>JBBBVT010000025.1:645972-667424 GCA_037177035.1 Craterocephalus eyresii
TTTATAAAACCCTTAAAAGCCCATAAAACCGCCTCAGCCTGTTATGAAGCTTATTCACTCTTTGCTTTCTGATCCATCTGACATACAAAGAGAATGAGTCAGAAACCGACCTCATGCAGGAAACTGATGCTGTAATCAGACTGAAACTGGACCTGAACTTTTTACTGCAGCATCCCCAAGGCCAGAAATAACATTTCTAATGTGTCTACCAAGTTATTTATTGCAGTTCATTTTCAGTAGATGTTCGTGAAATTTCTGTTTTATTTTTGCTTTTTCTTAAGTATTCTATAACTTTTAGGTCATTCAAGTGACACCAGTGCATCATGAATATTATGAAAGCCCCGGTTGTCCTAAAAAGAAACATGTATAATACTTGATTTTGCATCATAAAATGACATCAAAATGTTTTATCAGCAATAATACACAAGATGTACCAGGCGAGGGGAATCCCCAGAAATGCCCCCAGACTCTGAGGGGTTAAAAGGTTTTGTTGGTTTTATTATAGGAAATCCAGAAACTTCCTAAATTTTACATTTTTAGGGTTAAATCTTTGTCAGTAAGACAGTTTAAACTCACCTGCTGTCCCTCTTCAACGGTCTGCTCTGGTCGCATCACCACCTGAACACAAACACCAGTCAGTCAGCAGGTTTATACTGGGAGAGCTGGATCCATCTTCACACCTGTGAGCCGCACCTGCTGCTGTCTGAGCCTCACTGGGAAGTCTGGGACAACTAGAACTAATGCAGCGTGGAGTCGGCGTCAGTCACGCAGACGTGCCGACAACCGTGAACGCTTCTCTTAATGGAATCGCTCCCAGCTGCAACACCGACTTGATTAAATCATGTCCACGTTAAATTAAAACTTAATCGAATTTGTCACAGTCTTCGTAAAGAGACTGCTTCCATCTGCTGCTGCAGACTGCAGCATTCTCCAAGTTAAATTTGTTATTAAAATATGAAATATTTCATTACAAAAGCTAAAAAAACACTCAATTAATAATAATAATTTAGTATTATTATTTTTATTATTAGTATTTTTTTACTATCATTATAATAATAAAATGATAATAATAATAATAAAAAGAAGAAGAAGAAGAAGAAGAAGATGAATATTTTATTTGTAAAGCACTTTACATTTGAGCTCAAATCTAAAAAAAATCAATTAATTAAAAAGTAATTTATTTTAATTAATTAAATCAATTAAAATGATTAATTAATCAGTAACTTCATTTAGAAGAACCCACATGTTTGTGTGTTTCAGTGTGTGCGCTGACCTCCAGCTCCATGTAGTGTCCCAGCCCCTCCACTGTGTCCAGGTGAACTCTGGTCTGACCAATCAGAAACAGCCGGCGCTCCTTTTTCACTTCGCCTTTAAGGCCGAGAGCGTCCGACAGCACGACCTGCACAAAAAAGCGGTCGTCCATGTCATTACCATGCTTACAGCCATCATCATCTAACAGAGCGGTGTTTCACCTGGAGGCCGGACAGGTCGCTGGTTGGACTGATGGAGTAGCGAGACAGTTTGGGTCCGTCGGTGTCCGGACGCTCGTAGAAGATCAGCTGACCCGATCCGTTCTGAAAAAACATGTCAGAGTAACACATCAGAACATGATGATGTTCTCAGAGTGGCAATAAAAAACCCCACCAAAAGGAAAATATTTATTTAGTCCCAAAACATAAATTGATAGATATAGATATTTATATTTATTCATTTTTGCCATCTGTACAAGTATAAATATAAAAAAACAGGCACAATGGAATTTCTGTGCGTTTCTCAAGGTCAGGTAGTCAAACAGTACTTTACTACACATAGTAATAGATAAAACAAAAGCACCAATTAAAAGAAAAAAAAGACAGTGATAACGTTAATAATGAATCATTTGTTAAATAATTTCAGCTATCAACAAAAACTCACATGAAGAAAAAAATTAATCATGTTCAAAAATAGGTTGGGAAAATTATTTCTCGAAATTTGGAAAAGTATGAAACCTTGGGATGGCGAAAAAAAAATTATATCATGTTCCATCCATTTGAATTTATATTTATAGTTAACTTTACATCTTCCTGGAGGGGCTAAAATGGGACCCTGCAGCAAAAGTTTGGGAACCACGGAGTTATCTAGTGTTGTTCTCCAGGTTGCCACCAGGTGGAGCTAACAGTCTGGTGGTGCTGGTGGAAGTAAAACCATCATCATAACCACCAATCTTTACACAACCCAAAAAGTTCTGATCTTATGTGAGGCATGAAGACTGTATGAAATCAAACAGGGACCTCCTAGCAAAAACAAAACCTGACAAAAACCAGATTAGAAACACTTTAAATCATCTCAATATCAAGTCAAACTGCTTTAAAACTATTAAAAAACTGTCAAGGAACAAGCATTTCTGTTTGTGGAGTGATAATATGAAATAAACTGGATGAGGAACTGAGAAAATGTGCAATTTGACAAAGTTCTATTTGTTTTCTGTTTTATTTGTCTGTAGTTGAATATAGATATACACCTCATTATGTTGATGAATTTATGTAAATGCTTGTTAATGTTTGAAAATATACTGTAAATATCTGTAAGTATTGACTGTTTGTTCGTGGAAAAGGGGACTAGAGCTTCTTCCCACACCTTTTCAGCATGTTTCCTAAACAATTATTGTATATTTAACAGTATACAAGGTGTTCAACATGTTCCGATTAATGAGATAAATCAAATTTAATCAAAACTAACTAAACTTGCATCTAAAACCAGAAAACAATAATTAATGATGACTCTGCACATTTTGTTCGTACCATGAAGTCCCGAAGCTTCAGTCGTCCTCGGCTGCAGTTGAAGAAAGTGTCATGCTGCCTGATGATCGTGCCTTCTGATTGGCTGAGCTGAGCGGCCTTCTGGGCGAACTGCATCGGGTCGCTCACCTTAGCTTTGATCTCCACATTGGAAGGCATGACTCTACTGGGCATGTGCAAAACAGAGAAAACAAGATGTGAGACAAGAGGATGGAGGTGAAAGCCCGGATCAGAGGGAGTACCTGCAGGTTTTAGGAGTTTTTCTTGCTGCAACACACCTGACCGAGAGTCAGATTTAGTATTATTCAAGGCAAATTAACAGCTGATGTGAGACAGGCATGTTGCAGCAGGGACACTCCTGCAGGATACCAGCCCTCAAAGACCAGAGATATTACCCGTGGTTTAGTTTGCTGCAGTTAACATTCAAAGGACTATGTGCAACAGATTTGTTTGGTTATTTGCATTATTATTGTGTACAGGTACTACTTTAAAAGTTAGAATATCCTGAAAAAATACTGCATTACTGTTAACTTCAAAGATGAAATGTGCAACTATAGACAAATAGTAGGTGAATCAATAAATTCAGCTTTTATTTGTTTAGATTTTCTGATCAGGCTTTGCAGATTCAAAAAACCTCAAATTAAAAAAAAACTCAGAAAATTAGAACATCGAATATTTTAGATATAGTATATTAGATTATAATAAATTTAATTTCATATGACAAATTATTATTGTCTATAGTCAGAGAACAGCTTCTCGTGTTCCCGTATGTGCATCATGGACTTCTGGCATCAAGAGGAAGTACAGCTCAAAATGTGATTAACTGCAATTAATGTTTTCTAATTGAGCAATTTCTCACTTATGATTAATTGATAATGGATTAAATGTTTGTATTCTTAGTTTTCACAATCAATTAGCTATTGGTACCAAATACACAAGGCATGTTCGTAACTTTTTCATCTTCACATTTCTGACAACATGCAGCTTCGGTAGTTTTAATAATGTATGCATTAAATTAATGCACCTCTAAATGGCAGTAATTCTTACACACTGGGACTTTAAGCATTTTTTATTTTGTTTAATTACTACACGTTATGTAATATATTAATACCAGTAGTGTTAGTCTAAATACTTTAAATTATCTTAAGTCTCTTTTCTTTATTCTAACCCGTTTTACAACAAACATTATTTGTTTGTTTTTTCAGACTGGCCAAAATGTCAGTTAAGGGTTTTCAGTACTTTATACCATTGACAGTCAATGCGTGTTTTTAATCATATCCTGAACATTACGTTTACAGGTAACATGAGAAACCTGTTACCCATATCTAACTACTTAACAAAATACAAGCTCATTCTTGTTGTTTACATTAAACAACCGCAGCTCAATTACACCAGAATAAAAACCTCAGATAAATACAATTAACACTTGTGAATACTCGTGAAGACTTTTTTCACTCAGCCCCACACATTGTTTATCTCTGAGTTTTACTACGCTAACGTTAGCTGCTTACCTGCTAGCCCAGTCTCGCGCACCTGCAGCAGGTAAAGGCTGATTGCTGTAGAAGTAACGGTGATGTCTGAGAGGAAAGCGAATAAGAAAGGTCTTTAAAAACACGCCACATACTCCTGTAGATTTTCTGAAGCTCCAAATATTCCGATAAAGACCCAAATGAAATATATCTTGTTTAAACTAACATTATTAGCTCAAAGAACGGACTAAATTCCCGTAAACTGTAGCGTTGTCTAGACCAAAACAAAGATGGCGACTGAACTTGAGCATATAAACGGGGTTAAAAAATGAAGCAAACACAGCGAAATAGTTAATAAAATACTCATAATGATAAACTAAATGTTTTTTGCGGTTGTCTGTTCATCACAAATCAATGCTTTTACCTGTTACAGTATTTCTGCAGCTGTTTGATAGCGTGGCGTCAATACTTGATTTTACCGCGGAATCAGCCGAGAACAGCTGGGCTCAAACCGGAAACAGAGAAAGTAACCAATCAGATTGCAGAAACTGGCAGAGTGACAGGAAAGCAAACCAATCATAAACGTTAAAGATGGATCACTCCGTACTTTTTTCCAAAAACGGCGCGGCAAAGCACAGCAATGAAGCGAAGATGTCTCACTCTGTTAGATTTTTTCCCCCTCATGCAAAAGTAAAAACATCAGTCTGCTTTTACTTTTTGTCCCCTCAAATGTAATACCCTCCGATTAACTTCAACGCCTGAAATTTCTATACCAATTTTTAATAATTATTATCATTCATAAATTATGTAACACAAATCAACAAATAATCAAAGATAAGATACATCTTAATTGATCTCCAAATAGGAAATTCAGGTATTGCAGCATCACAAAGAGTAAAAAGATACAATAAGAGCAATAAAATTAAAAATAAAATCAAAAACAAAAATTATAATCAAATGGAGCAAAATGGAGAATAATTAATATTAAAGTGCAAACATTTATAAATTCTTCATTATTTAAAAACCCTTTCTCAATACTTTAGTATGGAGCAGAAAAATCACTTTTGGCACCACCTGAGTTAATAAACTAATAACAACTTGCATACCTGCATATGATGGGAAAACAACTGAATCTGCCACTTTACTGAATTTAACTAAAAATGTCAAATATTACTACTTTTTTCTGAACATTTCAAGTAGTTTTTTGGTCTATAGAGTGCAGAGTCATGGGAAGTCCTCTGCAGTCTATGGATCACTGGAAGGCTCAATCCTGCCTATAAACTTGACTAAAAAGAAAAGATTTAAGCTTATCTTAGAAGTTAGAGATGATGTCTGCCTCCTTTTCATTTTAGATACCCAGAAAAACGCCTGCAGACTGATAATAAAGTCCTCTGTAGGGGAAATATGGAACTACAGTGTGTGAAAAAGGACCCTAAATAAAGTGCCTCTTACTTCCACCCTCTGCTATAACATCACGTTGTCGCTGCCAGCGTTTCTGTTTATACGTGTTTACCTCCACAGCAGTCTATGCCCGCACACACAGCTGAAACATGGCCACTTTTAGCTCAGCAGCTCATCAATATAACTCAGCAGTATGTGTCCCTGCGCGTGTGCATGTGTGTGTGTGTGTGCTGCCTGGCATTACTGGGCAACCCAACAGCATCCTGGTCGACAGACACAGGCAGTGAGAGAGAACAAAACCGGACAGAAGGAAGCTCGTTTCACGCACCGCTGAAGAGAGAATTTGGACTTTTTACTCACTGGAATTAATTTAATCACCACTGGGATAAATATATAGGAGACTAGTCATGGGAGACTAGTGGGAATACTGGTTCCCCGTGGATGTGGGTCTCAGGATGACCGTCACTTATTCCAGTAAAGTAGCCAACGCCACCTTCCTCAGTTTCCATCGGCTGCTGCTGCGTTGGAGGGGAAGCATCTACAAGCTGCTGTACCGAGAGTTCATCCTGTTCGCTCTGCTCTACACAATCCTCAGCATCGTATACAGGTCACACACACACAAATCACACTTCATGTGCAGAATTATTTAATGGATCGTCAGAAAATATCCTTTACAATATATAAATTTAGCACATTGGAGATCCTAATCAACTCTGGTTGTCACATTATCTGTTGCAACGTTATACTGTAGCCTTTGTGAGGATGGGTTATATGACAGCTCCCCAAGTTAAAGCTAAACTAACTGGATTCTCCGCCTGCTGGCTGTGTGAGGTATTACTTATAAGCTCCGCCCACTCTGTGTTAACCCTTCAGGGTCACAATGCCGGCACATTTGTTCAACAAAACTGCCTACATCTCAGGAACGGTAATAGATAACGACTTACTTTTTTTTCGCCTGTGAAGAAAACACATCACACTTAAAGCTGACTGTTCAGGTTTGTCTGTCTGTCGTACAGAAGCTAAGCTATGTGTGTTGGTAGGTCAGTGTCAGGTTAAATATCCAATCATAGAGCTTCTTTTCTGTCACATGGTGTGTCAAAGATCATTAATTGTGGAGATGCTTCACCCCTCTGTCTGTTTCTAGGTCGTCTCCATGAATGAAACTGTGATGTGATTAAATAATTGATGTTTAAAGACCGTTATCTGGTTGGAATAGTGTATAATTAGACACACTGCTGTAATATATGCTACTACTAGCCCTGTTACTTATTTTGGTGCGATTTTTTAAATTCTATATTAAAAAAAAACACTGAAAAGGGTAAAATATCTGATGTAGCTCATTGCATCAGAAACAGTGAGCGAATGGGAGTTTTTTTGCACTTATGGGACAACTGTGACATTTACATTATAGTTACAGGTTTAATTTTTTACTCCAGTATCCCCAAGACCCTAAATAACATTTCTATAGTGTCTACAAAGTTATTTATTGCAGTTCACTGGGCATTTTCAAAAGGTTAAAAGGTGATATCTTCAATAATAACTTATGTCGAAACAACTTAATTCATAAGAATTGATCAGAAAATATCTTTTTATGCGGAGAACCTGAGGTTTCTCCTTCTTGTCGCCATAGGAGGAACTACGCTTAACCTTATAAGCTGAAGTGAGGACATATCTGATGTTTGTTGGTCTTTGTTAATTCTGATAAATGTCTCCTCTCTCCTTCAGACTCATCCTCTCCGAGGAGCAGAAGAGATTGTTTGAGAAGCTTTCCATGTACTGTGACAGATATGCTGAGCAGATACCCGTCACCTTTGTCCTGGGTATGTACCCCGACTAAATGAAGATTTAACTCCCAAAAATCTATGTTTTTTAACTAGTCATTTAACTAATGAACAATAATCTGCTTCCACTTGTTGAAAATTATGATAAATGTTTGTTTTTTCCTCATAAGCCACTTGGCAACGCTGTAATTTCACAGTAATGTTGCATTGGTTTATTTCTATAGCTGCAGAATTCTACAGGAGTGAGTAGAAACCACCCAGAGGCATCTGTTGACCCTTTTTCTTGTTTTTGGGGGACATTTTTTGTCCAATTCTTGAGCTTGACCATTTTCAGAGGAGTGAGGAGAGTTATTCTGAAAAATTAATCATTTAGGCAGAAAAAAGGCTTCCAACTCAAGGGAAAAACCAGCAAAGAAGCAGTTTAAGCTGGAATTTTAGCCTCCTTGTTACTAGCCAGTCGAATACATCAGTTATTCTTATTTCTAGTTTCATGTGTGAAAAGGAGCAAATATCAGACAGAAAATAGCAATATACATCAACAAGGTGTAAACTTGGTGAATAACCTGGACTAAAGACCTGAACCAGGATCTGAGAGATGGACCTGGACCTTCAAATGATCCATCTAGTGTTGGACGAAGCCTCATCACAAGTGGTCTACATGAAAACATGGCTGTCAAGAAGCTGATAAGGACGGGAACCCAGATCCCGGACCTCTACATTACTGAAGCAGTGTGGGATCATCTGGATAGAGAACGGAACAAAAGGCAGAAACATCCAAAGAAGAGTGCTGGAAAATCCTTCGAGGATCCAGGAAAACTATCCTGGAGACGGTTTGAAGACATTACATGAAGCTTCTATGAGCAGAGAAATGTGTCAGTAAAGTTAAAATAACCTTTAAGTTTTTGTTTGACTTCCGGTAAATTGAGAGTTCACATCATTTTTTCTATAATGAAACTTAAATGTGTTAATATCAGATTTTCAGTTGCAAAACCCTTAAATAAAACAACATACTTTAATCCGACCAACCTCTCAGAATCACTGTTAAGGCGTTAGTAATAATCACAGCTTAACAGTGAAGCAGATGAGTGTTAGATTAAAAACAAAAAAATATAAATAAAAGTATAAATAAAAAAATGAATGAAAAACTAGTAATAAAATGTAAAAAAAAAACTACTGTAAATGTTTCGGATCTGAGGGGAGAGAAAAAGGCTGTTTGTCACATCATGGAAGTGCTAATGGAAACAGATCATTACAGAGCAGAGGAAGCTAAAAGCAGGGTAAATGTGTGTGTGCAGCCAATCCCACAGCCTGATTCACACACAGAAAGCTGAAAACCCCACTTAGAGGAGCTCTCCTCAACCCCAAACAGACCTCAAGCTTTAATTGTTTCCAAAAAGTAGCTTAAAAAATTTGGATAATAATACTGAGAAGGAGATGATGGACGAGCACTGAAGGGGTGAGCGAGGCCTCCGTCTCCCCGTGGGTAATGAGATCTGGCTTCACTAATTTAATAGTAAAAATGAACCAAAATGAGTTTAGACTCTCACCAAAGATCCATCCGTCTGTTTTCTGCAGGACGTTTCTCATGAAGTTTGTTTCTTTCAGGGTTTTATGTGACTCTGGTGGTGAATCGATGGTGGAACCAGTTCGTTAACCTGCCCTGGCCCGACAGGCTCATGTTCCACATCTCCAGGTAAACTCCACCTCTACACATGTAACTTGCAGAAATTATGTCCTTTTTCTTGCAAAGAGGACAAGTTTTTTCTCCTTTTTCTTGCAAAGAGACAAAGAGGACAAGTATTTAGACGAATATTTAGCATTAAGCTGGTGGCATGAGGGGTGGTTAAGCTTCATGTTTAAATTAAATAACTAACTATGAAGGAAAATAATTATTCCAATAAAATATTCAAATATTTTCTCTTTAACAGAACTTTAAATTCAACATTTCTTCTGAATAAAACTGAATAATAAAATAATTATTCTATTAAAATATTTACATATTCCCTTTAACAGAACTTTAAATTCAACGTTTATTCAGAATGAACAGGAATATTAAAAAAAATATTCAATATAATATTGAAATATTTTCACTTTAATAGATCTTTAAATTCAACATTTGTTCTGATTAAATAGAATATTAAAATAATTATTCCAATGAAATGTTTAGGTATCTTCCCTTCAATATAACTTTAAATTCAACATATATTCAGAATGAAAAGGAATATTAGAAAAAATATTCTATCAAATATTTAAATATTTTCACTTTAATGGATGTTTAAATTCAACATTTGTTCTGAATAAAACTGAATATTTGAATAATTATTCTATTGACATATTTAAATGCTTTCCCTTTAATATAACTTTAAATTCAACATTTATTCAGAATAAAACTAAATTTGAGAATTATTATTCTATTAAAATATTTAAATATTTTCCCTTTAACAGAAGTTTAAATTCAACATTTATTCAGATTGAAATGGAAGATCTGACTGATTAATTAAATGGAAAGTTAACTCTAGTAATGTTGCTTCACCATGTTTAGCTGTTATATAAATCATGTATTATCAATCCATGTGTTACACCTTTTGTCCAGTGCCTTTCTTTGAGATTTAGAGTCAATAGACCTTATTTATATCAAACAGATCCTGATAATGAGTCAAAATAAAGTAAAAAAAAAATTCATTTCTTTTTATTTTTATTGATTATTTTATTTTATCCATCCCACATCTTAAAGTTTAGTGAGATTAGAATTTTTTCAATCATTCGATTAATTTGAATGGTAGTATAAATGACCAACTGTGGTCCTTTGGGATAAAAAACCTGATTTATTTTCTCTGGATGGGCTTTATGCACAACTCAACTACTTCCTGAACTTAAGCCAAAATACAGGACACAAAGCAGCTGGCTTAAGTTCGGGAAGTAGTTGAGCTGTGCATAAAGCCCATCCACCATTACTGCATGCATCTCTTAATGTTTGTGTGTTCGGCTGCACACCGACCCTCCTGCCCTCCTACCAGCATCCACTTCATACTCACTGACCTGTACGGAAGCCCATTACCGCCACTTATAAATGACAGTATCTCATTACTATGAGAATTAAAGTCATTATTTTATGTAATTACTTTTTACCTGATAGTTATGACGTAATTTTTTGACTTAAAGTAGTGTTAATGGGCTTCCACATGACAGAAGAGCTGCAGAAAAGTTCCTAAACCTCTCAGCAACCACGTGCAGCAGCCTTTACCAGCATAGCACAATAATTTAGCTTAAAATTGTAAGGAAACATAATGAGTTTCAGTACAGCTGCTGTTGTGTAATATTTGGAGTTTCCTATGAAAAGTACAGCTCACTGTGTCCGTCTCCAGCTGTGTTCAGGGTAAGGATGAATACGGCCGCCTCCTGCGACGAACCCTGGTACGTTACGTGAACCTGACGTCGCTGCTCATCTTCCGATCTGTCAGCACGGCCGTCTGCAAGAGATTCCCGACTATCGACCACGTGGTTGAGGCGGGTAAGAAGGGAGGCGTTTACTGAGCAGGAATAATAGAAGTCCTGCAGAGTTTATCTCTTTCGCAGCTCTGTGTCTTCCTTCCTGGATGTGACAGGAGGGACCGGCTCATTATTGATCAATTACAGCCAGACAATGAGCTGCAGGGGTGATTAGGGCTTCCTGCAGTCTAGAAACTGCAGCAGCATAAAGCAAATGTCTGTCTGTGGTTTGTTTCCAACAGAAAAGTATGCATTATGTCCCTCCCGTCTGCATACCTGCAGGTTTTATGACTCCAGAGGAAAGGAAAGTGTTTGAGAACATTCGCTCTCCTCACCTGAAGTACTGGATTCCCGTGGTCTGGTTCTCCAACCTGGCGTCTAAAGCTCGGCAGGAAGGACGCATCCAGGACAGCATAGACCTGCAGAACATCCTCAATGTGAAGTCACAACATTCATTTGTCTTCAAAGTCCAGATTTTCACAGAAATATAAAAACATCTGGTGCATTTTATCGCAAATTTTCTCCATATGAGGAAATTTTAGAATTTTTGTGGCCCTCTAACTCTTGACTGTGGAAATAAACAACAGCACATCTTATACATCCATTTCATATAAAAACTTTGATTACAGACTAAATAGTTGGAGCTGGAGAGTAAAGATGGCTGATTTAATGTGACACATATTTTATTAGAGCAGACATTGAGTGCAGTGAGACTTAAACTAGACAAACAGGTTAGTTTTCATCCTAAACTAACCTAGTTTTCACAACCATATGGCACCGTCTTCTCTAGCTAGGAAGCTTATTGAGGATTTTTAATAACATACTGCATAATTCAAAATGACTTAAGGTGTTATTTTATGCCAGAGATCTTCTAGGAAAGATTAAATTAAAATGCACATTATTTACCTTAAGTTTCAATTTAATTATTGATGTTTTGAACCATCAGGAATCAGGCTTGTATTTTTTTAAGAGGCTTTCTAAAACAGATTTGATAAAAATAATAGATCAAGCAAAAAAATTTAAAGAAATATATTATATATTGAAATAATGTATATATGTATAATAGAATAAAATCAAATAAATGGATTTAAATGAAATAAAAGGAAAAAACCTCAGAAGTTTCTATGTACTCCAACAACAAGCTCCTGTACTCTGATCTCTGATTGGTCAGCTGCAGTGGTAATCAGGCTCCACCCACAATGTTGCTTCAATCTTTTTTCATTAAAATGTGAGATTATATTAATCTTTGGACTGGATTCATAATGCAACATGTATCAAAAGCATGCTCTGGAATTAGAATCATGTATTTTATAAAATTTTAAATGAATAGCTCTTTGGAGCATCGAATCACGTTTTACAGGATATTTATTTTTTTGGCTTGTTTTCCTACTGAAAATTAACTAAATTTGACATTTTTACTCTGAGAAATCTTTACTCCCACTTCTGACTTGCACATAGTCGACATATGTAAATATTGAGGATAAAAATATCACACACAAATAATAGGTACATTCAGGATGAAAATTTAAATAAAACCCATTTAATGTTATAGATAGAAATAAATAAATAAAACTAAAATACTGCATGTTATATGAAAAATTTAAACAAGGAATATTTATCTAATAATGTATCTATTAGATTTAAAACATTGAATTTAATGAGGTCAATTTTACTTCATTTATATTTTTAAAAATAAATTTTAAAAAATGATTATTCTCAGATCCTAATGAATCCATAGTTATAAAATACCTTCTAGTAAGGAATTTAAAAAAAAATCTCCATTATTTGGTGCAGGATTTTACTTGTGTTTGGCCATTGTCATTCTTTGTTATTGCTTCAATTTATCCAGGAAAAGACCTGTAACTTTTCTACACACTCTCATTACTGGCCAGTCTAATTGCGTTTAAGCGTAAAAGCCTCATTCTTCATAGCCCTGTTAGGGAACACAAAAAGCAGACATGTGGTAATGTGACACCCAGGATGGCTGATGTGCCTCCTTTTCCAGTCAAACTGCTTCCTCTGTGTGCAGGAGATGAATGTCTTCCGGACGTGGTGCGCGACTCTTTTTGGCTACGACTGGGTTGGCATCCCGCTGGTTTATACGCAGGTTTGTAATCCAGATAATCAGTAACAATGATCTCAGTCCAAAAAGAAAAGGATGTACAGTCAGTAAAATCTGTTTTTTTTTCCCCGCAGGTTGTTACTCTTGCCGTCTACACCTTCTTCTTCGCTTGTCTGATTGGTCGGCAGTTCCTCGACCCCGCCCAGGGTCACCAAGGCCACGACCTTGATCTTTACATCCCCATCTTCACCCTGCTGCAGTTCTTCTTCTATTCTGGCTGGCTGAAGGTCAGGTCATTTCTTCTTCAACTTTTTCCCAGCACCGCCTCCACGCCAGTTTACATGTAAAGCGTGATGTAAAAGACTTTTTAGTACAGATGAGGGGATTTTTCCCAACATATGTTTATACAACACATTTAAATGTAAAAAAGTTTTTAAAAAAGTGAAGAAATTTAAGTTTAGACAGCTTTTTAGATCAAAATTTTACAGATTTGCTTCTCGCTTAAGTTCATAAAGAGAATATTTATATTTAAGTTTATAACAACATTAAACCAAGACTAGTTCCAAGACAGGGCTCACAACCCTGAACATTTCTACTCTAAACCCGGCTCTTGGTTTATCAACTTCCTCCCAAACAGCTCAGCTGAGTTGTGGCGTACCACAGGGCTCAATCCTTGGGCCCCCCCTTCTTTCTCTTTTTACATCTGATTTACAACCATCTTTACATCTTTACATTCATACAGATTTAATCCACAGTTTCCAGCAGCTTTATAAATTATAAATCACTATATATAGCATTATAAATCACACAGTGATGACGCAAAATTTCCTAAAATTAAGTAACGATAAGTCAAAAACAATCCTGATACGATGTTCTTACAATCAATATGTTCTAAAACCAAATTTTTGCACATGTGGTTTACAAGTGAAATACATGGGTTTATCTGGAGTGAGGCCATCTAAATGGCTTTAAGTACCGTTGTTTCTAAATCTGGTTCTCATTTATCCAAATAAAATGGGAATCATGTGGAATTTTACATAAAAACATTTACTGCACCTAAGAACTATCACTTTCCTGGTGTGAACCAGAGTGACTGACCTGTTTTCATCTCTTGACCTTGTCCTGCTATATTAATAACACACTATATAGTTATTAATAACCAACTTGGAGAATATGAGCTGGAAAAACAGGCTGAGGCTGAGCGTCAGAAAAGGACCAACTGAGGTTTGTATATCAGAAAACATGAACCTGGCATTCAGATTTTAGACAGTTTTTAGTTTGAGAAAATGTTTATTCCTTTAAAAAATGATGGATTTAATGATAAAAATGGTCATTCTCTCTCTTGCATGTTTCTATTTGACTTTTATTCTCTTTATTCTCACATATTCTCCCCAGAAACCCATATATTACCTAAATGTAAGAATCTTTCATGGCATAATTAGATTACCAAAAATTGATACAGAAGTTGGGGAAAGTTTAAACTTCGTAAAATCCCTATATTTGCTATATTTAAAAAGAGGGGCGCTCCTGAGCGTGCGACCCGACAGTCTGTCGTTTGCTATATTAGGTATTTATGTGTTCATGTTTTCTATATTCTAATGAATTTTCTATTCTTGTAAGTGTATGATGCTGCGAACCAGGCTGTGAACAAAATTGCCCCTTTGGGGACAAATAAAGTTTTCCGATTCTGATTTACATTGTCAGCTGGTGTTTATATTAGCTGCACGCTTCAGCTTGCTTGTTATTTAGCTCAATTTTGTGATTCCAAATTAAAGGAAATATCACTTGCAACATTATTAATACCAATATATGCAGGTCAAGAAATATTTGAGAAAAGTTAATTAAAAATCCCAAAAGAAAAGCTTTATTGGCTGAGTAGCTGCAACAGCGACCTCTGTGGTCACAGGTGGTAACTGCAGGAACACGTTAAAGCTTCACAAAGAAACAAGAAATTTTGCTCCTGAGAAGAATAAATATTCTTTGAAACCAGAATCAGTGACATTGGTTTCGTCTTCTAGGTAGCGGAGCAGCTCATCAATCCTTTTGGAGAGGACGACGACGACTTTGAGGCCAACTGGATCATTGACAGGAACCTTCAGGTCAGCAGGCATTTTAAAAAGAAAGCTGCTATAAACAGCGGATTAAACCTTTACTGCCCACATGCTGCACGTGGGCAAGATGGATAAAAATATACCCTGGAACATTTCCTAGATTAACTCTATTTTTAACTGTGCAAGGAAGTCACATGAAGCTTTCATACCTGCATCCCTGCTTACTTGAGTCGTGTTAAAAACCGTCTTATGTGTTGACTTGCTGCCATCTGATTGGCTGGTAGAAAAGGTGAAATTTGTAGAATTAAGGTAACCTGAACTCACAGCGATAATATAATCCAGTTTCAGGCCTACTCCAGTCATCCCGGCTCCAGGTTGTTTAACCTTCCTCGTGTGTTAGTTTTAGCTTTTAAATACATAAAAGAATCACCTTAAATTTGTTTATTGCACCAAAATTTTTTTGCTTTGTCAGGAAACTTCATCTCAACTAAATTAAACAAAAAAAAACAACTAAATTTTTACTATGTTTTTGTTTACTCTAGTTGAAATTATGTCATTTGTGAGGTTATGGTCGATTTCGACCTGGTTATAAAAATAAAATTTTTAAAGCAAAAATTGGGGCCAAAAATAAACTCATAAGTGTGCTGTCAGATGCTCATTTGTCTAATGTAGCTGAAGCAAACAAAACAAAGAAAGACGGGCATGTCCAGGTCACATCACTCATTTGATTTGCAGAGGGTACGACTCTAAACTTGCGGAACGCAAAAATGAAGATTTTTTTTTGCATCTCTTGAAGAAAATATATACGGATCAAAACTGACTCATATACCATTGATGTTACCAATGTTATTCGTTTTAAAATGAAAAAATAAATCAAGTAAATTCATTTCAGTGTTCTATACCCCTCAGTAATATTCAGATAACACTACCTTTTATCTATTTCTATGATTCTCTTGAAGTTAATTTGACTTTATTTTATTGAAACATCAAGGTATGCTAATGAAAAAAAGGCCCAGAGACCGACACCAAACATATTAAACCCAACATTTTCACGGATTAGGAAGCCTAACAAGGTAACCAAGAGATGACAAAAAAATTGGATGATGAGTTTTTCTTTTTAGTGTATTTTAAAGCTGATTTAAGACGCGATAACACAGAAAGCTAACAGAGGAGGAAGGTTAAACAGCACTGAGGTTGCAGTCTGCTTCTCACCTCCTCTCCAGGTGTCGCTGCTGGCTGTGGACGAGATGCACATGAACCTTCCTCACATCACCAAAGACATCTACTGGAACGACCGCGATGCGAGGCCGCCGTACACGCTGGCGGCTGCAGATTACTGCATCCCTTCCTTCCTGGGCTCCACCACCGACATGGGGTCACAAAGAAACATCTTTACATGAGCAATGCTTACCTCACCCATGCATGCTTATAGTCTAGGATGAGTTGGATTATCATAAAGGAGCATAAATGTCCAATGTCTCCTGCAGACTCTCCGACATCCTGCAGGTGGATGAGGCTGATGTTGTGGACAGTCGCCCACGGCAGCAGGAACCTGCTTTGCCTCGACGCCAAGAGTCGGTAGAGCAACAATTTCTCTTAACTTTACGGTTTTTGGTTTTTTTTTCACATTTTTATTGCCTGGTGAGGTTCTGGTTAAAAACCAGAAAGTAGAAATCTGATGATGTTCGCCTTTACCTGTGGAGAGAGGCGATGAGGAGGCAGGCGGACATGATTACAGAACTGCAACCAAGTGCATTCAGGGGAAAACCTCCACAAAAAGAAAGGAAATGTGTGTTTGGTGGATTATTTCTGCCCTCTAATGACACCGGCTGGTGTTGCATTATGCATCATCTGAAAGCCTGATTAGTTCCCTTTTCATGGAGGTAAAACTTTGAAATATTGTGCTTTTTGGAAAAGAGCAACACAGCTGAACAAACACCAACAGGAGAATATTACAGGGTTTTTATTGCATATTTAGTTGTTGCTCATTCAGAAGCACAATCCTCCCGAGTTCTGCCTCCAGGTAAAGGGGACTAATCAGGCTTTCAGACGATGTTTAACACAACACCACCTGCTCCGACTGAATAATGCTTCAAACACACATTTCCTCACTTTTTGTGTTAAATGTTGATTAAAACAGAAGATGGGACATTTAAAAACACAGAAAGAAGATTAAGGAGAAGAAAAAAGAAAACTAGGATCTGAAAACAAGAGATCAGGACATCAGGAAGACTTAAAAACAACTTCAACCAAGTTTTAATGACCTTATTCAGCATGATTTTTAAAAAATATTTCCAGGTTCTGGGTCGGGTCCGCCGACTGCTCAGCGTTCAAGAGCCTCCGGATCTCAAACATCCCCGACCCGTCGTCAAACGCCACAGCAGCGACGCCACCAGCAGCTTTTTCCCAGACCTGAGGTTCGTATCTGAAGCATCCGATGCTCTCCTGATTAAAACCGGAAATTAATTGTGCATTTTTCTTTATTCTAACTCTTCCAGGGTCAATCTGGATCAGGTGGAAACGGCTCCCCCCTTCTCTTTGGTCATCCCCCCGCCCTGCAAGGACACCCTGTCCACTTTAAGGGAAGTGAGCAGCAACCCGCCTTCACCTGAGAGTTCGTCCTCCGTCGTTTTCCCCTGGCTCGTCGTCAGCCCGCCCATGTCCAGCGACGCCGCTCACAACCAAGATCCTTCTGGCAAACATCACAACGGCCTGAATTCCTCCCCGACAGGAGAAGCTCCAGGCATGGAAACCCCAAGGTGCTGACTCTCACTTTGGACCCAAGCGGGTCCCTTCAAAAAAAGTTCTATAAAAATCTTGTAATTTAATATTTTCGAATCAGAACTATTAACTTTTATACATTTCCAGAATATTTCTTACATTTTTAAAACCACATATTTTAACAAGAAAAGCAGAAAATGTCAATAATAAAATCATATATCTTGAAGAATTAATTAATTATAACAAAGCAATTATTACGAATAGGACAGGTTTATATAAAAAAGACAGGAAAGATTTTATTGATAATAATAACTTTTTATTCCATTTTCTGAGCTACAATTTTGAATCGGTTTCAACAAAAAAACAAATCAGAACCCTAAAGTATTTATTTATTTATTCTGACTTTTTCTGCCTATTATCTTCCACCATGATACTATTATAAAACATTTTTTCTGTTTCTTTATTTCTTTTTTAAAATTTAATATATTTTAAGTCTTAATCAGAAGCATAAAGGTTTTTCATTATTATCTAATATTTTCTTTTTTAAAATTTTCTGGCCATTATTTTATGAGACCCTCCATTATAGCAAGAACAACACATAATATAAAATATACATTTAAGAGCAGAATATTTGTATAATTATTTTTTTAATTTATCTGCCTATTTACCTTAATTTCTTTCTTTTTGCTGAAGTCTTCGATCAGTACAAGCTCATCTAAAACTCTCTAAACATCCTGTGAAAGAGCTTTTAGAATCATACGTTTTTATTTTTCTCCTTTCAAAGCTTAAATCTTTCATCAGCTTCAGTCCTAATTGGAATTATGATTAATAAAATAATTTTTTCTGAACAAAACAAAAATGAAAAGAACTTAACCTTGATCCAAACTCTTATCTTATGGGAAATCTCATCGAATCAGACAAAAATAGTGACTTTAAAAAATAAAAATATATCTTAAAGGACGGAACTGGGTCCTGAGGTCCCTGAAGGGTTAAAGTGGGATTTTAAATTAATTGTTTGTTTAATCACATTAATTTTTTTTAACCAAAATTACCTAAAAAGTTTAATCCGTATTATTTCTTCCTCTCCCAGTATTTCCAGACGGGACTCTAGCTGTTGCTCTCCAACCCAACTGGGACCCAAGGAGTTTCGCTGGACAACTCTAAACGGAAAGAACGGCCCACCGACGCGTCCACGGGGGCGCCAGTTTTCGCTCCAGTTCTCCCGGCAGACCTCCAAGGCCTCCATCCGCAGCCTGCCGAGTCCAAAGGCCCTGGGGCGACGCAGGAGAGGTCTGGGTCGATTCCAGTCCCGCCGATCGCCCGGTCCAGCCCCCGACACCCTCCAGCTGCCTCCGCCCGAGTACGACCACAACTTCGAGGGAACGGCGGAGAGCGAGGATGAGGAGGAGGAAGGAGGCGACCACAGCGAAGAGGACAAAAACGGTGACTCTCAATCACAGAAATCAGAGAAGAAATGAGAAGATTTACAACTCCAAACTGTTAACAGCTGGAGTTCCCATCTTGCTCAGGAAGAGACTGCTGTCTGCTAGCCTGAACCAGCGACTTCCCAGCTGGACACCAGCCTCGGAGTCCCCGAAGACAAACCATTAAAGCCTGATTACTGCCGGTTTCCACCTAAATTCCCTTTTCTGTCCTTTTGTTTTGTTGCAAAGATTCGAGGTTAAAAGGTGCAGCATGTTTAACGGAAGAGCACATTAGAAAACTGGACGTTTCTAATAATTTTTTTAACTCTAAAAGGGAAATTGAGGAGTTTCCCTCCAGCTGGTGGCGGTCAGATCGGCAAAGCAGGAACCGGAACTATTACTAAAGTACTCAGGGGGAATAAAATCTTCATATAAATACTGCTTGTACTATCAGCTGAATCTCCAGCTATACTTACAATAAAATTGATGGTTATTTCTCTCTATAATAAGTCAAGAATGGTCTAATTATTGATGCATTTAATCGTTCAGGATTTATTGATACTATATGGTTATTATTGAACCGGATGTTTGGCTCGGGCGAGGCCGACTCTGTCCTGTCCTTTGTCAAAGATGCTGTAGTACTCGGTCAGAAATACGTCTCCCAGAATCCACAGAGGACCTTCGGAGGAAACGATGTCCACGGACATGAAGCCGCTGAAACACAGCTCCCTGCTGCCCAGCATCTCCTGATGGGGAAGCACAGAGGTGGGAAATCAGTACGTTACGCGTCAGGATTCAGGGATTTAAGGAAAAAAAAACATGCAGAACCAGAGGCGGAGGTAGACTTTTTTGCATGAGGGGGTCAAATTTTATCAGGAGGTTGCAGGATGTCACGATTATAGATTTTCTAGGTATAATTATTGTTTGACAAATTATCACGATTTTACGATTATCATGATTCTTATGTTTTAATTTCACAACGCTGGAAATTTATAAAATAACATGAAAACTCCTTTTCAGTTAAGTTTTATTTGTGTGTTGATGTCAAGAAAACTGTATATGGCAACAAAATAAACACAATTACCATTCAAATTCTAAATTTTTGAGTAAAAATCCCCTCTGCTCTGGTAAAATTTTTTAAAAAGATACAATATTAAATGAATAAATACGTGAATATGAAAAGATAAAAATAAATGTGAGCTTTAGGATTCCAGTGATGACAATCAAACTATATTTAGACTATTAAATGATGATATTTAGGAAGTTTTATGATTATTTATTGTAGCTTCTACCACCACGATTAATCGTGAAAATAAAAAATCGTGACATCCCTAGTGGTAATCACGGGATGCTGGTGGATGTTAGCGCCACGTTAGGGTCTTTCTGTGTCCTTCCTCTTTACTAAAAAGTCAAAAATATCTCACTTTCTCTTCATTTTTACATTTTCCTAAAATAAATCACGTGCACCCTGGTCTGTTTGTCCACATTTTGATGCTGGGGCTTCTTTAAAACGATCGTTTCTAGTCTCCTGGATCTTGTAGCGCTAGCTTAGTTTAATCCTTGAGCATCTTTATTGTTTATTTTCAGCTCCATTGTGAAAATCTTAATTAAATGAGTTGATGTGTAGTCCCTAAAAACACTCACTGAAATATCATTCATTAAATATAATTTCTGATAAAATTTCTGCTCCTTAAATTTATAACTATACCATAAAATTTGTTTTTTATCAAAATCAAATTGTTAAATAAACTAGTGAATTTGAAAAATTTTCATTTTATTAAATGTGACAGAGAAAAATTTTAATAAAAATCTTCAGTGGAACTTTAAAAAACTAAATGCACGGAAATATTGATTTCATATCAAAATGACGGATCAAAACAGAAATTGCATAAAAAGCTTTAAACAGTTATATTTTTGTAAGCCAAACTTCTATTTAAAACATTTTTAAAGTGCATTTCTACTATAAAGGAAGTCTGACGGACCAAATGTTTCTCACCTTCCTAACATATTGCTCAGACGTCAGCGTGTAGTCTTTTCCACCCAGGACAAACGTCACATGAGGCAAACTGGACAACCTGGCACAGTCGATCAGGAACTAAAAGGGAAAGAAACCAGCGTGATAATATTTTTCAGGAAAGGTCTGACATGACGGATCAGTCAGATTTAAAAACACTCACTGGAAGCATCGAAAAATAAAAACAAAACCGGCGACTGAGTTAGCTTAAAACAAGATCGCTCTTTTTTAATTTAATTTTATTATTTATTTAAAAATGTTTT
>JBBBVT010000025.1:672992-686171 GCA_037177035.1 Craterocephalus eyresii
GATTATCAATTAATCTTTCAAAATTCAATATTTATAATCTATATTTAAATCAAGTGAAAGTGGAAAAAACCTAGTGCTTATTTAGCACTCGTGCCACACGATGAATGACTCTCATGGCAATTAAATGGGATTCATTCAATGGTTAAAGTGGAAAATATGAATTTTCATGCAAATTGAATTTGATTAATCAATTAAAAGACCATTTAATCTATCAAAATCTTAACGATCGATTAATTTATCATTGATTAATTATGCCCATCCCTACTGATTATAAAGCTTATTTACCATCAAATGGGGTCAAATTTAGTTGGAATGAGAAAATATTGAACAATATTTCAAAATCACCTTTTTGTTTTTAGGTAAAATCAAGTAAAAAAAATTTTTTTGAGGATGCAAGGTAAGACTGTTAACATAAGTGGTGAAAATGATGATATTTAGATCTTAACCTGCAGTAAAAGTGACATCCATGACTGGAACCTTCTACAATTAAATCTAAAACTCATTAAAAATTAGTTCTCAATTAACTCACGTGGTTAAATAAAGGTTAAATAAATAAATCAAGAATGATTGAATATGATTAATCATTCTTTCTCATGACATGTTTTACTATTATGTAAATGAAAATTTGACCTAAAGTGACCAACAAACGCATTAAATGAAACCACCTCATTCTGTGGACGACACTGACCCCTAGAGGATGTTTTAAGCACTGCAACACCTATAAACTGGTCTGTAAGAAGAAGCTTTACATAAAAACAACTCCAGTCAGACAAACTTACATCCATGAAGTTGTAGATCTTCTCGCTGGAGCGTCCGAGCCGGAGCGACTGCGTGCCGGGGGGGAAGCACTGAGCGTAGCGCCGGCTGAACATGTCGGGACGGTGGTCCTTCAGGAACTCCTCTAGCTCCCCTTCGGCTCGCAGCTGGGTGCGAATCGAAGGAGCCCGTTTCAGAGGGACCCTGCAGAGACACAAATCAGATAATGATAAATCTTATTAAATAACTAAACAAATTCTAAAATGCAACTCATCATATATAAAGTATATCTGGTAGTGATCTAATCTCTGTAAACACCAGATTAGCTCAGCATAAAGCTTCTGACCGAGGCTGAGATTATACTTTGTTTATAATTATATGCATTTATCTTGGCTGCTTTACACATCTTAATAGCTTTAAGCATTCATTCTGGGACATTAATTCTGAAATTGGAAGCTGCAGCAACCAGTAGGGGCAGCATAGAGACCAGTTTAGGTAGATGGAAGGTCAATTTGCTAATTACTGCTCTAATGGCAAGAATATCTCCTTCTCCCGTCATAAAAGAGTCCTTAAAAACCATTTCTGGATCCAGTTTGAAAACCTAATCACTAGCTTCTTATTCCATATCTGAGATTTCCTGAAAATATCTTCAAAATCCGTCCATAACTGGAGTCACAGAACCAATTGACTGATTTTCATTAAATAATTCCCCTGAATTTCCACAACAACGTAAGTACCAGTCATATTTATTTAGATCTATTTTTCTTGTCATTGTTTAAAAACTACGGGCTTTTCAAAAGAAAAATAAATATTGTCCACAAATATCTTCATCCCATAGAGGGAAATCTTGTTTTTCTGTATTTTATAACCTGAATCTTAAAAATTAATTTGTAGATCCTTCAAACATGAGTAACCGTAGCCATCTATCAAAAATTTAATTTTATGTTTTTATTTCTAGCTGGACCGAGAGAAAACCACTCATTGGGTGTATTTAGGGGGTCAGCATATCATTAAAGAAAAAAGAAAAGGCTAAAAAAGCACATACAGGTACTACTCAAGACAATTAAAATACGCTGGAAAAGTTGTTTTATTCAGGCAATTCAACATAAAAGGAGAAACCAACACATTTTATGTACTAAGTACAGATTCAAGAGTTTCCTTCAAGAGGCCTGACATTTTTGCATTGAAAATCCTTTTTCTTTATTTCAAGCAATATTCTGATTAAGTTTTTTAATTTAAACTGCAAATCCTGATCAACAAAATCTAAACAAATAAAAGCTGAAATATATGGATTTGCATCTTTAAAGTTATAAAAATGCATGCACTGTTTCAGGATGTGCTAATTTTCTGAGTAGTACCTGTATATTCTCAGCCTGAAGAGAAATTCTTATCTGGATTTTTAAACACTATGCAGCAGACAAGCAGATTTTTATCTAAACATCTTTCCTCAAAAACACTGAAAAATAAATAAATTTGGTCCATTTACTCCTCCAGGTCTTGGATGGGTGTTTTCCTACCTGACCAGCGCTGAGCTCGTCCATGACCACAGCAGCAGGACCAGCAGCCTCGACATGTTGATCTGATCAGACTGCCGCTTGGCTAAAACTGCGGAGGCTTATCAGACCAAGCTGCTGCTCTGATTGGACCTGAAACTCTGGTGAAACAGAGAAAATCCACAGCACATCTTTTTATGACAAAACCCCACACAATAAGCAGAGATTGGCTCAAATGAGCCAATTATGACTGAAGCTTTCTGGCTTATTTTCTAAACAAACTTACAGTGTATTTTAGACAGATTTGAAATATTTTGCCTTAAAAAATATTTACAGACCAGAAAATCTGAAAAACAGCCACCAAAAACCCTAAAGTGAAAATAAAACATTTTTTTTATATTATGAGGTTACAATAATTATCAGATTTAATGATTAGTTCATTTCAGTGAACGTGGCAGTACAATAAACGTTACAGTGAGAAACAACTGCAAACTGTGCATCAATCAGGGAGGAAACAAAGACCTAGAGGTGGCGCAGAAATATTTTAGACTTGCGGTTACAGCATTACCTAAAGTAACGCAGGTCAGATGGGATTTAGAATATCCTCCCACTGTGAAGCACGGTGGTGGCAGCATCATGCTTTTAAATTAGAAATTTAGAGCTGAGACTGGGTCATTAACTCATTTTTGAACAGAATAAATAATTTTGATGTTCACTGGAAACAGCAGAAGAAAGGATGATTTACATGGGCGTACATATTTATTCCATCTTTCTTAATCAGTCTCTCCCCTTTAAATTATTTCAAATCATTGTGTTGCTTTTTAAAAAAACTTGCTCAAAACTTGTTAAAAAAACAAAAATGATGAAAAGCAAGCTGTAAAATGTGGGAATACATTGATAGCAGGCATGCGGATCGGAACAAAAAACAGAATTAAATTTGGATCTGAATGAGTGACAGGATCTGAATATTCTTACTGGTTTTATCCCATTATCCTCTTAAAACCAACACTTAAGTCCATGAAGTGACCAGGGTAAAGCCCAGACCTCAAACAGAACCCGTCCAGCTTCCGCTATGAGGAATCGATGTTTAATACCAATTGGTTCTGCATCGTCTAGGTTGAGTCAGTAAATATCTATTGAGAGTGATATGTTCCACAAAGATACTAAATTAAACAAAAAAATAAAATTCCCATGATTGTTTTAAATTTTAAAAAATCCTCAGATGATAAAATATCCCAAATTTAGTAAATGTGCTCACAAAACGGATGAACTTATAATTAAAGATTTGAATAACTAAAACATAAATATAAACTTTTATAAAAGCCTAAAAATGCCCTGCAGGAACTCCGCTCATATTGTTTATGGCTCCGCCCACTGGCAATAATAATGGCTGTGGGCGGGGCTTATTTGTTTGTAATTTCCTTATAGTAAATCTTCAGATCAAAACCAAATCAAATTACTTAAAACTTTCTATGAATCCTCAAACATTTTATCATCCAACTGATGCAAAAATTAAATTTACATTAATTAAAACCCAACATCTTATATCTTATAGTAATTGTTTTTTTCCATTTCTTCTATAGAATAAATAAAATCAGCATCTGACAGATTTATATCAAAAAATTAATTCAGTGCTGTTATATAAAACCCAAAAGGCCTCGGTTTGAGCAGCAGCAAACATTTCTACTGTCCTGAAAGACGAGTGGTTTCTGTTGACTTTGTGGTTGAGCAATGTCGGCGTGTTGACACATGGAGGTCTCAGTCACTCTGACCCGACCAGGACCACAGATCTGCCTGGAACCGACATACAGGGACACAAAAACTAATCATTAATCAATAATTAGAAGAAGTGGACTGACGACAGCTTAACCCCCCCCAACAAAAGCATGAATGGAAGTGTTTATAAAAGATATTTATTACACTGAAAACTAGAAAATTGCTTTTTTGGTCTTGCTTCTAAAATTTATAATAACACCAAACAATGCGACATCCAGGAGAAAAAAGAAAATGTGAAAAAGTATTTTAAAACAAGGTGAAACCAGGTGTAATATCACAGGAATTTACAGTTTTCTTACTACGGTGTCTCTGAATGGACAAACAACTGTGTGAACCTTTAAAACTGCAGCAACTGCTTTGTTTTAAAGGACCCATTTAAGATGGATGGTGCCTTAAAATTATCATAGAAGAAGAAATTGTGAAGTTACCTGGAGCACAATCATTCTGGATCCACACAGCTGTGCTATACCCATCTTCACCACCAGACGGCAGTAATTCTCACACATTAAAAACTTTAAACAAGCTTTTCTTCAGCAGGAATCGTGTCATTATTTAAAACTTTATTTAAAAAACAGTACCTGCAGCTGTAGCAGGGCTTTTTGGAGTTCTTAAATGGTCTTTGGCTCCTGGACAACTCTTCAGATAATCCCTCTCCACTCAGAAACCTTAAGGATTCAGGTTAGAAATACTTCGGGAAGCTCTGCTTCAACGGATCATGAAAAACCTTATTACTGACCCGCAGCTGGGACTAAACCAGGATTAGTTTAGATTTATTCAGATGTTGAATTGATCTGTACTTACCTGTAGTTTCCATGCATGGATTGTGCTGAAGATCTCATGTCCACAGCCCAGTTAGAAAAACATTCCCTACTGGCTAAACTGGGGATAAAAACAACCCAAAGGCATTCTGTGGCAGACTGAACATGAAAAAAATCATGAAAAAATTAAAGACAACAAGGAAACCGGGTGTTATTATTTCATTTAATTCAGTAAACAAAACAAACAACGTCCAAACTTCCTCTCTAAACTTTGTCGGCAGCGTGGGAACAAAAACTGGAGCGTTGTCTTCGACGTGAGCTACACAGAGGTCATAAATAAAAGGTCTTCTAACAGGGATGGTGGTCGGGGACTCTCTTCCTGCAGGGACAAACCATAGACGATTAATTTCGGCTTTTCTGAAGAGATAACGGTGAACCGTGAAGGCGTGGCGACTCACCTGGGTGCAGCTTTGATGATGTCGTCGACTCTCAGGATCATCTCGGCCGCCTCGGAAGCGCTCAGCAGCATCTGGCGCTTCACCTGGAAGGACTCGGTGATGCCGAGCTCCACCATGTCGCCCACCGTGCCGTCAGACATGTCTGCAGGACACAAACGGTTTGTTTTACATCAGGATGCTTTGCAACATGTAAACAACTTAATGCAATGATTCATGGATGCCATAGTCTTATTTTATTCTCAGTAGAAGATAAACAAACAACCAGATGCTGAAACTTAAGATTTTTTACTGTTTCATGGAAAATTTCAGCTAAATGAGAATCTGATGCGACGTTTCTTCATTTAGATCTTTGCAAATTTCAGGAGTGGCAGTGCAAATAAGGGGATGTAATCATGACATAAATGATCAATTAATCCTAAAGATTAAACGCATCTGATCAGGACTTTCTGCAGCTTTTTCCCCATTCAGGGTTTTTTCTTATTACTTCTTACTTTTATATCAAATCATCCTTTTCAACATATTTTTATCTTATGTTCGTATGCAGGTACTAATGAGAAAATTATAATATTCAACATAAAAGGTTAAACCACTATTTTATGTACCAAGTACAGATGCAAGATTTTACTTTCAGAGACATTTTTGTATCTAAAAATCCTTTTTTTATATTGATTTCAAGGGATATACCAATTTTCTGAGTTTTTAAATTTGAGTTTTTCTGAAGCTGCAAATACCATTGAGCAAAATCTAAACATATGAAAGCTGAAATATATTGATTTGCATATTATTTTTCTATATGGGTTCATTTAATCTTTGAAGTTAATTCGCAGAAATGCAGCACTTTTTCGGGAATTTCTAATTTTTCGAGTAGTATCTATAAGTCCATAAAATGTGTTAGCTTTGACAACGGTTTCCCTAACCAAGGGTGGTAACATGCATTTGTAGTATTACTATTTTATTTAATTTTAGCTTTGAACATTGTATTCATGGAGATATCCTCAATTCAGGCCTTTATCTGATCTAATAAAGAGCAATTGCACTTTTATTAAGGATAAAAAGCACATGTACATTAAAATATTTGACTGAAATGAAAGTAGATGTGTATTAAAATGTGTATTAAAATGATAGAAACAAACAGTTGTGCAAAATGCAAAAAAAAAAAAAGATAAATTTTTAACTCAAAACAAGCCAACTCGATGGACACGATATTCACTCATATGTCTCGTGTGAAAAATTCTCTGTATATTTGAAATTATCGACATGTTGCCCTATATTTTACTATTTTAATCAGTATTAATTGATTTATTATTATTATTATTATATTGTACTTCATTTTGTTTGTCTTTTTCCCCTGATCGTTTACATTTTTTGCATTAAGGGATTATTGACAGCAGATTTTCTGCAAAAAGAAAAGCTAGAAGATGCTTTTCGTGGTTTCTAAAGAATTTATCCAAACCATGTTTTAAAGTAGAGATCCTGCAATTTTTTTAAATCAGTTTGGTCTGAGAAAGTCCAGAGTTAATGTGCAGGATTTAACTCAGGAGAGAGTTATATTTTTTGATTATGTTGGCATGAAAAAGGAGAAAACACCTAAAATGTGATTTTACACACAGTTTCACCACCATTAAACTGTAAAACCTTCATCTTCTACTGGGAATAAAAACGCTTTTATCTCCACGTTCGTATCCTCACTCAGTCCGAACGTCGTCTTGTTGTCTTGGTGTGCAGCCCTCAGCTGAGCCACCAGGTCGGCGCTGTCGTACCCGGCGTTGTCTGCGATGATGGTCGGCAGCTGGGCGAGAAAACTCACATTAGCGATGTCGGATAAAATAAAATAAATCCAAAAACATCTCAAAAACACAACCGCACCATCCTCAGAGCCTTAGCGAACGACTCCATGGCAACTGACTCCTTCCCTGGCGTCCTATTGGCCAGATCAGTCACCACTTTGGCCATCAGCATCTCGGAGCAGCCTGATGAGAAGATAGAAAGACTTTGACCTCCAGGCAGCAGTGTTTGGACCAATCACGCGGCAGCACGGGCGGTTTGCGTGTGCGTACCTCCTCCGTAGACGGTGCGCGGCTCCTTCACGGTCTGAGCCAACACGCACAGAGCGTCGTGCAGCGAGCGCTCGGCCTCGTCCAGAATCTGCTGAGTCGCCCCCCGCAGGACGATGGTGCATGCCTCACCTGAGGGGCAGAGCCACAACTTTATTTATAAAAACAGATTTGTTTCAGGACAGACTTCACACTGCAAATCAATTTTTAAATCGTGTTTTTTGTTATGATCGAAAATATGCGGCAAACATTTTCCTGTCACATTTGCTGTAAAAATAGACTTTTCTAACGAACAAAATGCTTTGAGCAGCAGAGTTTCCTATTGGTGGAAAAATCACCATATCAACCAATCGAATAATTCCATATTTAGTTGCTAGGGAGAAGAGGAAAGTTGTGGGAGCGACAGTGAAGAGAGAGGCAGACATATTCCCAGCCAGTATGGAGATTAAACAGATTTGTTACATTTATTGTGTTAGATGTGTGAAGTTATTGTGCTTAATGTGTAGAAAACTAAGTTTGTTTTGTTTTTGTGTCAAAAAAATGAGGATATTTGGGAATTTGGAGCAGGAAGTCTAACTCTATGGCTCTGAAGGAGCATTGTTGTAGAAATAAACAGTTGAATATAACAGTTAATGGTCACATTTATACATTATTTTTCAAAATGTACCATCTATATTTACATTTTAAGTCATAAAAATGGTTTGTTAAGCATGTTTGTGGTTTTGATGGTAATATATTCAACATTTATAACCAGATTTTGTGTTTTTTGTGGGATTTCAAGTTTTGAGACATTAGATTAAAATGACAAATTAAAAGGTAAAACATAAGCATAAAATCAGAAGGGTCATCAATTTAAAACCTGGTCTCACAGGGTTAAACATAAAAACAGAAGAAATGAGCAATAAGTACGAAACAAGTAATTTAAACCCTTGAAAGTGCCGTTAATGTGCTTTAAAACCAGACTGAAGCTTAATTCTCATCTAAAAGTGACAACAACGTGATTCAGAGTATGTGCGCACCCATAGCAACTCCAGAGAAGTGGATGAGCATGTCCTCTCCGATCATCACCTCCTCGATCAGCTTGCAGTGACCCAGCTTCACCAGCTCCGGGTGGTCGAAGGTGGAGGTGATCTCCCCGCCTGATAACACAAAACACACGAGTCACACCACAACACCGGTGTAGAAAAGATGAAGCATGCTGGGTAAAAGTTTTCAAAAAGGTGCGTACCGGTGACGAGAGCGAGGCGCTCGACGCCGGCGAAGTCGGCGTGCTCGATGGCCATGACGCCGGCCTGAGCAAACAGTTGCTCCGGGTAGTTGTAGATCAGCTGTCTGTGAGGAAGAAGAGGAGGAAGAGTTACAGACAGGAAGCAGGGATGGATGGAGGAGCATCAGTAGGCAATGAGGTCAGGTTTAATTTAGCATTCAGATCTACTGGGATTTTTTTACAACAACCATCTGTAGGGTCTCCAGAAAACTGATATTTTCTGTTTTTCAGATCAGTTTTTGAATGGGCACATTGGTTGGAGATGATGGAAAGTGGGTGAGGTAAAATTTTTATCAAAACTTGAATATCTGGATTTTTTTATTTCAGTTTTAAAAGCTATTTTTTTGTTTAAAAAAGAAAGAAATGGCTCTGGATTTTCTCCCCCACAATTGTAAAAACAATTTTTTTGTTTAAAAAAATCGTATATCTGGATTTTTTTCCTCACAATTTTAAAAACAATTTTTTTGTTTAAAAAAATCGTATATCTGGATTTTTTTCCTCACAATTTTAAAAGCATTTTTTTTGTTAAAAATTTAATATTTGGATTTTTTATTTAACTTTTTTTAAAAATATATTTTTTCAAATAAAAGCAAAGATTTTTTAAAAATAACTTTAATTTTATTATTTATTATTATTATTATTTTTATTTGTATTTATCTTGTCGGCAAATTGAAATTAAGAAAAAAAATCTTAGGTAGAGGAATTATGAGTTACAAATGAAACCGAATCAGCAACCAAATAATCGTACTGGGAGGAAAGCATATCATCCCAGCCCTGATGGAAAGGCAACAGGAAGTCAGAAAAGTGACTTTGGCGTCTTTTGAGACTCTTCTGAAGTCGTTTGATGGAGCTCTGGCGCCCTCTGCTGGTTTAAACCAGAACCTACAGCCTGGAAGATTTCTAATTAAAGCCTTAATAAATGTCCAAAATACCAACCTGTTTCTTTACACTGACTGTATATTTATACTTTACACATGTATGAGTGTAGGTTCATACATGTACATGCATATTTATAGATGATAAGTTTGTGGGTAAATATGAGAGCAGGGTTATGAATGTATGCAGATATATTTTCCAGTCTATATTACACACACTTATTGCTTATCATCCAAATTCTGTATGTACACTACTTTAACTTTGACTCTTTTCTTTTTCTGCCTCATTTCGAGTAAATTTTGTCTTATTTTTATCTTTTTAACACTTTCAACCAGAATAAAGCCGCTTTATTAAAAGTTATCTCTATATCCGCGGTGCTTTCGGTCCTTCACTCTTGTCTGAATTAATCTCCTCCAGGTCGTGTTCGTACCTGTTGATGAAGCAGTTGATGCCGTGTTTTAGGATCCGGTCGACTTTCTCCTTCATCTTCTCCTTCTCTGCCAGTTCGATCTCTGCGACCTTCGCCATGGAGTCGACGCGAACTCTGGAACCGAAGATCTGACGACAAACCAACACAAACCAGCCGTTAGGATCGTCCGACGCGCGGTTTTATCGGCATGCTGCCGTGCCGTTTGCGTGTTCTGGGCACCTTGATCTTGTCCGTGTCCATGCCGGTGTTGGCGATCAGGATGTTGGCGTTCTCCAGCCTCTTCGGCTGGTTCACTCCGATCCTCTTGTCCAACAGGAAACCTGATTGGAGCACAAACACGAGACCTTTCAGCTCTGCGACCGATACGTAACGGGATCTCCTCCCCGCAACGCCAAGCGGCCTCACCTTCGTCCAGGTAGGAGTCGGTGAGACTGCCGCCCAGCTTCTTGATGACGTGGATGGCCTCCAGGTTCCCAGAGCTCTTCAGCCTCATGACGGCGTTCACGGCCAGCTTGGCGAAGTGGTCTTTGTGATGCGTCAGGAGTTTGGAGGACAGCGTGGTGCGGGAGATGTTCAGCAGATCCTCCTGGAAACGAGCCGGGTCGTTGCTATGAAGGCCACAAACGACATTAAACAAATTAGTTTTCTTTTTAACCCTTCAGAGTCTGGGGAGGAGATTTCCCTCGCCTGGTACTTCTTGCGTATTTTTGTAAATAAAACTGTCATCTTATGAAGCACAATTAAGTATTATTTCTATTCAGGACAACCTGGGCTTTCATAATATTCAAGATGCACTGATGTTACACAAATTACTAAAAGTTATAAAATCATAAAGAGAAAGAAAAAAATAAAACAATTTCACAAGCATCTACTGAAAATTAACTGCAGTAAATAAAACTAAATTAAACTTGCAACTATAAAACAAATGTCAAAATTTCACCATAAGAGCAAAAAACTCGCTCACCATTTCTGATGGAAGCAGTTTCTGTCTGCTATGAGTTACATCACATTTTTTACCATTTGCAGTGTTTTTTTCTAATATAAAATTTAGAAAAAGCACCAAAAATAACTAACAGAACTAGTAGTAGCAGATATTAGAGTACTGTGTGTAATTACACACTATTCCAACCAGATAACCGTCTTTAACCATCAATTATTGTATCACAGCACAGTTTCACTCATGGAGACGACACATGGACAGAGGAGTGAAGCATCTCTACAATAAATTATCTTTGACGCTCCATGTGACTGAAAAGAAGCTCTATGAATGGATATTTCACCTCATGTGATACCGTTTGATCAAACACCGACTTTCCAACACTCATAGTTTATCTTCCGTCGTCCCACAGACAAACTGGGACTACCGGCTTAAAGCGTGAAGTGTTTTCGTCAATGAGTTTTCTGAATTCGGAGGAGAAAACTTTAAGTCACCTGTGGTCCACGGCAGCCTCCCTCAGAGCGTCTCTGGCCGCCTGAGTCGCCTTCCTCCAGCCGGAGATGACGGTCTGAGGGTGAATCTTCTTGCCGATCAGAAGCTCCGCCTCCTGCCAGAGAAAAGGTGATTAAAGACCAGCAGCTTTAGCTGCACCAACATACGGTCGCTGCGTCGGTCGGATGTTTACCCGCAGCAGCTCTGCAGCGAGCACGGTGACCGAGGTCGTCCCATCTCCGACTTCATCGTCCTGAACCTTCGACATGTCTGCAAACACAACGAATCCCCCATCAGCTCCTTCGTTAACCAATCAGACGTGCTGGAATAAACACAGCTGAAAGACTTATTCAGATTCAGAAGACCTTTATTTGTCCCACAGCGGGGAAATAGACAGCAAGATGGGAAAGAATAACAATAAGAAATAAAGTAAACAAATTAAATAGTTAAATAATATGAGTAACTCTAATAATTAACTAACTCTTAAAGTATAAAACTGTTTTTTCATCTTCTCAACCTGCAGCTAGAACATGGAAATGACTCGAGATTAATTCCACCCAACGGGTTTGCAAAGTTAAGGTTTTAAAATGATGACACAGCAGAAAAATATAGCTGCAGGTAGCATGACAGAGCAAAAAAATTTCTCAATTAAGATGATCTGTTCGTCTCGAAGTAATACTTTTACAGGGATGTTCATCTCTTTAATGACGGTCACAGAGAGTCTTTGGATGATTTCCATCTTCTTCACTCACCAACAAGGATCTTGGCGGCTGGGTTGTCGACTCCGATGGCTTTCAGGATGGTCGCTCCATCGTTGGTCACAGTCACTGTGCTGTTTTTTCCTCCACCCATCAAGATCTTATCCTGCAGAGAAAGTTTGACTACAAGCTCTTTATATGCAAACAAAATTATGCTAAAGACACAATGTGGTACGTTCAATGGCTGGGCAAGTTTGGATTTTTCTTGTTTGTGCTCTGATGTGTGACACAAAGAAATTTTATTTTTAGAAAACACCTACCATCCCCTTCGGCCCCAGAGTGCTTTTCACCAGATCTCCGATGGCGATGGCGCCAATGAAAGACGACTGCAGAGAAAAGACAAATATGTTTGTCTATCCAGGTGTTTTACATACAAATAAAAATAATCTTTTCCAGTTAAACTCACCAAACGAGCAGTTTCTGCTCTTTCTTCATCTGCTCCATGTTTAAAGATGTTAACCGGGGCCATAGATAAGGACGCCTAGAGAACAAGACACAGTAAACTGGAAGAAGAGACTGTATAATGCATTTTAAGTTCAGGGATTCAGTATCTACATTTATCTGGGATTAATTATTATTTAATAACATTACATAGGGATTTACAGGTAATAAAACAATTTGTCTCTCATGAAGTCAAACCTCGGTGGATCAAGATCATGGGAAGTGTTTTAGTGTTGGGATGGATAAAAAGTTTTTAAAACAGACTAATACAATCTGTTGACCATATTTTCGAAGGTCAGTCAATTCCCAGCTGATAAGATGGCAAATTTAGGGGTGCAGAATCCCTGCATTATTGTAAATATAATGCAACAGAATTAAAATTGCATTAATTGAATAAATGACCGAAAAAGGGACAGAAAATGTAAGAGGATGAAGCAGGGGATCAATTGTGGACATTTTTTTCTCCCATTTATGTTTTTAAAAGCTGAAAAAATCTTCATGAAGCTAAAAAGGGCACAAGACATTTAGTCCGAGCGTCATTGAATGCTGATTTGATTTGGAGGTGCTGATTCCCATCCCGGCCGCTTCACATTCGGCTGAGAATCGCTCCAAATCAGAGACCATGGTCCTCAGCCGGAAGAAGGTGGTTTGTCCCCTAAAGGTCGGCGGTGGGGACCTGCCCC
>JBBBVT010000025.1:694368-705590 GCA_037177035.1 Craterocephalus eyresii
CCTGCGTTCAGCTTTTCGACATTCTCGTTTTTCAGCTCTTACCAGCGTGGCATTTTTCCATGGAGCTCTCTTTTTTGTAGTGATCACTTTCACCTTGACAGGAGCAATGACATCAATAATGCTTCTAATTTTACCATCAAAATGATACACAAGTTCATCAACTGAAGGCCAGGAGATGGGAGGTGAGGGAGAGAAAGCTTGTATAAAAATTTCATTGGTATTATCACTATCATGTACTGAGGAAATGTAAGGGGATATTAAAATGTTTGGATAAGACATAAAAAAAAATCTTGGAAAGGTTTATATATACCTGTTTATTCTGTATTCCTGATAATAGTTGTTGCAGTGCTTCATTCTGACCTCTAGGTGGTGCACTTCATCCATGTTTTCAGTAAATATCTGGCTTCTGTTAGGACTTTTAATCAACGTTACCTCCTCCAGCAGACTTCTGTTGTCCTCCAGCTTCTTCTGCTGGTCGTACAGAGCAAGAGAGGCTGGATGGGACAAATCCTTCATTTCCTCTTTCTCGGTCTCCGCCACACCTGGTTCACCTGCTCCACCTGTCTGCTGCTGCTGGATACCTGGATGCAGGAAAGCGCTACCGACAAACAGAGAGAGAGGTCTCACCTCCTACATCTGATTCTACGATGGACTCCAAACAAAGTCTGAGCCATCATGAAACACAAAGCCAAGCAAGTTTCCACTCAGATTCGTTTTCAGGCGCGTCTGATCGGGGTAACGTATCCCTCAGCCGAGATCGCGCTTCACTGAGAGTATCACACACGCCCACACCTGCTTTCATTCACACTTATCAGATTCATCTGAGCAGAGTTTCCGTCTCCTCTGCAGCAGCGTTTAGTTGTAATAGAGTATTAATGCACAAATGCTCCACTGAAACTAAAATACTTGTATCTTGCTGTGAACAAGGGTTCAGACAGTCCCATTTAACCCCAACACGAGCCCACGCATCCTCGGCCGTAGACCGGGTCACATGGTCTGACCCGCAGAGGTCACCTGTCAGGTTACCTGTGCTCTCTGCTGTCCGACTCCTCCTGAATCTTAAAGAGATGCCGAGGTCCCATCCTGCCCTAAAGCAAGACGGATAGAGTGTCACTTAATGACATGTTTGCAGAGGACAGACGGAAGCCTGGAGAGGAGACAGTTCCCCCTAACAACAGTTACCGCGGTGACAAGACATCTGCCCATCAGTGTACGTACGGGCTGACAGATGACACCAGGGCTCAGTCCACACACACACTCACACACACACGCCCTGACAGCTGAGTAGAGATTAGTTACCTGTGTCAGCTTAGCAACTTTACACCTGTTTTTTGTCTGGTTTTGTTCGGGGTGGACTTCCTGCATCGGTTTCATCTTATAAGCCCACAGGGGTCTCTCCAGCTCTGAATGTCCACAGGACTCTGTTACCCGAGGCTTCCCTGACAAATCTAACCTGCATGATGATAACCATAAACAGGCCAAGCTGAACTGGAAATGCTCATTTTATGTTTATACATTAGTAAGAAAAATATAGATTTTTGGTCAAATATTTTAGGTTAGTAATAAAAGGTTTCTCTGTCACCCCCTACAGGGCGCAGGGGGTATTGCAGTCACATCTTTACCATCCATAGCATCCACTACAGTGGAGACCTATTTGACAGCTGTTTTCTAATAAATTTACGGGTGGAGATGGAAAATTTGTAATTAAGCCACTTCAGGGAACAACAGTAAATCATGTAATACACTGTCACTTACTGTAGGATAAAAAATTATACATGTATATCATACATTGTGATAAACAAACTTTCTTTTGTGATAAACAGGAAAAGGATAAACAAAATATTCATATGATAGAAATATGAAAAGCAGATTTAATTGATAATTTTGAATAAAATATTAAAATACATTAAATACATACAAAGTAAAATAATATTAAGAAATAAAAAAGCATCACTGTAAATGTCTAAAGAAGTAAATTACTTTATGCCAAAAACGTGTTGCTCAGTTTCTTAATAATTCATGCATGAACGGGTTAAGTTAGGAAAACTTTACAAGTAAAACTGAAAGGACTGATGCACAAACAAGTACCGGATAAAGGGCCAAGTGGCGAGGAGGTCTGGAGGAGATGTTTCCCATACCAGACAACTTCAATCTTATTCTAAGGATGTTTAGGACAATCCTGGACTTTATAACCTACAAACAGCTGACCGGACTAAAGGAGTTTGAGTTGTTTTCTTCTCATAAATGTAAATCTGACCATCATCTGCATAGAAATGGCACAAAATAAATACCTATTTTAAAGGATAGAACCAAGGTGACACATATAGTGAATAAATATGTATTTTTTATTTTATGTTGAATTAAATTATAATAATTAATATTGTTTCTTCCTGTTTTGTTGAGAGGAAAAATTCTCCCATTCTCCTTTATGAGTGCAAACATACAGGCTTTTATCCTAACTGAGCAAAGTTTACTCCCCCAGTGAGCTGACGGATGTTGTGAATATTCCTCGAAGTTTTGTTTCCAAGAGCACAAACTAAACTCTTCTTTATGATTCGATTGAGCTAAATTTGTATGAAACCAACTCATGATAGAAACATTTCAGGATGCATGCAGGAGAATTATCAGAGCTGTGCACACATTGTTCTGTTAACATCATAATATCCTGGTAAACAACCACTTTTTTTACTAATTAGGTCTTAAAAGGATTGTAAACAACTATAATTTTGCTTGCCAGCTAGTGCAATGAAAATGTGATAATCATCATTATATCAATTGCCATTTTTATTGTATTTCATGTCCAAAAAATGGAAAGTATGACATTAAAAATGCTAATTACTGATCCACCACAAAAAAGCAGGGAAAATGTGATAAAATAACATTTAGACCACAAACAAAACAGCTGGGCAGCAGCACGAAGAGGAGAAGTAATGCTAAGAGCCCAAATATGCTCACTTCAAGTATAAAAAGTAAATTTTTTCTTAATTTTAGTCCCTGGAATTAAGTCCGCCAGACATGGCTGTGTTTATTGGTGGAGAGAAGTTTTCAGACACCCTGTACATCTGAGAAATATTGCATTAATAATCACTGTCAGGTCAACTTCTTCCAGCCCAGTCGGAGCTAAAATACTAAAAAAATCCCTAAAGCCATCACAAAGTTAGATCTTTTAATTCAAAATATTTCATGATAATGTTTGAGATAATGTAAAATGTTCAAAAACTTCTATTCACCAATGTAAAGTCCAGTTTTCCCCCCTCAGCTCCAGTCCTCTAAGCCACAATCCTGCTGGTTTCAATGAGAAGGACACATTGAAAACCTCCAAGACCAACATTGTGATGAACGCCAACTCATTACTGTAGCTCTTTTTATAAGAAAAACTGGGCTCTGTTTCAGTCTCTGGAACCTTTACAAACCAAATAATTCAATGGGAAAAAATGTTTAAGCAGGAAAGAAAATAATCAAAATTAAACATTGGAAAAAAATAAAAAAAATAAATACTTTACAAAAAAATATCACTCTTTATAAAAATGTGTTGACTCAAGAATGAACAATAAAAATGCCTCTTAAGGTTATATTCAGTTAAAACTTTGCTTCCTGGAGCTGAGACCTCAGAGGATTTTCTATTTTAACAGAAAAACTTTATGTGAAGGATGAAAACCTGACTTATTCCATAAAAATCCTTTTTTTTTTTGCCGTCTACCTGCAGATACTCACATTGTACTGATGGTCCATCTCCGTCCTCATGACCTGCATCCTGTTTTCAGTCTTGCAACTTTACCTTCCTCTCTGCATTCGAGCTGATTCACTCACACAGCTAATTAGTCTGGTGTTTCTGCTGCGCCTCCTCCACCTGAATTAGTCATCAGTGCGAGCCAGAATTCAGGTGAGTGAAAAAAAGAGAAACAAGGTTAAGAACCGGTAAACTGGAACAAATAACAGAAATGAGACTGACCTATCGCCCTGCGTTTTAAAGATATAGCCTACATTGTTATTATGCAAACAGCAGCCTGCAGCATCCAGTAGAGGAAGTTTGGTGGTATTATGATGAAAAGGAACATATACAGGACTTTTAATTAACTGATAATAACTAATTAATTAGGGCACAAACACATCTACTTTGCTCTGTGTTGTAAATTACACATGGGTTTAGTTTCTGGACTTGGAAAAAGTAGGGATCAGATCACCCTGAGCGACCTCTGGAGCAAAAGTCACTTATTAACGCCACTAGATCTCCGGCATCCCCGAGCTCTACAGCTTATATCATCATCAGCGTCTCAGGAACGATGCAGTGTAACTCTGTGATGGATCAGCTGATCCACGGACATTTTCCAGACCTTTCTATGCCGTCAAGCAGGTTTCCATCCAGCCACAACATGCAGTGTTTATTCAGAGTCTCTATCTGGTAAATCCAGCGTGATGATCCATGATAACGCCATTATTTATCACTTCTGCATCACCAGCACTACCTGGTTGCTATTTACTCCTGGAAATGGCGATGAAGACACTTCCTGCCCAACTTTCCACCAATCAGAGAGCTTACATTGAGGATAATGTCCAATCAGGAGCAGCCAAAGTCTGGGTTGGTTATGTGAGGATAGGAGGGAAATAGTGGCAGAAAAAAAAAATTCTAAGACTTGAGAGACTGATGTTTGGTTGATCTGTTAGTAATAAATTCCTTCATGGTGCTGTATCTATTGATATTCCTTTTACATCATTTTAGCCTCATGATCCCACAGATTGTCCAGAAGATTAAATATATGGATGTTGTTAAAAAATAACTCAAAATACTAAGGCTGCTAAATTTATTTAAAAGTCATTTAAAATGACTGCATGAAAAGCTGGTCTCAAGCCAGCAACAGTCACTTAGAAACAGGCCATAAAAAACAATAATTTCATTCTGTTTGATTCATAAAAATACCAACTTTTAAGCTGCAGAATGTCTTACAAACATACAAATCTATGTCTTGTTTGTAAAGTCGTAGACAGTCTGGCTGTCCCTCTGCTCCAGGTCCATCAGAGTAGAGAAACAAAATACCTGATGAAAGAAGAAAACTATCCACAAGTATTTTAAAAAAGTGGATATACATGTGCATTAAAACTTTTACTGTTGTATGTATGTCATGTGTTTCATGAATTTGCATTGTCACTGAATTAAGTAAACCAAACAATACGAACATGGCTGCCCTGTTTAGAGGAATGAGGTCAGACTCCATCTCTGTGATGTGTTGGAGAAAAGTTCACATTTCTCCAAATAATGGCACCATTAGACTAAACCTGTTACATATAAACCCTTCCTCACCTGCCACCTCTTTCTCCTGCTTGGCCGGATCCCCGAAGCATCGCCAGGGGCTTGTGATTATACAAAAGTTAATTTTCTCTAAAGTTAAAGGTGCAGTGCGTGAAAAAGATCAAAGGTTAATGACAGAAAAGGTCACAAATCATTAAATATTGTTTCTACAAGTATCTAATCATTTTACCAGAATATTTTTTATTCTCTTACAATAAATCTTTTTTCTCTACTTACATGGCAGGTGTCATCTTTAATAGATCTGCGAAGCTTTAAAAGTGCAGTTGGATAGAGATGTAGCACGGAATAAGACAGTCGAGGCTTAAAAGCACCATAGAAGAAGAAGATGTTGTAGTTGTTACCTGCGGTGCACTCATTGCTGCACCTGAAGCCACTGGATCCTCTCACTGATGAAGAGGTCTTTATCTCTGGAAGAATTCCCATCTTTACCACTAGATGTCAGCATTTCTTATTGTATAGTTAGCTCATCCCAAAGACTAGTACTGTACACATAAAAATACAATTTTTAAGACTTAAAAAGAAAAAATTATATATTTATTAAAGGATTCAGGATTAAGTTGGTTCCACTTATAGAAAAGATTAATATAAACATTTAAACATTTATAAATGACTCAAAATACATCAGTAAATTTTTATAGGCAACTTCAACATTGTGCACAAGTCGGATGAGTTAGACAACTCTTCTTTGTTTTTAATAATAATTTTTCATTGAAGCACCTATGTTTCTCAGTTTTATAATCCATGAAATTGTAATCATGATTTCTGAATTTTGTGGTCAAAATTCTGAAATCAGTTATTGTTTTGCTGGTATATTATTCCTAGAAGTTGTTTTTCTTTTTGCACACGACAACGTAAACAAACTAAACCATACTTGCTCACTTCATTCTCATCACATCTCAAACTCATTAGGCTGTAAAGCTCAACCCCATCAAAGCTCAGGAGTCTTTAAAGCCGACAGTGCCTTTCCATGATCCATCGGCGCCGGATATGTCAAATATAGTCTTACAACTTGGAAAAAATAGGTCAAAGTGTCCAGCGCTTCATAAGAAATAAAAAGGAAATAAAGTCCTGTCTTGTTGACCATCATGTGCCCGTTTCATCCCGTTTTCATCGTTCGGTCTGTCCAACATCCATCTTTTCCACCGACACAGTAAAATCTAGATTTTATATAATAATAATTAATTTTCTGATAGTAATTTTCATGTAAAAGTGTGACTATGAGTCTGTGCAACGTCTGTAGAACTGGAAGTGGTAGTCAGTGAAGAGCGCCCCCGCATAGTGATGGTCAGTACTGCAGTCTGCTTGACCCTGAAGAGAGAAACATATCGTCATCTTTATGTTTTACACAATAATTTAGCCAACTTGAAACCTATTTTTATAAAACATTTGGTGGATTTATATGCATGTGAAAATATGACATTCAGATTAAGCTGTTTTTTTTATTAAGATCAACTTCAGCTGATTAAACGGACATGAGTTTGAAGTTGAAATGCAGAAAACAGATTAAAAATATATCTTTTCGTTCCTTGCATAGTTCCCAAACATTACCAGCTGGAACTAAAAACACAAGCTCCCTAAAAGCTGTGAATAAAACAGATTACAATGATTTACAAATCCCATCAAGGAATATTTCATTCCCTGTATAATGTAAACAAAATACAATGTTTATGATCTACTAGGAATGAAACATGATGTTTATGTTCTACTTGGAATAAATTATGAGTTGATGGTATTTATAAGTCATTCTGTTTTTACTGATATTTGACACTATATGGGTTTTGGCAATAAATAATTTGAGCTTAAACTGAAAATACCAGAGATAAGTATGAAGTATCTATTAATTCCTGAACCCTAAACTTTTCTTTTCTCAGCTGAGAAACAACCTGAATTCATGTGCATCAATAGCTGGTGAAATTCAGACGTGTTAATGTTGTATGAAGTAAAAACAGAAAATCTTACAGCCACTGCAGCGCGGAAATAATATGAGCTCTGATAAAGACGAGCCACGTGAAGAGGCCACTCGTGTTCCCCCTGCAGAAACAAGCCACACACATTAGTTCATATTAAATAGCAATATGTCTAAAGCTCAGTGTAAATAAGTGCAAAAACTAACATTTTTATGATTCTCAGAGAATTTCAGATATGTTGTCCTCATTATAAATAAAACACAGAGAAAGAAAAGTTGCACAAGCTTACTTTCCAAGGCTAAAAACTGCATAAAAACAAACTCATTAACTTGCATATGTGGGTATTGGCTGCCGATATCTACCTGTGTATTTGATGGATATCTGCTTCCTGGGACTGAGTTTGAATCCAGCAGAGCGGAGCAAGTGGCCGACTCGTCCAAATGACACAGATGAACCACCAACAGCTCTGTCGAACTACACAGAAAAAAAAAAACACAGCAACATGCTGAGCAGCTACATCAGCAGCCACATAGTTTTAATAAGTAAAATCCGACAATTACTGGATGCATTCTGCAAGATTTAATGTATTCGTGCCTGTGTGTGTTTATATTTCATCATTTCTTACTTCATTAGCAGCGTGACTCTCATGTTGACAGGAACAAACGGGCTAATAGGGACTCTGAAGACGTATCTTTCAGGCCTGGAAGTAAAAATACAAACATCATAATAAATATGTCTGATTTTACACCCATGTTTTTACGGTTAGCTGCCAGGTCATCCAGAGGTGCACCTAGGAATAAGACTTAAGACTTAAGATAGGCAGATGGTAGTGTGGCCTTTCCAGCAGAATCATTAACTTTTCTGTGAAACAGTAAATAAAATCCAAGAAGTCCGGAGTGTCTGAAAAGCCTCTGATAATAGCTTTGAGCCATTTCCAATGTCAAACACAAAGCTTTGTTTTTAAAGAATATTATTCTAGATATACCCACGACCCTGACTGGATTAAGCTGTACAGAAAATGGAAAGATGAATATTCTACATATTAACTTTAAAAATGAGAGTATCCATATTAGTTTTGCAGCTTTTTAGCTCCGGCAGTAGCAGCTACTCTGAAAGGAAAACTGGAAAATAAGGAAGAAACAGTTTTTTTCGAAGACTGCGTTTCAGAAGTGGATTGATTAAATGATCCAATTCATCCCAGTTATCAGATTCTGATAGCATATTGTTACTGTTGACGCTTCCAAGCGTGTATTCTTGTGTATTATTGCTTGCTTATGATGCACAATCAAATATTATACATATCTGTTTTCAGGACATCCTTTCATAATATTCATGATGCACTGGTGTCACATAAATGACGTAAAAGTTATAGAATCATAAATAGAGAGGAAAAAATAAAACAGAAAATTTATTTCACAAACATCTACTGAAAATGTCCGGCAAACTGCAATAAACCACTTTGTAGACCATAATGTTATTTAGGGGATACTGGAGCAAAAAATTAAACCTTTAATTATAACACAAATGTCAACATTGTCCCATAAGTGCAAAAATATCTCATTCACTCACTATTTCGGATGCCAGTATTGGAAGCAATTTCTGTTTGCTATAAGCTACATCACATATTTTACCCGTAGCAGTGTATTTTTCTAATATAAAATTAAAATAGTTGCACCAAAACAACTAACAGGGCTAGTAGTAGTATATATTACAGTAGTGTGTAATTACACACTATTCCAACCAGATAACAGTCTTTAAAGCTTAAAGCTTCAAGTGTTTTCTTCGCTGAGAAAAAGAAATGACGTCGCTATCTGTTACCGTTTCCGACATATACGTGTTTTTTTTCTAACATGATGACTTTGAAGAAAAGTTCATTAAAACATCTGATGAGTCCGTTTGTTTCCACTTACCCACATTCATCTCTCAAGCAGTATTTGCTGTCAATCAAGTGCTGGTTCTCTTTGATCATGAAGGTATGGATGGTGGTGTTTGTCCCTGATGGAGAGATTAAAACAGACGTTTTCTACTTATTCTATCAGATAAAACTTCACTCCTCCAGCAACACATACGCCTCTCTGGATTATTTTATTTTTAAAGTGAACACTCACAGTCTCCGGCACTCCTCACGCGCTGCATGACAGTCTTTTGTTTTATTTCTGTCAGACAAAAACGTAAAATAATGGACCAAACATGAGTCAGCATCCTGCCTCTGTGTCTCGCTGGGATTTCTGTGCATCCATGCACGTTACGCTGATGTTACCTGGAATCTCAAACTCAGAGGCTGTGGTGTTGAAGTCAGCATCGCCCCCTCCTGATGACGGGCAGCAGTACACATGATCGCAGTACAGCAGGTCACAGAAGTCCACTTCTGGAGGCCACGGATCCAGAGGACTGGTTGGTGTGACTGGGAGAGAAAAGGAAAAAAATATAACCACAATAATATCATTTGTTTAGTTTCACTGTCATTTTTGAAGCTACTAATCAGAAATATTTGGATCATGTAAAATAAATAGTTTAACATAAATCTATTAAGATTAAAGGCAGATCATATTAAATCGTCTAAATCCAAAGCTCATTTATTTATATGTTGTGAGGATATATATGATGCAAAAACAGAGTCGGTTCAGTTCAGTATCTGCTCTCATTTACAGTCTATTTTGGTTTGATGGTGGTTTTGCATAAAATTTTATTATTTTATTTTTTTACCCATTATTTATTTATTTAGTTAGTTATTTTTTTCTCTGTCATAATGAGGTGAAAGGGGTTGGGGTAGGAATGGGATAATGTGGAAAGAGAGAAGGAGGTAAACAACCTATAGTAACAAATGGTAGCATGCAATAAACATAATATGTGTTCAAACAATTCGATCCTGGCTGCTGGTAAATGCCCTCATATGTATATATGATATGTTTAAAATACAATAAAAAATTTATAAAAAAAAAAGAGTGAAACCATGTGTGTTTTTGCAGGCTTTCTAACAGTCAGAACTACGTAAAACAACTCGGTGTTGTGAGGTTGTAGGTTACCTGTGCTGGTCCAAGGTGTCGTCTGAATCACGCTGTTGTTACTATTAAACAGAAACAATCAGCATAAATTAAACACTTAATCCTGAAACTGTTGTTTTAACCATAATCTTACTTTGTGTTACCAGAAGTTTCATCAGGAGAAGAAGTTTAAAGCGGATTTATAAGGCAGATATCTTACCTGTGGCCATGGAGGGAGTCGTCATCTTTCCCCTTCAGGTTTAGTAGATAAACAGTGGTGATGGAGATGACGCTGCACACATGAAAGGATTAATTTAAAGTTTACTTTTTATTTACAGTTTAAAACCAGTGGAATAAGTAGTCTTCCCTCACCAGATAGCCACGGTGGCCAGCAGGGCGAAGGCGCTGGCCCTGAAGATTTTATTCCGCAAACATTGCTTGTATTTTGGATAAGGGCCCTCCTTCTGAACTTTCTCAGTTTTACACGGTTCAGGAGCCGGAGCTGTCGACATGCTGCTGTGTTTCTGAGGCCTCCTGTTTGGAGGAACAAAAGAACGTTGAAATTAGAGACAAACAAAAGACACCCTCTTCACTGATAGGGGTCAATCCTACATTTTGACTCGTTCAGACTGCAGGAAAGGTGGCCTAAATCCGACTTTTTTCCAAATGTGACCCAGATCTGGATTTTCAGTCCGAACAAGAGAAATAGAAATTCTTTCAATCATTTCTTTCAAAAACCAGATTACTGTTTAATGTTTGACCCTGAGCAGGGGTCCACAGTGTTCAGTACATGGGCCATTGTTGTTTGTATTGTATATAAATGATTTATGCTTGGTTTTTACTTTACTAAAATTTATTCTATGGTTGATAAACTAAACTAGAATAAGTTTAGACTCTACATGCACTCAGAAAACCGCTGGCAACCTACCAACATAATTAAATATCACTAATAAAAATATACAAATCCTCATTTATAAATAGAAAAATAGATATAAACCTCAGTGGTAAATTGTTAACTTATTT
>JBBBVT010000025.1:707294-720552 GCA_037177035.1 Craterocephalus eyresii
ATTAAATTAAATTAAATTAAATTAAATTAAATTAAATTAATTTAATTTAATTTAATTTAATTTAATTTAATTTAATTTAATTTAATTTAATTTAATTTAATTTAATTTAGCCCTGCGACAGACTGGCGACCTGTTCAGGGTGTACCCCGTCTCTGCTAACAGCTGGGATAGGCTCCAGACTGACTTTTACCGGATGGAAAGAGCTCAGAAAAGAGAAATGATGAAAATGGGATTTGAATTAGTCTTCATTAGGGGGTCCCAAAGAGAAAAAAATGATAAAAAATTATTAGTGGGGCTTAATTACAGTTGTTGGGGGATTGATTTCTATATTTAAGCTGCATTTCCGTTAGGATTTACAGTTCTGGTTCACAGATTTATCAGTTTAAGGTTATAAAGTGTCAAAGTGGCGCTTGTGACTGTCCTTGAAATCTCTGCTAAACCTTGAACCTTTGACGCTTCGAGGCAAATGTAAAAACCCCAGGTGCCGCTGAGCGCCTCCTCCACCTGACCCGGTCATGTAAAGAGGGAAAACAGACTGGTAGAAACTCCGTTTGGAGAGTTTAGCTTTCAGAACGCGAGTCGTCCTTGAACTGTGTGTCTTTGATGACAGGGCTTCCACAATTATGTAACACACAAATTATCAGTAATTTTCCGTGGTGATGCTTACTTGGCAGTATAATCTGTTACAGCCTTCACACAGAAAGATAGTGGAGTTGCCAGACTATATTAACCCAGTTTCAGATCCAAGTGCCAGACTGTAATAGTAAAAGTGAAGGTTCACAGAACAAAATGGATTAAAATCTTCAGATTTTGCTTCTAAATCTGGACTTTTACATGACTTTCTCCCCCTTCCCAGATAATAAAAATAAAACTACAAAAGTCATGTGCAGCAATGTAACAGAGGGCTGAATACGGGAGTTCTTTTGAATGAATGTTTTCTTCCTTTCCTTTTTTCCTGTGTCTGGTTGGTCCAAGTAAACCGGGGAGGGATGATTGACACCCATCAAACTCTGAGCTACGAGCTAATAAAACTAACCCAGAGTTAACCAGCAAACGGAAGATGGCGGGTTAAAGCTAAGTCGCTGTTAGCTGGCTTAAAACCAAGGTTGTGCTACTCTTTTTAACATGAGAGTCTATGGGGAATTATTTCACCTAGTGGAGGAGGGGGGAACTGCAGTTTTAGGAATTTCCACGTAGGCCTCACATTTCTAAGCCGTACGTTGCCGCTTTGTTTGGATTCAAACAAATATTGTGGTGTTAAAGTAAAACTAACAAAATCTTTGATTTAATGAAACCAACTAATTGTAATTAAAACTAAAGTGGAGATAAATGGATACCCGGTGGAGCGCAGGCTTCCTGTCAGACTCTTCAGCTTCGCCAGACGGCGATTCCACACCTCCAGCTCCTGGATACGAGTCTCCAGGTTGTCGGTGAGCTTCGATAGCTGCTGCACCGCCCCTACGTTCTCCATGAAGATCTGCTCCTGCAGGAGGAAAAGGATGCTGATGAGGGACTTTAATGGTTTAAAGCTTAATCTTCTACAGTTTTTTAAGATATTTACACAAATCACAAAATATTAAATCTGTCCATACATCTGCATGAAAACTGGTCTATATTTGTTCAGGTAATGTATAACAGACATATAAAATGCATGTATACAAAGCAGAATAATAAACTAGATAAAAAGGGCTGCATTAAAAGCTGGTAATAGAAATCCTTCCTACCTTGTCCACCATGAGGAAGTTATGTATCCTCTCTCCATCTGAACAGACGACGTCTCCCACCTCCTTCACAGCAGAGGGCAGCAGCTCCTTCACCTCCTGAGCTATCACACCTGAAATATCACGTGTGTGTACATCACGCCTGCGTCAATCATTTATCATTCCTCTTATATCATTAATAATGTCTCTTAATAAATTTTATAAGATTTTTATGTTTCATTTATACATATATATATATATATATATATATATATATGTTGATTTAATTTATAATTCCTTTTTCAATGATTTGCATTTTAGTACTTTTCAAAGCACAGTTCAATACTTTGCACAATCTGAAATGCTTCTAATGTTTTACTTTGAATTGTTTTTAACAGGAAATGTACTGATAAACTTTCCTCATCTCTGCCATGCAGATGTTATTCATAATTTTTCTTTTAAATCTCGGGATGTTTTCAAACTGCAGATCTTGTTCAGTGGCTCAGAGGCTGGAGTTTGCTTCCTGAAGATTTCCTGCAAGTTAAATAAAACCCCAGAAGTTCTTGTCTTAAACCCTGATGGATTTCTTCCAATGAAGGTGCAGCTCGGCCCACTCGCCTCTGAATCAGAAACCTCAGGGTAACCCGTGACTCAGCACTGACTCATGTTAAATCACTGGTTAGCTCTTGTTATCATTCAAATATATACTGATAAGCTGATAATGATCATGATTTTTATCTTACCCCAAGGTTAACTCTGTTTCTATCACATATATCATCTTCTTTGAAGAGTAAAAAAACTCGACAGTCTCACAACATCGGCCGTTTTGGTTTATTTGACCATCACTTCATTGTAAAAGTCATGTGACTGGATGCAAACAAACCTGTCTGGTGGGTGTGGTCTATTCCCATGCTGGAGGCGAACTCTGGTTTATAATCAAACTCGACTATCTTCATTTGCGTGATTCTCTTCAGCTGCTGCTCTGAGTCGACCTGACAGACCAATTCAATAAGCCAGTTACAACATTTGTACAGTATCTCGTCACACACGACTCTTTTTAGAAATATTTAATCTTCCACCTCCTGGATGTTCTGCTTTGCACGGCAGTCGGACGGCTGCATGATGGCGCCCATCACCTTGGCGTTACCACAGACAACCAGCGCCTCATCTGGGGAGTCGGTGTTGATGCCAACTCGACCGTGACAGATCAGAGAGTCCTGAACCAGCCCGCGCTGCCACAAGGCGTCTCCGTCCATCTCAAACTGACCCGGGTTAGAAGCCTGCAGGAGGATAAAATAACTCTTACATGATTTTATCTCAATCTTAGCTCTGAAACACTTGGATCAAAGGTTTTCTGGGAAAATTGATTCAGGGATTATTGGCTTAAAGGATGTTTTTACCCGGACAATGATCCTCTCCGACGCCACAGCCGTCAGAAGAAAAGTCTCAGATTTTACCGCAGCATAAAGACCGACCACCATCTGAAAATACCTGCACAGTGTATACAGAGTTAATTCATTCATTCATTTATTCCTTTATACATTTATTCATGTATTCCTTCATTCATTCCCATACCTCTGGTCCGGGTTGGGTTTGCCTTTCTTCCTCATGTTGTTTGCTGTTGTCTCTGTGAAGTGGAGTCTGCCGAGTGTTACTTTGGTTATTTTGCCACCAGGAAGACTGACCCTGCAGAATCACAATTCATTGTTTACATGTTCAGTTTATTACTCATGTGTAATTGGAAACTAAAATCCCAGTAGAAATAAGCTCATGTTTGCTGTATTATTTCACGTTTTCTCTTGTGTGATACCTGGTTGAGAAGCCTGATTAAGGCTGAACGATTCATGGCTTTTAAATTGAAATCACACAAAACCATGACATGAGTTGTAACACAATCGCCTTTCTTGCTGAATTTATATAATTTTAGCTACTTTTGCAGAGTCGGTAACACCGAGTTTTAATCAGTGGTAGGAGAGAGTAAATATAAGGTTACAGAACATAAAGTTTGGCTTTGAGTCCTCATCCCTCCGTCATATGAAGCGAAAGCTACGACTTCATCGCAGCATGTTGGGAGACGTACCTGACCGGGTGGAAGGGCTTCTTGCTCCGGTCAGGTTGAGACTGTTCAATGGTCACCAGATGGCTGGGACTTTCCAGCTGTAAGGGCACACACTGGATCATTAGAAATAATATTATGGAATACTTTAAATTTTCATTATTAACTAATGAGGCGGTCAGACCAGGTTAGCAGACTGGAGCTCAAAGCTGACCCAAAATACGAGCTTCCCTGTGCCTCCAGTTTTTAAGATAACCCAGTACAGATAACAAATAATAGAAAATCCTGTAGTTACGCACCTTAACCCCAAACAATCTGATCTCAAAGTGGTCGACTTCTTGCAGTCCGCTGGGCGTTCTGACATGATGTGGCTCTGCAGTCACACCAATGTGAACGGTGACCTGAAAGTGGTTTTTCTTCTGGCAAACGAAGGCTTCGTCAGCTGGAGAGTAGTTGAAGCCTTTATCTGTATCGACGCGGTAGGCGAGAGGAGACCTAAAACACAGAACATCGCAGAGGATGAGATGCTTATCGTCTCCATACTGCAGCAACGAGCCACAGGAAAAAGCATCGACTCAGCCGGCCGTGTACTCACAGAGTTTGGTGGCTGCTGTCGTATAAAGTGCACCATTGTCCTGGGCTGTAATGCTCCCAGCTCAGCAGCTGGGAGGATGCGAGACCCAGTCCGTTAACACCGTTCCCCATGCTGATGCCACGGGTCCCATCCTCATAGCAGGACGAGTCGGCTGCTGCGAATGGTTCCCCTGACTCAGATCTTCTTCTCTTTTTACTGTCTGTAGGACTACAGGAAGGAGAGCAGACATGGAAACAAACATCCTTAACTCTGATTTAGTTCAGATGAAGGCTGTGATGCTGTCTACTACATAGGACCCCTTCTAATATTTGCATGGTCACTGAAAATTAGAGAGACATCCAACACACTGTGACTCACTGTAGAGTAAATTATACACACTTTGTAAGTACCAGGTTTGCCTCAGTGATAAATTGGAAAGAAAACAATAAAGCTGTAGTTTTATCCAATATATTATTCAATTATGACAACATATTATTTTATATATTTTTATAGAACTGATAAGAAGTCTGTAGAAGTTAAATGTGTAAAAATATTGATGTGTTTTAATAATTTAGGCATCACAGGTAAAAGGTGCGTTTGTACCTTGACGACAACCTGTTGATCATACATATGAAGTTACTTGAAAAGATGAGTTGAGGATTACTCTAAATACTGCATCTTTTAGTGATTTCTTCGCTTCAACACTCCTACACCAATCCCAGCTATAACTATTAACATTTTTTGTCAAGTTTAACCCATTAACTCTTAACTGTCACCCAGAAAAATAGTGCATGCAAAAACATTGTCTCTTTGTAGAGTAACCTTCTAAATATCTCTCAGCCTTTTTAAATAAACCTACTTACATAAACTTTCTTTTAGAAAGATTGCCCATGGATGGTTCCAAGACATTAAATTTAAAAAAAGGTTTTATTTTCTGCTATTTTTTCATTGGCTGGTTTAAAGGGTTTATTAAAAATTAAATAAATAAAATTAAAAAAGAAAGGCTGTAAAAAGACAATGGTGGAGATAACATGACACATTTTTTGTTCTTTAGCTTCCCAATCTTTTTGTATTGATCGTATTGTGACTAAAAAGTGTTGATGGTAACTACATCAACCAATGAAGAAAAATAATATTTTATAAAAAGTTAAATAAAAAGAAAAGGTTGTAGATTAGCAACAAGAGGCGGGCTTAATAAACACAAGACTAGTTTATCTAAACCAGAAGTCTTCAAAGATGGAACATCATCAATTTGATAATTTGCATCTATATTATCTTTAAAATGACCTAAAATCTGTCCTCTTCAAGACCATCAAAAGACCAGGTAGTTTCTTACCAGGTGTGTGGAGGGGGGACGGGCCCCAGAGGACAGTCTGAAGATGGCGGGGGGACATTTAGGAGCATGCCTTGATCCGTGATAGGTGGAGCGTAGCCACTGGAGGGAGGTAGAGGTGGTGAGGGAGGCGTGGGCGGGGTGTGACCTTGCAAATGCCTCCCTGACACGTAGTGCTGGGATGGGTTGCGTGTGTGCTGGTGTTGGGGGGCGGGTGGAGTCCCAGCTTTAATATGAGTGTTTGTAAAACCCAGACCACAGAGCTGGTCGTGGGTCAGCATGTTTATGTGGGAGGGGGCAGAGCCGGCATCTTTAAACTGACAGGATGAGGATCCGTTCAGTAGGCGAGGGTCTGAAAGGGTGGATCCTCGAGCTTTAAAGCGACAGGATGAGGATGGGACCTCCCGCTGGTTCGACCAATAGGACTGTTCATAGTGAAGATCTGTCAATCAGGGACAAAAAGATCAATCAGCCAATTGTCCCTTTTCTCTGTCATTAAACCCTTTGCACATGAAAATCTGTTTGGAATAATGCAGCTGCAGATATGCAATCATTAAAATTTACCACAATATATAAATATTATCTCTTCAAATGGAGCGGAGCAAAACAAAATATGGAAATTTTAGTGCATATGCTTCAGGAAAAGTATCCAAAATGGCCATTTTCCCCCAGTACCGTCTGTTCTAAAGGTCCTGAAACTGGGTCTCTGATTTTAAAAGGTGAAGGTAAGTATGGCTTATAGTGCTTGTGAAAAGCTAAAACAGTTCAGGTAGAGCTGAGACTTTCTTTCTCATGCTGGATGACTGTGGGTCTCAGGTACCTGGTATCTGTGGAGGCGAACAGGCCTCTGAGCTGGAATCAGGAGGAGACTCAGGGAGGATGCTGGGAAATAAAAGAACAACTTGACATGATAGTTTCAGATTTGAAACTGTAGATCATCATTCATTAAGAAAAAAATCTAAGAAATACTATTAAAAAATATAATTCAGTTTTATCTATATAGCACATAGAAAAACTTCTTCCGCTGACCAAAATGTTTTCCAATGTGATACATTAAAAGAAAGCAGAACTCATAGACTATATAAAATATCTAAAAATAGCACCACAGTTTAAAAGCAATAAAATGATAATATCCTAATCATGAAATCATAAATGCATAAAACGGAAATAACAAAGAGATCAGTGTGAAATGAATGACAGGGCAGAGGAAGGAGAAATATAGTATGTGTGGGTATATGCATGTTTGTCTAAGAGCATGCAGTAACACAAAAGTAATGTCTGTGCTTGTGTTTATGTCTATGCAGGTGTGTAGGATATATACAAATGCATATATGAGCATTCGTACTCATATATGTATCAGCGTACATGAGATGTATTTTCATTTTCCCGGTTCTAATCTTCTGAAAATTTAGTTTTTTAGGGGGGTAGAGAAGTTAGTGTCTTGAAGGAAGAGTAAATCTTGTTTAATAGGGGTTTTTTTGCTTCATCCTGCTTCTTTTTTAACTTTCTAGGACCGTTTCTCTCGCTTTATAATGCTCATTTGCGTTCATTTCTTCAGTTTGAAACCAAAGAATTCAGTTTATCTGTGTTTGTTTTTCCATTTTCACTGACACTGGCCGGGTTGTTGGTGAATTTATGGATGTTATATAAGATTATGTATTATGATAGAAGGAAGTACATGAGGAAACTACAGACGTCAATTTGTTTCCCAGTGTGGCAGGAAGGAGTCAAACATGAACATAAAATGATCTTATCTCTTTAATTTAAGCAAAAATAATGAAGGTTTGATGGTTCCTCATCACCAGAAAGAAAGAATATTGCGGCCGTAATTATGTGTTTTCTGTTCCTAGTCGTATTGCTCTGTCAACGCTACCGAGTGGTGAGTATTAACGTGTTTGTGCGACTCTTACATGCTGCTGGGGTCCATGTCGTTGCTGAGGTATTGCTCCAGGATGCTCGTATCCACAGCGACGGAGCTGTCCAACACACCACTTACATCCTGTCCTGCACACAAACACACATCATTTCCTCTGAGATGTAATCCTTTTTAATAAAACTTTTCTTAACACAACACCTGCATATAGATAAGGACTGTGAGTGTGGCCTGTTGACCTACTAGCAATGAGAGAGTTTGTGTTTTCAGGTCAAAGGTTTCCAAACAGTTCCAGACACTGTTTTCTAAGGCACCAGGACTATTTTCTTCATGGCGGTTAGAAACGTCTGAACTTTCCCAGAAACTCATAAAGCTTGTCATTGACCACCAGAACATCGTAAATCCTTTAGACCTTCTTGAAAGACACACGGTGTAACAATATTTACTAAGAATAAATAGATTTACAGTTATGGTGGCCAAAATTCTTCCAGACACGAGGATGTTTTCATGTGAGATTGGCTTCAGGTGCAACGATGACTTTAGGTAACTACCTCAACATTTTCTTCCTCTATGCTGCTTTTAAGGCTTTACTAACCTAAACGCAGCTCTAGCTCTTATGAAACAAAGCCAGTACTGCTGTTTAAAGCTTGATTGTCCATTCAGGGACACCGTAGTTAAAATAGTGACCAATAGAAATAGTTTTTAATGATATTTTACATTTTCTGTCATTGACCTTTGATTTTGTGACACACTGCACCTTTAAGGAACTTGTCAGAGTTACATTTCTCTAAAAACCTTTATCACCTCACAGCCAACAATCTTTCCAGGCTGCAGCTGCTTCAAAGATGAGATGGCATCGCTCGCGGACCACTGAACCTCTTTATGCCAAAGAAACATCCTCAATGAACCTCCTAAAGGGCGATAAAACCTCCTTTAAGATCTGCAAAGTCTTCTTAAAGACTGTTTGGACCTCTTAAGACACCCTCTGCAGAAGAAACCCTCCGTGGACCAGGCAGAAAGTTAAAATTCAGCCTCCTCTTGCAAAGTGAAAACAGTTTAATGTCAAATGACACTCTCCAAACATCTCTTAAGTAACTGACAGACCAAATAAAACAAGCTTATGTGGTCTTTAAGGAACATCTTAACCTCTTTACTGATCCTTTAACACCTGCCACATCTCTGAGACACAGAGCAAAGAAACTACTTTGTAAATGAGTTAGAACTCCAAATCTTCAGCCATAAATCACCATTAATAAACATTTCAACGATAAACTTTCTTCAGAAATTGGCCAAACTGGAAAAAAAAAAATTTCTGGCATCCGTCAGTCATTTCAAGATGTTTTAGGAATAAGCTAACAACCACCTAAACAGCCTGACTCATGGGAGACTTCAGGAAAAGTCTTTAAGATGCTGGAGCCTCCTTTAAAATCCTTAAAACCACTTAAAACTCTTCAAGCCTTCTGGGATTGTAATAAAACTTAAAAACCCTTGAGATCTCCTTATGAACCTCACAGACCAGGGTCTCCTAAAAAACACTTTAAGTCTTTAAATACCCTGGGATCCTCATCAAGAAGCATGTCAGCTCTTCACAGACCTCTTCTCTTCCTCACCTTCACTTAAAGATCATCCTGAAAGACCCTTGAATGTGTTTTAAAGTTCATGTAACGTCTCACCATTGAAGAACTGCTGCAGCGCCTCGTTCTCTCCCAGGACCTGGACCGGCAGCCGGCCAGCTCCGGGCTCCATGCTGCCCAGCAGGGGGCGCCGGGGCAGGGGGGCCACCGCTGGAGGACTCAGAACAACTGAAGCTGAAATCACACACAGAGAGAAAACTGGATTTATATACATAAATTAAAAACAAAAGGATTAAAAATAACTGGAAAAAAAAACGAATTAATGAAAAGAATAAGTTTTCTTTCTTTACATAAAAAGTACAACAGCATGCCGGGATTTTCTGAGAGAGACGTCAGCAGTTTATGAAGCAGAGCTCAAAGTTGAAACCTTCTGATTAAATGTTAAAAATAACATTTACGACATGTCCCTTTACTTACTGTCCTACCTGTACAGATGTAACAGAGACAGGTTTCACTTCTATAAAGAAAACTGCTACAACTGTGATGTTTCAGCAAACCAGACCACAGAAATTCAGATCGTATTAAAGATTTGTTTAAGCAGCAAATCCAGGCAAATCCACCCATCCAGGGTTACAGGGACAGCAGTTCAAGTGGAAGGATGTTTAACTCTACTAATCTGGGACTTTTGTGTCCTTTCAGGTAATTTTCTGTCAACTTTTAGCTACAATTTCTGTTGTGTAGACCCATATTGGGGGACTTTTTTAAATAAAGTGTTTCTTTTTTAAAAACTTCAAAACTACAATTTCAGTTTTAGTTATTTACTTTTTTTTTGAGAGGTCAGCAGGTAAGGGGCAAATCTTTTTAGGTTATCGGAGGTTATCCCACATACTGCTAACAGAAGGAAATTTTGTATTCTTCTTCCCAGATGTTCAGTCATCTTCGGAGATCACTTCGAAACTTTGGGAAATGATTTTGGGTTTAAATTTGATGCTGGTTTTAAAATGGCTTCACAGAAAGCAAAAGGGAGGATTATTATAAAGTGGTTTTAAATAAGAAATGAATGGTGTTTCAACCAGAGGCCTAAAATAAATTCCTTTTAAAATCAAAAGTTTAATTTTAAATGGTTGAAGTTAAAAAAGTTCATTTTAATGGGACATTTTTTATCCACGTATGACCAGAAAGGGAGTAAATCATTAATCTGACTCTATCAAAATACACTAAGAGCGCAGCAAAATCAATTTCATCCTGAAACTTTTGTTCATTTCATTCTGAACTTTACATAAAATCCCCAACCAACCAAAACCTGCCAAAGGAGGGACCTTTTCATCCTTCAGAGACACAAAAAAGGAGAATAAATAATAGCGACTTGCAAGGGTTAATCCAAATCTGTCTTATGTAAAAAAGGATTTGAAAAGCTCAAAATGAGACATGAATACATTATAAAGGACCAGGAAGGTTCTGGTCAAACACAAAAGGTCCAAAAAACAAAGTGTGAATGGATGGAGGAGGTAAAAAATCAGATTATCAGGCTGGGAAGAGGAAAGATGCAGCTTCAGGATCAATAATCAGGACAGAAGATGAGATGCACACATAGCCAGCCGTCTGACAAGTTAGATTATTTTTCTTTCTAATTTCTTTAAGAAACACATTTTTATTTATTTATTTATTATCTATTTATTTATGTCTTTTATTTGCATAAAAAGTGTAATTTAAATATATTTTTAATTAATAAAATTAGTTTAATTCACAGCCTGTACTTTCATCCATACTACTTTTTTTTTTTACATAAAGTTAATTGTGTTATTTTACTGCTGCTGATGATACCTGGTACCTCTGAAGATGTAGCCACTGACATCATCAGCTACCCCATTGCTAGGCGACGAACGAGGTATCCTAACGCATTCATCGTGATCTCCTACAACAGATGTTGGACTTTTTTTATGCATCAAGCTCCTCTGATCATGCATCCTTTAAGGTGATCAGAGCAGAATCGGGTTCTCCTCACCTTCACCTACAGACCCATCGTTCAGCTGCAACCAGTCGTTACACAGACCAGTAAAACCCGGCCTGATGAAGATGCTCTGAAGCCTCTGTAGGACAGATTATTCTAGCTTCTGTGTGGACAGCATCGTCCCAACAGCCAGATGTTTCCATACTAACAGACCCTGGATCAGCGGGGACATAAAAAAACTGAAAAAGATCCTAAAGAAAACCTTCGGGGAGAAAGACGGGAATTCGGGAAGACGAGCCAAAACAACGATGAAGTAAAAGCAACGAGCAGCCTTATATCAGAAAACTCCTCTGCCTCCACCTGCGGCCCAGTAACAATAAATAAAGATAAATAACCAGTAAATAAAATGAATAAATACATTTTAAAATTATTTCATTATGCTGTTGTGATTTCTGCTGTTTGTTGCTGCTGTTTTACAGCTTTTTAAAGCTCAACGTGAAGCTCTTTGAATTGTCTTGTACAGGGAATGTAAGAATACATTTTTCTGAAAAAAATAGATAAATGAATAAAAGAAATTTGATGAAAATAAATAAAAAGAAAAAGTTTGTTGCAGATGTGTGACATTTTTATCTTTTTCAACTCAATAATTAATACAGAACCATTAAATCACACGAATGGGCCCGTGCCTTATTTGGCTGTCCCATCTCCTCTAACTCTGCTCACAGCAATCAGGGCCTAATCAACCTGAACACCTGTTTCATCTGTTTCACCTGCTACAGCTGCTTTACCTGCTCCCCTCTCCTTTATAACAGGAGTGCTTCCTCTTGCTCTGCTGTCTGTCTGCAAACCTGACCTTCTGGAAGTGACCAGTCTGCTCTCTTTATGCTGGATTCTTGCCTCTGGACCTGATCTCTGGATGATGTGAGTTCAACGTTTGTCACCTATATATTTTTGACCTAGGTTTAGTCAGTTTGTCTTTTAGCCCGTGTCCTGGTATAATAAAACTACTTTCCAGTACAACCTGTCTGCAATAGACATTACCAGGATCGTGTGGACTGAGGCTGCAGCTATGAAGCATTGCTACCTGTTGCAGGTGAGCAAAAATGACAGTGGTGGAGGGGCATCTCTGCTTTGCACAGGTGCAACAAAAGACCATTCAGATGGTCTCAACAGGTTTGTGGATGTGTGATTTTTTTTTTTTTACCCTGGACTCATTCTGTGAGTACCCTGGACTTAATTACCTTGTTTGTCCTGGTTCTCCAGATGTGCAACTTAGCTGTATTCAAAACACCTGAATCAAATGAATGTCTTATCAGCCTGCAGAGCTGAATGGTTGCACATGAGCTACTTCTGGTGTGAGGAAAGCATCCAAAAGTTACAGGGGGGTAGCTCTCCAGCACCAGTTATGTGCACCTCTGCTTCCAAACACGGCTACTTCTCTAGATTTGGATTCTCTCCATACATCTATCTGGTGTTCATCCCTGAACTTGATCCTGGGTTTCATACTTCATGCTCATCTGACCACTTGACAAGTGTTTTCCAAAGTTAATTTAAGGAAGTTCTGAGTGGATGACTAATCTATCGATCTCGTTTCAGATGCAACGTGACTCATCCTCCATCCGTCACCACCAGTGTTGCCAGCCTTCGTAAATTAACTTATTACACTCTTACGTGTTATTGTTGGCTCCCTTTTTTTTTTTTTTTTTTTTGTCAAAACTGATGCAACTTGAAGTAAAGGAGCCGTTAGTACAGATCGGCTGGTTTGTATTGAAAACTAACTTTACTCCTTGTGCATTAACAAATGCTGTAGTGTTTACAGTAAATTTTTACCAGAGTTGCCTGTATTTTGCAATCCATTATGGGTATGAAGAAATTGCAGTAGTCCTACACTTTATACAGGAGCTTATGCTTAGATGGGTGGAATTCTGCCTGTAGAATTGAACAGTTAACATTAAGACCAAATTGCTGTGGAGGAAAAGGGGCAATGCCAGAGTGCAATATCTGTGACCTCCAGCCACTCATCCTAAACATGCAAGTTCAATAAAACAAAGTTAAAATGTGGTGACACTCTGATTCAAGCCTCTTTTTTTTGTTTTTAATGTTGCTTCTGATCTGATAATGTTTGCATGTGGAGGAAGTCGTTGGCCTACAGCTAATGGTGTAAGCAATTAATACACTACGGCCTCGATTTATTAAC
>JBBBVT010000025.1:720652-741599 GCA_037177035.1 Craterocephalus eyresii
GATGAGGCGCTAACCGTGGAAACGTAACCGGAGCAAAACTGCGCAGGTATTCTCCAATTCCGCAGCAATTTAGCCCTATTGATAAATCAGCGCCTAACAATGTTGGCTAACCCATTATGTTATAACTATCTTTTTACATGAGCTCAAGAGCCAAATTAAACTGACTTTTAACTGTCAAGATTAAGCTTGCTCCAAAAGATTGAACAAGCAACCATGCTTGGGGGCATAGGAAATGCGAAACACAATCTTAAGTACTGTGTAAACTCAAACTGAGTTTTGGCCACATGACTTTCCAGTGTCAATATTATGTTCCATCATAGCCTCATCTGGAAGTGTGCAAGTGGCAACAGTGCAGCTATGAAAGAATTAAAGTAGTTCACAACTGTCATGTGGTGTAACTAATTGTGGACATTTAGAAAGCTTATATGACGATCATAAGTAAACTCCTGTGTCCAAGTCTTTGACAAAACTTTTTTTGTGGTAACCTATATAAAGCATGTACACAATATAACTACTAAAAAATCTAACTAGTGCTGTAAAGGATTGCACACTATCAGGGAACTTAAATCCTGGACCTTGCAGGTTTTCGAAGTGTCCTTACTGCAACAAGCATGATTAAGTTTGAACAAGCTCTGCAAGTGTGCTGATTACTGATTTTAGTCTGGTGTGTTGAGGCAGGGACACCATGAAAACTTGCAGGACTCTGGACCTCGAAGACCAGGATTAAAGATCCTTGCTACAGTATTTTTGTTTTAAATCAGTATTTGACTGTTGCAAAACAGATTTAATATCAAATTCACCAAAGGACCAAGAGTAACTTTGCAAAACCCAACAGGTTTTACAGAAGCTATAAACCAGAGAAGTGGCAAGGTGCTCAAAAAGAGGAACTGTCAAGAGGAAAAGTGAGGATTAAGTGTTAAATGGACTTTGAATGGCTCTAAACGGGTTAAATGAGAAATTTATAATAAAATGGGTATGGAGAATTGTTTCTGTTGGCATGTAAGTGTTAACGTTCTATATGAAGAGATACCTCAATACGAAATGGACCTTTAAACCTTGTGGGTGCTATTCAATGTTACTTCAGTTGCATAATGCATGTTTGTATAGTAGTTCTTTATCTGTAAAACTTGTAAATATAACGTGATGAGAAGCTGGTGTGCACAGTGGTGCTGTAAAGATGTAAATAAGTTTTATTTTTAGGTGCTGAAAATGTTTTTTAGGCTTTAAAACCCAATGTAACCTATTGTAACACTCAATGTTAGGTTTCGATGTAAACTAAGCAAGGCCTATAATAAAGATTTTGATTTTGTAGTGGATAGGACTCTGGATCTTATAGTTTTACCATTTTCAATTTATAATAAAAAAAAAAAAGAGCATGAAATTGTACTGATTACAGCATCAACAGGTCAACTAGAGTTGCCAGGTAAATTCTGTATTTTACATAAAATACAGGAGAAAGCTGATAAGTAATTGTTGGTTTTATCCCCCCAAAACAAGACATTACTGTACTACAGTAATAAGGTTTTCCAGCAATGTATAAAGTAACCTTTTTCTTTTTTTACAAGTTATTGGCAACTTTTTGCCATTTGTTTGTAGTTTTTAATTGTAATTTGTTGGAGCCCTACTTCACGAATCCTTCATAATGACTGGTTTGTATGTTTGTCGGGCTTCTAAGCTGAGGTGAGCACTGGGATACTAAGATGGGAATCAAAACTTTCCACTTTGGCACAAACCAAGACTTGTCTAGGCCCAAGACCTACATTTAGCTTGGCTTCAGACAAATTTTATTTTTACACTGAACAATTTAGTTTAAAACTTTTTTTTCTACCACTGCATGGTCGATGAACTCTTGTATAGTTTTGGTTGATTTCTGCGCTGAATAAAAGAGAATTACTTTAAAGTGTGAAAGCTTGTGTTTAACTTTTACTGTTTTTGTTGGGTAAACTTGCACGTGTAACGTACTTTATAGTTGAGGAAAACCTTTCAACCTGGCAGACATTGCATTTCTAACATTTTGCTTTGTTTTCTATTTACTTATCCATGTTCTACACCACTATAAAATCAGATATTTGGTATTATAATAAAACCATTATGCTCTAACTGGAGAAACTTTCAGACCAGCTGCAAATGGAATTTATCTTTGAGACGCAGATACCGGAACAGCAGCGGTCCTGTTACATCAGCCAATGTCGAGTATCCATTAAACAGGTTATAGGTGAGATTTACAGGATTAAAAGTGAACCGGGACTAGGTTTGTCAGATTTGTCAAATGAGTGCTTCAAACATCTCATTGTTTCAATTTAACTGTATTCTGATAAAATTCCAAGAAACTGCAAAAGAATATGCTCATTTTAATTTTAGGTTTTTACCATCTAAGTGTAAAGCACCTAATTTACTCTTAATAAAATGGATTTTAATTCACTAAAATGACTCAAAGGAATTATTAGTTTTCAACTCTAAAAGATATAATCGTGGGAAACTCAAAGGTCTGACCAACACATCTATTTTCACTTCTTTTTGGGTTTTTCCACTAAAAACTGGAACTGCATCTACCTGCTCCTCAGGATAGGACATTTTGATTATTTAAACTCTGCGTCTGACTGTAACCTGCTTGGTTTCCGGAGCTCTAAAAGATCTGATTCTCCTTTAAAATCTCGAAACGTGAAAGATAAAGCGAAGCAGAAGGCCGCGGCCCAGCTGCTAAAACCATCCCGCTAACAAACAGCAGCAAAGATCTGCTCAACATGTTCGTTCAAACACACCTGTGTCGTCTCCAAGATGGCTGCCACTCGATCTGTGAATCTATCCAACCTCCCGGTCTTCAGGCATAATCCATCTGTGTCGTAGATTCAGATTTTAGATCCTTAAAAGTTTCCCTGGAAGTGTCTGGTATTCCTCTCCTGCTGGAAAAAACGCTTCCTTTTCCACAAATATTCTTCTTGTAGTTTGTGGCGTGTGCGTGGATCGTTCTCTGTCCGTCTGCTGAACTTTGAGCTTTGAACAATAAAAAGGTAAAAGGCTTTCATACACCTGATAGAGCCATAAACCCGACAGTCGTCTTCCTGTAGTGATGTTCAGGGAAGCCCCGACAGTTGGTGCTAGTCAAAAAAAAATTATTATTTTTTAAGCTGAACTAGAAATAACTGAATCAAAAGACAGAAAACAGAAATATTAGAGCAACTAAGTGGAAGCTGGACGGCAGAAGACTCTACTAAAGACCTGAACCAGGACCTGAGAGATGCATCTGGACCTTCTATTGTTGGCTTAAGGAAAAAAAAAACTGCTACCAAATTAAAGCGTTTAGCCATCACAGTGTGCAAAGATAAGAGTAAACAGACATAATAAAAACAATATAAACTACATTAAAAAGGGTGAAACTGCCTGCAGAATGAGATGAATCATTATTTCCAGTGTTTATCAGCGGCTCAGACCAAATATTTACTTCTAAACACCTTAGAATTGGATAAACTCAGCTTTACCTCATAAAAGTGCTGAGTTTTCTTAATCAAACTGGACTTTTATAACCCATTTCAGCATTTTGCTCATATTTCCTCAGGGTTTAGGCAAGAGGAAGCTCAGAATCCAGATGGCAAAGCTTCAATGACCAGTCTGGATTGGATTTATGAATCCACCAACCTGGGATGCATCTCAGAGCAATAGCATACTGGCACATTAATGATGCTAAGCTGATTTAGCTGTTTATCACAGAGCTCTGTGCAGTCAGGAAACTCACCAGTAATACCATCACCCTGAGCCGGTTAAAGCCTGGAGGTCTGGGCGTGTTACTGAAGATCAGAGCCAGCTAACATCTCTTGGCTCGGGTTTCTTTTCAGCAGCTCCTGCAGCATTTTGGCCTACAAAAGACACAGTTCTTTAGATTTTTGCAAATCAAAAACATTTAATTGTAAAATCATCAGCTCAGTCTATAGAAAATGCATTAATTTAACAGTCTAAGAAATCCACCTGTTCCTTTTTTCCAGAGCTTTAAGCTCCAGCTCTGACCCAAGGTCGGTTTGGGAGAAGGACCTTGACCTTGAACTGGTAAATATTTTTCCCTGGTTCTGTGTGAAACTCCAGAGGAACTGGTCTGACATGGTAAATGTCATGTTGGCCATCTTTAACTGGACCCTCCCTTTATTTCCATGTCATAGAGCCATACTATGCCTGAGCTATACTGCTTTGTTTCTCTATGTTTTAGTATTTTTGTTAGTTTTTCTGTGTTTTATTTTTTGAAAAAAATATTCAGCAACAATAAAATATTGAATGCATGTTAAGATAAAACCGGGGTCCCTTTCAAATTTCAGCATCATCACTGGCCAGCAGGTGGCAGCACAGACTGTTTTTAGGTTTGGATTTAATTTGTTTCCCTCTTTGGTTTGAAAGGTTCCACTAACTAACTAACTAACTAACTAACTAAATAAATAAAAAGGAAATAAAACTATCTACTTGAATTAAGAGATAATGTCAGATTTTGTGTGTAACAATATTTTTTATTTTATTTTATCTATCGATTCTTTCCAGATAGACATTGCCGACCAACAGTCAACATGTCTAGAAATTAAATGAAATTAAAAATGAAAAAATAGCTTATAAAAAGATATTTATATTTATAAAAATGTATTTTATAATATATATAACATAAAAATATATTTTATGAATATTTTATATATTCATATAATATAAATAATAACACTTATTTATATAATATGAATATATATTATATTTTTATAATATGTATTTTTATATTTATTTTTAAAAAGATGACAAGCAGTGTCTTCAAGTGTCCAGCAGGTGGTGCTGTACGACCTTTTTATCCCAGCAACTGGCCCCTGATGAGTGCAGTGACATCAGGGGCCCTACTCAACATGAATAGTGGTGCCAATCTCTGTTCTGCGCCTTTAAACATACAGAGAACTGAATTCATCAGAAACTGAGGATTTCAGATGTCTGGAGCTCTGCAGTAAAAACAGAATATTTGTAACATTTGCTTGTTTTACCTGGAGTGTTTACAGTAGAAATCCTCCAGAAAGGAAGAAAAGCTCGTTTCTGCAGCCTCAGAGTCAGCAGGTACGTCAGCAGCATCAACGATGAGTCAGCGCCCCACTTCTTCCTGGTTGATTCTGGGTAATCGTGCGATTGTTTTAGAAATAATTTGGAGTGACTCACCTCAGCGGGATTCGAAGAACTGATACGGAAAGTTCAACGGTTTAACAGGTGACTCATACAGATGCACAAAGCTGCAACGTGACACTTGGAAATTTTTACACTGAAACACCTGTTTGGGGTTTCTTACCTGCACAGGTGTCAGGAAGGTCAGGAACCCACACAGAGTCTCAATGTGTTGCCACATCTATCTGAAACTGAATAAAAAACACTTTGACCCATGCATGTGTCTAACTCACCACCTCAGATTCATCTATCTAATATTTATGGAAAATAATTCAGTGTTTGTGTGTTTTTGATTAATGAGGCAGTACTTAAAACATTCAAACTGGTGTGTTAAACGATTGAATGTTTGGTATTATTTATTTCAGTCTTATTTTAATAAATTATAATTCAACAAAATCGTATTTATCATAACTTTTTTACATTTATGGGAATGGCTATTGAGAATTTTGCTCTAATGGAAATCATTTTATGGTAGCATTTTATGCCTGTTAGCCACAGGCATATATAACAAGGTAACCACTAATATTGCTGGACAAATACACATAAAACAAAACATGTAGCATTACCTCGCTTTAAGATCGTTATGTGGCTAACAGGTAGCATTATATACAATACACACACATATATACATATATATATATATATATAGCAACGTAATGCTACTTTTTTTTACCCGTTAGCATGCTAACATTTATTGTTGTCTCTGTATTGTACAAAAAAAAGAAAGAGAAAGAAAGAAAGAAGGTAATAACAGTTTCTAGTAGCGGATTCAGTTACGTTTGTAACTAATACTTTAACGCGTTACTCTTTAAATAAAGTAACTCAGTTACCGTTACCTGTGGTGCGTTTGTCAGTTGTGGTTGCTAGGCAGCTCAGTTGGGTTCCGCTTCCGGTTTCCAGCAGTGACGCTGCTATTTTATAATTAATTATTAAATGCAAACTTTTTTTTAGTCATTTACATAAGGAGTCCCAATTCTGTTCACCTGACAATGTCCTCAAAAAACTAAGTACATCAATAATATAAATATATAAACTGTAGGATAAAGTGTGGACTCATCATTCAACATGCCAAAAACCTTCCTATTTTATTCATTTATTTATTTTTAAATCTTTGCTGCCCTGACTCAAACAAATTAGAGTTAAAAAAAAGGACTCTGTACTTCATACCACACACGAATGAAGCTATACGGATATTATTGGCCGCACTTTCTAAAATGTCCTTTTAATAAAAACATGTCATTTTGGTGGGAAAGTAATCAACAAAGTAACTGAATTACTTTTCAGCATTTATTATTTATGTTGGAAAAAAAATTGAAACAGTGAAGTGATCGTTAATAATTACTGACAGTTTATCAAAGTCATTTATTGGGATAAAGTTTAATATTTAATGAATAGTAAAATGTATCTCTAAGGTAATAGATGTGGTTGTTTTTTTTTCCTGTTTAACACAACAGATATATTTTATCTCACAATTCTCTGGTTTAAAATTCATCCTTTTATGAAAATACAGATACACATTCTGCTGTCAAATCACTTTATTTGAGACCCTTGCTCAGCTTATTTGTGCTTATTTTAATAATTTTAAGTTATTCTTCTTCTTTGAATGAAGTTTATTATTTTATCCATCTAACAGTTTACATCTTAAAGATTAGACTTTAGACTTTTGACATTTTGTCTTGTGATTCATCCGTATCATCTATCAAGCAGTAAGTCTGAATGACAAACAGGATGATCTGACTCATTCTGGCTAAAATAAGCTTTGAATTTAGACAATTACACACAGATCCACCTCTGCCTTTTAACCGGATCACGCCTGTGGAGTCGTGAAGTCGTTGTTCCACATCAGCGGACGCTGAAACGTATCTTAAGACGTAAAAGACGAAGGATGAATGAGAGCATCCTGACCTGTTTTTACGCTTCAATGGCTTCACCCACTCTCACAAATTTAATCATCAGCTTTTCAAAAAGCGGCTAGATTGCTATAATTGATTATAGATAATAAAGAAAGTGACATAAATGATACAGGAAGTGAATCCTGACCAGAAGAAGTCTATTTTAGTTCAGGGGCCACAAACAGTCCATCCCCTCTCCATTGGGCCTGACCAGTTCAATAACATGACAACCTACTGTATAAATAATAACCAATTCCACATTTCCCCCTTTTTACCTACAAATTATTTGGGACAAATAAGTAATATTCTGCCTTATTTACATATTTTATTTTATTGTTTTTATGTTATTTACTGACACTACTGATTTTTGATGTGCAGAACTTGATAAAAGGCCCATCATTACTGGGAAGCATCTTCATTTCAAGGTTATTTAAAAACGGCATGAAAGTATTTTTGAGCCAACAGCCACAAGACAAAATCATAAATACTTCGGATTGCTTTCAGCCACAGCGTTTTATTAACATCACAAACTTAATCTGCAGTGTAGAACTAATCCAAACACTCGGATGTTTCACGAAGTTTTACAGCGTGAAGAGAAAACACGTGCTGGGATAAAGTTTCAGCCACAAAACTCACGAACTTTCATTTTTAATACATTTTAAGTGCTGATCTCAGAAAAGTGCAGCAGACATTCAAACAGTCAAGCTTTTTTCTCTTTTTTTGTTTGTTGCAATGGTGACAAAGGTGAGCAAGAAAGAAAATATGTGAGCCTAAAAGGTTTTTCATGGCTTTTTTCTCTCTTTTTTAAAAGACAGGGTTAGAAATAAAACATTAAATCAAGTAAATATTATCATTTTTACAATAAAAACTCATAAATTTGTGACTTAACCCAAACCGGACGTGAAAAATTTCCACTATATGATTTTTTATGGAACTATTAAACATGTCTCCAGTCTTCTTGCCTCTAAATATGGAGTCTGAACATGATGAGATACAAGTCACCACACATTCAGGTTACTGATCTGACAGTTTGTACAAATCAGAAAATACATACAGATGCTAAACTTTATTTTACATTAAAAACAAAAAAACACAGAGAATGTGGTGAAAAAGTCTTCCAGATGGCTGGAAGCAACTGTCTCCAAATAATATTCATGCTAAATCAAATGAATTCAGATTTATATAGCACTTTTTAGACTAAAGTAGTAAACAGAGCTTACAACAAAGCAACCAGGTACAAAGAGACAAAACAAGGCAGAAAAAAAATCACGTGTCTCTTTAAAGTTTTACTTTGTGCCCCTTTAAATAGTTTGAGTGTGGTTTGGTCCTGTAATATCTGATTGTGACTGTAAGAAAAAACAAAGAGCTCTTTCATCCTTCAGCCTCAAGGGGGCAGCAATGAGCCCATTACAGCTTAGTAAGCCACAATAAAACTGCAAAAAAAGCTCCCACTTTACTAAAGTAAGACCAAAAGCTTGGAAAGATCCAGTTCATTGAGGATGAAGATACTGATTGAACCATTTTAATCACAAGGTTTTGTTGTTTTAAACCATTGGTTCCCAAACTGTGGATCACCAGATCATTTCAGATAATTGTAAAACATATATAACCAATATTTATCAAATAAATTTGGGATTTTTATCATGGCTGTCACAATTAAATCATTAAACACCTTAATTCTTTAACACATAACACATAAATCCACATGAATCTCCCCAATTTGTGAAGACAGCCTGATATTTAGAGGATCCTGCAGGACATAATTAATAATCATCACAAACATCAATAAATGTCATCTTGTGGGTCATGGCTCCAAAAGTTTGGGAAGCAGTGCTTTAAATGATGCATAATTTGATCTCCACAGAAGCATTCATGGAGCCAACTCAGATGTTCAGGTTGGTGAGCTTTAAACAGTCTTTTGGACAATTAAATCTAAACAAACCCCCCCCTGATTGGCTGACGTGTCGGCTCACACTCATGCAAGGAGCTGGTCTTCACTCTGTAATTGTCCCGCATGGGAGCCTGAAGTATCCACGCTCCACTGAGGGCTTTGTTGACCAAACACCGTGAAATTCTCTGTCAGGAGATTCGTGCCCAAACACAGTTCCCCCTCACGGCCCGACCAACAAATGGCCCCCCAATGTCCCGCTTAAAGGGCCAGATGACCGCCACTCCTACAGTCCTGAAAGAAAAGAAGCACCTTTTCCGTGTGAACGGCAGACTGAGGGGAAGAATTCTCTGTTCTGGGTGTAAAAAAACCACGATCCAAAGGAAATGAAAATATTCCGTTAGTTTATTTGCTTATTGAGGAATATGATCCAGTATTACACACATGTGTAAATGTCAGGAAGATGTGAACCTTTATGGTTTGCAGTAAATTTAAGTTTTTTTCCCCAGTGGATGAAAAGAGACGGCATGTTCGTGGTCCGTTTAATCAAAATCTGACCTTTTAATGTTGGAAAAAAGCGGCGAAACCTTTTAAAAGAGTTGGAATAAACACCACAACAAATATCACCGATCAGCCCGGTTCCCGACACTTTGATTCACGTTATGGAGCTTTTCACACCGGCGACTGTACCGGAGTACCGCAAACGCCTGAATACCGGAGCCTCAGTTCATTTGCACGTGAACCCTGATACGTTTCATGCAGCGTGAAAGCAAAGTGAACCAAAGGGAGCAGGACAACGTTCACACTGCATTTCATCCGACTCGAAGATGTCGTTCATGCAGCAGGTTAATGGAAAGAACGTTCTGAACTTTATTCCATCCAAGCCAAACCTGAAGGCTCGTACCGTAACATTTGGCCGTAATATTGTTGGTTCCGAATGTGTAAGTACTCCCAAACTGATGCACGAGAAGCACTAGGTATTACTGCCAATGAATGAGTCCTCTTTGCTTTTCTTGTCCAATTCGGGGGATTATCGCCCCCTAGTGAGCTGTTGTTGTAACTACGCGACTTTCAGGTAGTTTGTTCTGCTACATCGAAGTGCAGTGTGACAGCGAACAGAACCAAAGGAAAGTATGAACATTTTTTCATAGTTCCCCGTCCTATCAAACTAAATACCTCAGACTATCCCGGTGGACAAAAAAAGATCAATTTAAACAATTCAATTTGTTTTTATTTCCTTGTTCTAAGGAAATGAAAGAGTCCTGGAGAACTCTTGTGGTTGTCTTGAATTTAGATTTTCAAGGCTCCACTCTCTTTTTATTTGATTTAATTAACTAAATAAATTCCTAGATATACAGCCTATAGCGCCGCCATCTGGACAAATCAAATGAGCACATTTTAGGATAAAGGATAAAACACGGCACTGTGAAACGCGGTGGTGGTAGCGTCATGCTGTATCTGTGCAGGGAACTCTGAACTAAATCTCTGCAGAAAGAAGGAGATGCTGCAAGAAATAGAAGCTTTGGAAGTAAAACACTGACAAATAAAACTTAATTCAGAAAGAAATGATGGGGGCAGATACTGAAAATAAAGGTTTACATGCTTTAAATAATTACAGATAAGTAATATTGGATCATATTCCACATTAAATAAATTAAAGCATCTGTTTTATTTGTTTAAACGAGTCTCTACATCTACTTCTAGAAATCTGAGGACGCTTTAAGTCACATTTATACAAATAAACTCTAAAATGTTCACAAACTTGATTCATTACTGTTTATAATCTGCTCAGGACAAACTAAGAGCAAAGAGTAAATGGGGCTGCCACATCATAAACATTTCTCACAATACACAAAAAAACAAAGGATTGTCACAGAAGCTTCGATTTACAATAATATGTACAAACTTTTAACATCCAGCCACACACGGGGGTCCTTTCAGTCGAGAGAATTTCCTTTGTAAATGAGACCAAACCTGTTATTTGTAAACACAAAATCCTTCTATTTTGGTATTTTCATGAGATGCGAGTCAAACAGAAAAGTTTGAGGTCGTAACTAAATGAAAACATTTTAAAGGAGCAGTTCCATGTTTTCAGCAGCGAACACGAGCTTGTTGTCCTCTCCGCTCTGACGACACTCGCACGCACGCTGCAGTTTTCACGCCCGTGAGCTAAAACACGAGCCGCCACCGCCGGCATTTGGTACAACGTTTGCTGACACAGCGCTGCGAACTGTGTCACGTTTACAGAAAAAAAAAGAGGATTTACACCCCTCGTGATGCTCGTGTTTTGAGTCCTGGTCAACGTCCGAGCATGAAGCCGGACCGAATGCTTCGTCTCCACCCTCCGTTTGCTGCAGAGAAGAAAAGATGCAGGAGAAAAAGGGAAAAGTCCCAACAGGTGGCGAGTTTAAGGTCAACTCTTTCTTGTGCTTTCGTTTTTCTTCACCAGCTGCTGCTACATTTGCTGCCTCATAGTCCCGTCTGTCACTTTGTTGTGTTTTATGTGAATGTAAGTGTTTGCATGGTGGTTTTGTCTCACCTGACAAATGCTAATAAAGCTGAGATGAAATGAGGGAACAACAGATTCTGATGGCTGACAGCCATTTTTTCACTGCAGAGGGGATAAAATTCTATTTTTTAGCCTGTTAATCCTGTTTTCTCTGGATTTCCCGCGGTTATCTGAAACCTTCAGGATCTGGATCAGCTGTTCTACGAACCTGGTTATCATTTCGGTAACTCAACCCGGGTTTTCCACCTCGATTAGTGTGCGTTCACATAAAACGGGCGGGGTCTGCAGCGTCTGACCAATCAGCAAGAAGATTCCCTGCAGGCTGCAGAAGCTACTTAATGTGCAGACAATTATTCTTCAGAAATATTAAGAATTTAAACAGATTATCAGGCCAAAAACAAAACTGTTGCTGCAGCAATGAGAGCTGGCAGAAAATGTCAGACTTTATGTAGAAATTTGTCAGATTAGGCTTTGTTATTAATTCAATCTGATCACTTTTTACAGCCCAAACGTTTCAGGCAGCTTCCTCGCTTTCCTTTATATTTTGTTTAACTGACTGTAGCAACGTAAATAAAGTTCTAAGCAGATTTTAATTAAATCTTAAAGAAGTTTTAGAAATTTATAAGAAAGAATTTGTTAGATTTTTGGAGTGATCTGGATAATTATTTGCATCTAAAATAAAAATAAAAAATCTGGGGAGATACAGATAATTTTACCTTTAGTGCAGTTAAATTAAAAATAAATGAATAGATAAAATAAGGAGATGAGGTCTGCAAATTCTCTGCGGCTCAACGCACCGTGTGAACGCCTTTGTGCTGGAAAATACATTTTGTTAACGTCAGTCTGTTGGTTTCCTTACATCGGCTATTTTTTATTAATTGGCTAGTATATATTTATATATGAATGTATGACAAAGATGAATTGGTTTGAATTGATGCTCCATAAATTCCTGCTTGTAGTTCTATGTGAGAATTATTATTAACCTCGTTATGGGAGATGCAACCCAAGTGGAGTTTACTGGATTTTGGAACAAGTCAAGAACAAAAACAAACATTTTACAGCAAATTTGTTGATGAGGCTTTTGTTCCTCTAAGATACTAAACCCAGGAACCGATCCCAATTTAATACGCACAATGTTTAACTTCACTCAAAATTTTAGTTGTCATTTTGTTTATATTTCATTTTTTTTGTATTTTTCCATTGTTCACCAATTCATTGCATTTTTTTAGTGTGGTAGAAGTATCGGTATCGGTACTAGTATCAGCAAGTACTCAGATTCAAGCATCATTATCGTATTGGTTTGGAAAAAAGTGGTATTGTTGCATCCCTAATTTCCTGATTCACATGTTGCATCTTTTTCTAAACCCGTTTTCTCTCCTCTGGTGATCAGCGCACTGAGGTGGACGGGGTGGGCGGGGCATTTTCTAAGCGATCCGATTGGTCCAGAACTTAACCTGCTCCGGACCAGATCAGCTGTTCAGCATCTGTTACCATGGTGATATATGTGGATTAGAAGTGAGACAGCTTGTAGAACAGAAAACCCAGAAGTTACTTTGAGCGTTTATCAGGTGAGACTGTGAACCTATTTAGTGACACGTGGCGACAAACGCCACCGAATGCTGCGTCTCGCTCCCCCCTCCTTCCTCCTTCGCCCCTCCCACCGCCACCAACGCCTGCGTGGAGTCACATGACTGTTTCTCTGCATCCTCATCGTACGCTGCATCCAGCCTTCCTCCTCCTCCTCCTCCTCCTCCTCTCCGCAGCTTCGGCAGCACAGCGCCCCCGCAGGCGCGCTTGGCCAGCGCCGCCAGCTCCTCCCGGGCGAGCGGGTTGAAGAGGAGGTAGAGCAGCGGGTTGACGCAGGCGGGCAGCGGCGCCACCATCAGCAGCACGCCTTTCGCCGCCTCCGGCCCGGCGGCGGCGAGCCGAAGCAGGGAGGAGAGGGAGAGGAAGGCCACGGGGAGGTAGAGGAGGCAGTTGGAGAAGAGCAGCCAGGCCACGTGGCGAGTCGACGCCGCCTCTGCGTCCGAGGCGGGCGGAGCTTTGTGGGCGCGGCAGTACAGACGGGTGTACGCCAGCGTCATGAGGAGGAAGCAGACGGAGTCCAGAAGCACCAGGGAGGCGGAGAAGGCCAGCGAGGAGGAGGAAGAGGAGGAAGGCAGCGGCAAACAGAGGGAGGTGGTGCTGTGTTCGGCCAGGAGAGGCGGCAGCGTGACGGCGAGGCCCAGCAGGAAACACAACCAGACGGACAGACGGAGGAGCAGAGAGCAGCCGACTGCAGAGAGAAGAGGTTTCCATGAGTTTTAATTCCTCTTTTACTCAGAATGAGAGTTAATTCTGCTTTAAACAGGTGAAAAATGAGCGTGTAAAGACTTATTCCTGATTAAATGTTAATTCTGAATGAAAGTTATTCCGAATAAAGAGGCTGGTTTGTTCCAGATAATTCCTCTCTCATCTTTCCCAACCCCTGGATTTAAAGCGGATTTAAACGTGTTGTCAGTGTAAACCTTAATTCGGAATTAATATTTCCATGTAAACCCGAAGAAGAATATTTTAATTCAGAATTATTCATTCCAAATGAAAAAACATAATGTAACCGTAGCCATTATTCTGTAAAAAAGACTAAGATCAACATTTTCTAGAGAAATCTGGTACAGAGGTTCTCAAAGACTTCTCAGAAATGTACCGACTGTGGAATAATTTGTCAGCTAACCAGTTCAGACTAGAGCTTATGGTTGGAAACAGAATCAAACAGGACCATCGGTGCCTTAAAAATAATCCCCCAGCCACCCAAAATTAGTTTTATGGAAAATATATCTATTATATATTGTTTTTTTTTTGTTTGATTCATGCATAAACAACAGCAGTAAGCTGACATTTAAGGATTAAAATCCACAAAGTCTTTAAACATTGGTTGGTTTAAGAAAACTATCATAAAAAATAATTTAAAAAGTTAGAAAGTTAAAAAGTCGCAGCAGTTTTCTGGACATTTCTGTCCCTAATGACCTGAGAAGGTGGAATAAACTGATGCTGAGGGTGGAGGAAATCTAAATCTGCAGACCTAAAATGCTTTAAAGTGCAGCTTGTTTCCGTTGTTTATTGTGCTCCTGTATTTTAGTGAATCATTGTTATACACTTTTTGCATGCATGGAGGTTTTCCTCACCGTTGTTCCTCCCCGTTTTGCTGCTTTGTCCGGCGGCAGCGGTCAGGCATCGCTCCAGAGCCGCGACGGTCAGCAGGAAAAGTCCGGTCTGAGACGCAAACACACACAGGAAGCCGCTGAGGCGACACAGGAAGCTGCTTTCCCACTTCATCCCGTACCTGAGGGACAGCACACTTATTTATTTATTTAGCACTTTTCACACACAAGGCAACATAAAGTACTGCACATGTACCGCTTATACGGAGATTTCCAGTTTTTACACTGGTAACTGAAGCTGAGCACTAATGCTTTTAGCTGCAGAAGCAATCATTTTTTGAATTTTTCTTTATTTAGCTAAAGAAAATTCAGACATGTGCCAGAAGGGAAGGATGATACCAAGATTTTTCCTTTCAATACACGACCATCAGTGCGTTTTTCATCCAGATAAAAAAATGTATATATGAAGAAGGCATCAGCCAACATGTGTAATCTTAATGATTATTGCACATTTCTATTTAAGGCCTTTTAACATTTAAGCACTTTGAGTGTCTGGACATTTTTTGAAATACATACTTACATACAATTTGAAAACCTCAAATTTATTTCCCAGCCCAAACATCAGCATCAATAATACGAATGACATCATCATGACGTCTGATAGGCTGCTGTTATCATGTGAAATGGAGGGAAAACACTCATTTAAGCAAACTTTACGAAGTGAATAGAAATCATTTTTAGTAGCAAAACAGTGTTATTGTGATCATTAAAAGCATCAAATCTGATATTTTGACTAGATCATATTCATGTATTGATTCAAGAGTATTGATACGCCCATCCGTACATCCAAGTCACGCACTAAAACTCTTCAAATTCAAATCTAAATTCAAATTGTCATCTTTGTTTCGGTAGATCTGTAGTTATCAGATGACACAAAATAGTCCCTCTTTCAGGTAGAAGCAGTGAAATACAACAAAATATCAGGAAAAGTCCAAACATGGCTGAGTGAAGCGTAAACTTTTGGCTCATTTTAAGGCTCTATATCCTTCATATCTGGTGTTTTTTGACAATCTTCTGTAAGTCGGTATCCTGCTATCGCGCCAGTTATTGTTTTGTTTTCTGTCTTCATCATCTGAGCGTATCTGGTTTGGCTTCATACCTCCAGAAGCTGCCAAACGTCCACGCGTCCACCGCCGCCAGCCAGCCGCTCCACACTCCCATCAGGCCATTGACCAAAGCCAGCAGGCCAATTAGCAGCTTGGATGGCGTGACCGAGCTCGCCGGAGAAAAGAAGACTGACAGGACAACCAGACTGTTGCTGACCAATGAGATGGCGGCAATGAGCCACACCCCGCCGCGGATCATCCAGCTGCCGAGCAGGTGGAGGCAGGGATGGAACGGTCCTGCAGGAATTAACACGTTTATGTACGTTAACACAAAGTCAAATTAGGAAATCTTAAATTTATATCATTAACATAACACTCTGAAGTCTAGAAGCTTCAAACCTGTGATGTTCCAAGTTCGTCTGGCTGATTTTTACATCTCAAAAACACATTTTTATTTGTATGAACTGACCAAATTATGTGTAAATTAAAATCGTAAAACATTTCATTTTCATTCCCAGATGTAGAAGCTTGTTTGAAATTAAGAAATCCATCAGTAAAAGTTCTTGTGCTTCACTCAGTAGCTGCATTTGTGGGTCAAAGTGTGTATGGATTTATGTCTACATTTCATGAAAAGATGCAAATTATTGCAAGTTATCTGACAAAAACAGAAAAGATTATAAATAATTGAGAATATCTTGCACATAAAGAGGAAGCACAGCTGCATTCAGGTCCTGCATCAGGTTACTCGTATCGACAGACACTTCCACTGAATTGTGAATAATATAAAGCTTGTGACAGAGATTATGCAAATCAGACACATGTTGATGTCATTAAGTAACAGTAAAACTGGCCCAAACTATAAACAAGTTTTTTATGAGACAGTTTTTTTGTTCTTGCATCTTGTAAATCTGCTAAATGTGTCCTAAAGCACAGGAAGAAGTCCAAATGAAATATTATACGGACCGCTTTACTGGATTGTGGATCGACTTGAGACCAGCCAGAGCTCTGATTGGTTGTCAAATCTCTGATGAACATAATGAAGCTAATTATTTATCTGTTCTTCTGTGGCTGTTTTGTACCTGGTGTCGGGCTGCAGTGGACCAAGTGTTGAGGTTCGGGTTCATCCTTAAACTCCATGATGAAATCCTCCCAGTCCTGGTCTGCTGCGGAGACCCAAATTCATGTTAGTTTATGGATCAGAGTGGTGGGAGAAAAATTAATTCACGTAAATATTAAATTTTTTTTGGTTTCCCAATTTATTTTTAGTAAATTATCATTTTGTTTTTTTTTAACAAAATTAAATAAAAAAATTTGTTTAAAATAACATTGTTTTTCTTAATTTCTTTGTTAAATTGAAAGTCTTTTTATTTTTTGTTAAAAATGTATATATATATTTTTTCCAAATTAAATGCTTCATTTTAACTGGTTCTATTTCTACTGAAAGAATCGTAAAAACTGATGGCTCCTCATTATTTTTTTCACATGGTCTTGGGTTAAAAAGGCAAATTAAAAATAATAAAAATCAGCAATATTAAATAACTGCACTTTCAATTGAATCGGGACACCAAAAATTGTAAATGAATCGAACTAGAAAGAGAGCCTATTGTCCCAGTTCTAATGGATAACTTTTCTTTAAACTGCAGCAGGTTTCTGGGCCCCACCTCTACCAAATATTCAGGGAATGTTTTAAAATGTTAGCTTTTCATGCTACAAAACAACAATGTTTAGATCTTCACTTTGTCATCAGGGCAAAATAACTCTCAGAGGGTAAAAAAGATGGAAACTTTCTACTGGTTTTACGGTTCACCTTGACTGAAGAGGACGGAGACTTCCCTCCCAGTTGAGTCTGGAGCCTCATCTGTCTCCCAGGACAAATCTCCTCCTCCTCTCCAGCCACAGGAGACGAAGGCGCAGCACTGGAAGGCGTAGGGAAGCTCCATCACCCTGAGAACACAGACGAGGCGTAATGAACATCTTCTACCAGCCGGGAGACGAAGGATAAACTTCCTCTTGTCCTCGCTCACCTGATTCGTGGTAGATCCTCTCTGGGTATCAACTCCATCAGCCGATCGTTTCCAGCCAGTCGAATATGAGTCAAACTTTGCAGACCAATCAGAGAGAGAGACGACAGCTGATTGGACGACAGGTCACTGCAGAAACAGAAAGGGGGCGTTTCTTTTGGTTATTTACATAATTACTGGTGTTTTTCTAGGATTGGAGGTGTCAGCTGAACCTAGGGATGGACCTGGGGGATAAAATATTCTGCTATGGTCCCGTAATAGTGTCAGATGAATAAAAACTCACAGTTTAGAAAGAGCCGGCAGAGCCGAGAATGAGTTCGGCTTCACGGATGACAACCTGTTCCAGGATAAATCCCTGCAAGACAGAAAGAGGCAACGTCATCAGCCCTCATTTAGAATCCATCGTTTTTATTACAGTGGTTCTGTGTAACTTTTGGCCACTAGGGGGAGCTGAACCTGTAACTTCTCACAGGCATTGTGGTAAAATTAACCAGTTAGCGATCTGGTCTGAAGCCAATTAGCTTCAGCTAGCCACGGACATATCCTGCAACGTTGTGCAGCTCATCAGGACTTACTGCTGTTGTTGATAGAAGATGCGGAAACGTAAATCGATGCAAAGTCACATGATCCAATGAGTACCGGATCTGCTTCCTAATGTTGCCATTTGGGGGTTATTTGAAGAAAGGGGGGTAGGGAATGGACATCTCTATATTTTACTGATAACAGTGATATGTCAAGTCCCTTTTCCCATGAAACTAATAAAAACAACTGATCACAAAAAGAGGAAATTTGAAACATTTCTGCATCCCAAACACTGACTGGGATCTAGACGCAAAGGAGAGGAGCCTCCCTATCTGGAAATAGGAAGCTTATCTTAGCTAAGATGGGGATAAATCATTTATAATCTTGTAATAAAACATTAAATTTAATCCTGGATCTCAAGGGGAGTGATTTATAAATATACTATTAAGCAGGAAGCACAAAGAGGATTATGAACCGCATAAATCCTGCTTCATTATATTAATATTTGATATGCATGGTTAGCACTGATGCTGGTTTAAAGAATAAAAAAGAAAAAAATGAAAATAAAAATAGGACCATAACTTTTTTATGACATGATTGTTAATATACACATTTATGTGTGTTAAGGTGCAAAACGGGAGTATTTAACACTGAGCAAAACATAAAACTTATTAATTAAAGTTGATGCCGATTTGTAGAAAATACCAGGCTGCGATACACAAACCATAAATAATCCAGTTTACATGAAGTATGCTAAAAAAATTCATTTTTGTGTTTTTAGACCATAGAATGAAGAAAATGGCAGTTTAAGGGTTAAAAAGATTAAAAATTAATATATTTTATAATAAAATAAAATATATTTTGACATATATTAAAAAGAAAAAAATAGAAAAGAATAAACAATTACAATTTTATAATGACATGACTTCTTTATACACATTTTTGTGCTTATGGTGCAAAACGTGATTTTTTTTAAAGGAGTACATAAATGATTAATTTAATTTACTTTTTAACTGTCTCAGACCCATAAAGTCTTATAACGGAGGGGGAATGGAGGGAATCTTTCCCAGTATTTTATCAGGGAATGTTTGATCCTGTCTAATCTCCCGCCCTAATTTCTGCTGTTGTCGGCTTGTTAGTTCGGATTAAAGCACCACGGGGCCTCAACTTACAGCCTCTCTTTGTTTCTAATCCAAAGATGAAAAGAAAGTGTAAAAACAGGCACAACTTTGACCTCTAGGGGGCGCTGGGAGCATTTTAACCTCTGCTGTTTGTAAAACGGTGCGTTCAGGTGCATCACAGGAGTAATAATAGTTGCTTTAAGAGCTCGGGGAGCAGAAGGAATGCAGGGTTTTGATCCAAGCCGTGGCATCATACCTGTCCCATCAACAGTCAGACCACCTGGACCAGTGGGAGCGCCTCCATTTGGAAATACTTAGAGGGCAAGTTCGGATCACTGCTCGGGATCTGCAGGGTAATTAAACCTGCCGAGTGTGTCTGTGTGTGTTTGTGTGTGCTTACAGCGAGCGCAGCGACATCAGGCCCGTGAAGGTGTTCTCCTCCAGCTCCTCTATCTCGTTGTGGTGCAGATCGCTGGAAAACACACTTATATGAGCCATGCTGTCTCCATTACATCACTCTAATCAATTCTGTTTAATTCTGCGACATCTGATTGGTCATGAATCTTCTACAACCGTGCTAATTGTTCCCATGATGCACAGCTGGATCTGTTTTATCCGTCGTGTTGCATAAGTTGGAAATATCTGGAAGCCGACCCCGAATAGACGGGAAGTTTAAAGGAAATACACGTAAGATGAAGGTGAAACTCACATCTTCTGGATGCTCTCGCAGTCGGAGAAGCTGGGGAGAGTCTGGATCTGATTATAGGAGAGATCGCTGCAGAGACAGACGGAGATTTAACTGTCAGCACTGGGAGGTCCCATGCTCCCTGAATGCATCGTGGCACGGCGCTTCCATAAAAGCTTGCAGATGTGACAGAGATCTGCTTTAACGGGAGCAGATGTGGGTGAAGGGGACGGCGAGAGCTGGGTCACATGACCCGCTTTGTGTTTTTAACTCACAGGAGCTGGAGGTTCGGAAGCTGCTCGCACACGGAACCGGGAAGAGAGGTGATCCGAGCTCCGGTGATGGTCCTGGACACACAGATAGAGGAAGCAAAAACGCTTTCAGAGACTCTGCCTCTCTGACATGCTCCTTTTACACCCAGCCATCTTACTGACCTGTTACCTAACAACCTAATTAGCCTTCAAATGGTCGTCCAGTTTTTTTTATGACTTTCTTACAGATATATTGGTGCCATCGGATTTAATTGTGCCAAAAATGAGCGGGTAGTAATTACGTTTTCTTATATAATAAAATAAAATAAAATAAAAACTTTGATCCAAGGTAAACTATCAGAATCTTCATATGAAAAGAAGGATAAAGTGTTTTTTTTTGTGGATTTGGTACTTTGCTTTGACTGGGCACAGTAATGACCAAATCACCAGCTTTTCCTTTGGTGAGATGATGCTATATTCAGATCTTAATATCGTGGTAAGTTTCTCTTTTAAAATATAATATAACATAATATAATATAATATAATATAATATAACATAATATAACATAATATAATATAATATAATATAATATAATATAATATAATATAACATAATATAATATAATATAATATAATATAATAT
>JBBBVT010000025.1:778722-790234 GCA_037177035.1 Craterocephalus eyresii
CACACACACACACACACACACACACACACACACACACACACACACACACACACACACACACACACACACACCATACAATGACGTAATGCTTTTGCTGAGACACGTCCTGAATCAAAGCCGGTCACCTGCTGTGGGACGAAACGGATTTCAAATAAATATATTGTCTTGTACAGAGCAGAAATAGAAACAGTAAAACTTTATTAAAACTGTTGTCAAAGGGCGACAACAGCCTCTGGAGCCTCTTTCAGAGCCCCTAGATCCCATCCTCAGGACATCCGACACCTTGGAAACCCATTACAGCGCTTGGGGAAACCCTAACCCCAACACTTAGGGACCACTAAACCCCTTAAATATCTTTCAGGAACAGCGAGAAGGTTTTCAGGGTTCCTGAAAGAGTCGCTGAAAACCTCCTTAACTTTATCTTATTACTCTGGTCCTGGTCCTGCATCTCTGGGCTAAACTCTTTGCATCAATCACTTTATTTGTAAACTTGTAGAAACTTCTAAAAACTCTTAAAGAAAGGGACCTGAAGCTTTTTTTTTCTCGCTCCAGGAACCAACAGAAGTACCTCTAAAGTTACTCTTTACTGTCAGGAACTTCAAAATACTGACATCTTGAAATTGTTAAAGCATTCAAACATGACTGAAACATCTTGAAATACCGCCAAAACTTTGTAAATGAACCTTAAAACCTGTTTGAATCCATAAATATGTTGAAACCTCTTTAGATTCCTGAGTTTTTTCAGCAAACATAATTTTTCCAAGAAGTAGGACATCATAATGACTGAGACTAATGGAACTTACTGAAGACAGTTCGAAGCTTATAAGCCGAAATCCAAACTAATAAAACTTCCCCAGAGACCTGAACATCGTCCAGAAGCACCGGAGTTAAAAAAAAAGACCTCAATCTTCATCAGGGATAAATAAGGACCTTAAAGTCTTGGATTTTTCATAACTAACAAACTTTAAAACACCCTCGTCAAAAACCACGGAAAAAATGTCAGAAGGAACGTGTCAAAGCTTGTAAAGAACCACGAGAACCCTGAGGTCCTGTTTGGACATTATGGCATCTTTAAGCACAACAGCAGCTGTTTTAGCATCTTTCCCCTGAGTGACGATCACAGCGTCGTCTGCATACAGCAAGAGAGAATGATAGAGGCCCCAGGACAGAGCTCTGTGGGACACCAACCGGATTTACCACCACCCACACTGACTCACTGCTTTCTGTTTGATCAGGATGAGACACCCACAGAAAAATGAAAGTGAATGTTTGATGGTTGACTGATCTGAAGGTCTTCTTCGGATCCAAACAGGATTCTTATCCAGCAAACTCTTAACTCTCCGGAAACCAAACTGCATATGATGTATGATGTGTAGATTTCAGAACCAAAAACTTTGGGAGGAAATCTTTGGGTTTGGAAGAAAAAGAGGCTTCAGTTAGTCTACTTTGGTCTGTTTTGGTTCCTCCACACCAACCTGGTCCTCCTGTACTATAAACTGTATCTTATTTTATTATACTTATTCTATTTGATTTGTAGATTTAGTTTTTTGATTGTTTGTTGATTAGTCACTTTGCCTGGTTGTTGTCTTTAAACTTGCAGCTAAACCCGTGAATTCCTAGTCTGAGATCATGAAAAACCAGATATATAAATATAAATAAATGTAAATGCATAAATAAGCCTTTGCTTAAATATGTCTTTATATCCAAGGATGATGTGCATTTTATATAAATGATCTCTTCAGGGCACCTGAACTCGTTGTCATCGTGCATTTTCATTTGGTAGAAATTTCAGTGATTATCATAAATCTTAGGAAAGAATTGATCAATAAACCAGCCTGAACGTCTCTACCGGTTGCTTTGGTTGTGTGACACCAAAAGAAAGTGTTTGTATTCCTGTTGCTGTTTCAAATTTTGACCATTTTTAAATAACACTGTCATAACTTTTACCTTCAGTATTTGCTAAAAGAAGCATTTGTTTTATTTTTCTTGTTCTAAAAAAAACACAAAAATGCAAAGAAACATTTCTCTCTTGCTGTTTTCTTAGTGTGAAAGTTGAAGCGATGACCTGCGGGTTGATCCAAGTCTGACATGAGCTGCAGAACTTGCACACAGAACTTAGAGTTTTATAGATGTTGTTGAACTTTAACCAAGGGCTTTGCAGAAATGCTGGAATTTAAAGTTCTTTAAATCTTTTAATCTCCTCAAGAAGCTCTTAGAAGCTGGAAGTGAACCTCTCCAGGAGCGGCTGAACCTCAGCGACCACTTCAGGATGAAAAAGCACTTCTGAGGAAAGTCTTTGAACCTACTTCTGGGGACAAGAAGATCCCAGATGTGATAAAAGATTACTGGGACATTTTTAGACCTGGACAAAACTTCAACCTGAGGAACTGCTGGCCTTAAAAAACACGTAAATGCCTTTTTACGCGCAGATTTTACGCGCAAAAGCTCGTTTTAGGCCGCTTTAACCGCTAAAATACTACGTGACACGCGCGAGACATAAACAGAGGCAGAGCTGACAGGTGCTCCGATTCTCACTGCTACGTAACATCTGTGCACGCGCGCGCATGCATGCGCGCAGACACGGAATATCTGAATTACTTTGCGCAGACTGAGAGCAACAGGTTGGTGGTGAAACTGAATAGAAGTGGCGCGTGAGCCCGCGGTGTTAACTTACAGGTAGGATGTGAAGACGCTCAGGTTGCTCGGTATCTCCCGGAGCCCCAGGTCCGAGCAGTCCACCCGGTGCAGCAGCCCGTCCACCTCGCACCGACAGCGGCTGGGGCAGGTGCTCCGCCCCGCCGGCTCCTCCGCGTCCCCGGAGCTGTTCGCCGCGGCTGCAGCCCCCTGCACCCCGGCCACATGGTTCTGCATCTCCCCCCCTGCCCCGGAGCTCCTAAACCCGGCCAAGAGGAGCGCGAGCACCGCCACGAAGCCCCGCATGTCTCCCTGCAGGGTGCGGGTTGGAGGTCCAGCTGCTGTCCGCTCACAGATGAGGAGAGCTGCGCGCGCGCTTCCCTCGGTCCGGACTGGAGGCTGAACACGCAGAAAGACTTCGGATAAAAGCGCAGGTTGTCTGAGCTCAGCTCTGCTGTTTGGTCGCTTTCCAGGCAGCACGCGTGGAGCTGCAGAGCGCGTGTGAAAGTGTGCGTGTGCGTGTGTGTGTGTGTTAGAGTCCCTCCACTCACACTGCAGCAGCGTGTAAAGCCCGTCCGCTTATATCCAGCCTGCCTGCAGCCAAACGTGTCAGATCGCTTCAGAAAGTGACTGATTTCACGTCACGCGTGGATCAGCGTGGGCTGTGTGGCAGAAAGTGTTCTTCCTCATGAGGTTTAAACTTTTAAAGACTCAATCAAGATTTTATTCTCAATGGTTTTTGTCAAATTAACCCCTAAAAAGACGCAAATGTGCACCCACCCTGAGATAAACCTGCAGGGTAAAAACTTACTTCATTACAGACTTTTTTGTTTTTTGATAAAAGGTTTTCTCTGGAATGTTCAAACATTTATTCTAGCTTTTTATTTTCAGAGGCAAAACACATTGAACATTCATTATTTATTCAGTAATTAATTGATCGTAACAATGTGATTAAATGCGCATTTAAACAGGTTTATGACTGATTTTCTGACACTGAAGAGTAAATATTCATCAGATTAATAAATGAGCTGAAAAGGTCTGATGCAGCTTTTCTTCTTTCTGTTGCTGCTGTTTTAAACTTTAAGTTGTTTCTTTATTTTTCTTGCGCTTTTACTGTTTATAAAGAAGAACATTTGTTCTTAACAGACACACAACATTGATTTAACAAACAGATCCAGACAACATAGAAGCAGCTTCTGCAGCATCAACAACGGAGGAAAGACATCAGCAGCAGCTCCTGACTTTTTATTATCTAACTTTGTTGTAATTCAGTTAAACTTCTCTCTCTGGCTGTTTTTGTCCCTTTTTAGATGAATTTTGCTGCATTTTGTGTTTGCTGTGGTTGTTTTCCTTCCATGCTGCGTTCACTGGCTCCTCTGTGCACAGTTTGTTTCTTCTGTCTGTTTTGGCTGAACTTTCGTTCCTCTTTAGTGTTTTTTCTGATGTGAAAATGTTCATGATCCATATTTTGGCACCGGGTTTGTGTTGCTTTATGTCTCATCGCTGTTGCAGAAACTTTGAATTTATTGCATTTTTTTTACTGCTTAAACTCTTTATTTGCTCAGTTTGCATCCCTTTGTGGTCGTAAATGTTTTTTTCTTGTTAAGATGATGGTGAAGAGCCGTTCTTCCTCAGGCGCCCTCTGGTGATCCAGCTGCACATAAACAGAAAAGTGTCCCCACAAGCTGTGAGAGCGACTCTGGTCCTCGTAAAGAGCGAAGAGCAGCAGAGTCCAGGTTAATGATTACTCTGCAGACTTCCTGTGTGAGTATGTTCATGGAGATCAGTTTTATATCAGAGATGTGTGTCGAGGGGCGGCGTGAGGGTGAGATATGATGATGGTTATCTCTCACACACACACACACAGAGGCAGTGATGCAACATGTGTGTGAAACCAGGACAAATATCTGCCTCTGTTTTATTTAAAGAAACAGATTAATGTAAAAAAAAAGTTGCTGCAGGTGAGTCGTGTCACTGGTGTGAGGGGATTCAAGTTAAAGCAGCAACTAAAGTGAACTTTGTCCTCTTTTACTCCATGTGATGGGTGAAATAAAGGAAGTTAGACGCTTAAAACCAACAACAAAAGAAAATAAAGCCAGATCAGTATAGTTTAAGAATATAAATGAAAAATTATGTGGTTGTAAATCCACTTAAAAGACCCCAGATGACCGAGAAGGGTGGTGAGATGTGGGATGATGGGTTCGAGTCTTTTTCAGCTTGTTTCATGTTTCTTCTTACCCTCCGTCCTTTTTAGAACGTTGTTGCACACACTGAATATTTGTCAAGTTTATGTATATATTTTAAACTAACTCAAGGTGATTCAACCATATGGCACAGCAAGATAATAAAATTAAAAAATCTACCCTCTGATGCATAAATTATTAATAACAAGCACTTTATTTATTCCATAGAGAATATTAGACATTTTCGTGTACAGTGATACTTTTCTATATTTTTAATATTATTTTACTTTTATTTTATTTATTTATATTTATTATACAAAATATCTATAAAATAATATCTTACAATTTATATAAATTTTCTATGTATTATTTTCTTTTTTATCACTCAGGCAAACTTGGTATGTCTGGATATACCTCAGATTTTAAAATATATTTATTTATTAATCACGCATTACTTTCAACCTGTTTCTGTTTTATACTTTGTCATTTTTTGCTTTATTTATCTATTAATTTATTTATTTATTTATATAAAAAAATAAAAGTCTGAGTGAAATTAACGAGTTAAACCTGATCTAATATCCAAAATGCAGCGTTACTGTTGGGCATCAAAATTTCAATTATGACACTGCCATCCTGTGGCCAAACAGCATTACTGCAGCAACAGAAAAAGGTTTTTAGGAGTTTCTAGTCCAAAACGTCTTTAAGAAATCAGATTAAATATGCATTCAAGTCAACTTGAGCTCATTTTGCTCACTTCTTTTAAATGTATGCATTATTATTCTACTAAAAAATAATCCTGTTCAAAGCGGTGGAAGGAGTAATACATTGTTTTTTTCTCATTTAAAGTAAAATCTGATATAATTAAATGAAATATTGAAGTGCCACAAAAAAAGGGATTACATCTGAAAATAAAAACAGTGTGCAAATATATGAATTGAGAAGAAAGAAAACGTTTCTATATTTTTAATGTTTTAAATCGATTTTCTATGTATTTTCATCCACTTAGCTATTTATTTCAATCTAACCAGAAAAAAATGCTTTATTCACTTAAATTACTGAAAATAACTAAAACAGATGAAGACTAGTAAAGGAAAAAAAAGCAAAAAAGTGTACATTACTATATAAAGGTTCTAAATTTACTCCCTTTTTTGCTGTGTTTAGAAAAGAGAAAAGATGAAGGGGCAGAATAATGAGTATATTTCTACATCGGTGGGAGATTGCTGCTCACTAAACACCTTTTTTATTCATTTCCACGCGCTGCTCTCCACTTCCGCGCACTTTTTCGTGAGAAACGCGACTGACGCTTTTTCCATTCGGAGCCTGTTTGTTGTTCGATGAGCCAACGTGAGAAAGCCCAGCGGCGCTGACGCAACGCGTCATGTGATGCTGCAGAGATGCTTCCTCAGTGAAGACATCTCACTCCGCTGCGACTTCTTAATCCCACTTTCAGACTATCTACTTTGATCCACATTAAAAACAAGAAAAAAAGGAAATGAAAAAAATTGAATAAATACAGGAACATCTTTACTTAAATAAGATGAAATTAAATAAATGAAAATTGCAGAGCGAGGAATTAACAGTTGTTTTGATGCCAGACAGTAAAAAGTTGATTTAAACCAGCTGAGACTTGTAGTTTTCTGCAGAACGTGAACTGAACTCGGCCTCTCCGTATTAGTTCTGACTGGGAACAAAAAGCAGACTTGACACTGATGACCTGAGGGTAAGCTCATACCAAACCACAAGATCCTGAATGGACTTTGGCCTTCAACTATTCAGTGCTTTGAAAACTAACAAGAAGCCCATATTAAGATCTGAGGACTGGAGTTATGTGATCTACTTTCCTGCTTTGCAGCTGTCTGGTGGATGTTTTAGGGAAACCTATAAGGACAGCGACAGCGTTACAATAGTCTAGTCATCAGTTCTTTAATCCTTGATACGTTCTTTAGACCAAAACCTTTTCAAATAACTGACTCAGTATGATGCTGAAGTTCAGGTCTGAATCCAGGATAACTCAAAGATTTCTGGCTTTGTTTTTTAACATGATTAGTTGAAGCTGTGTTGGCTTTCAATCTTATTCCAGAAACAATGTATTGTCTTGATTGGAAGTTATGGCACATCCAAATAATGTGGTCAATGCTTCTGATCATTGATTAAATTGGATTACAGTCCCCTGGTGAGATGGTTATGTAGATCTTTGGTAACAAATTTAGTTGTTTTTCATTATTTGAGCATGTGGGAGCGTGTAGATGTGGTTAAAAAATATTTATAATGTTATACTTTGAGCATCTTGTAATGTACAAGTAAAAACAGTGTGATAATGCTGATTATTTGTCCAAATTCCAATGGTGCTTATCAATGTCTAATAAATGTAATATAATGTTCCTCAACTGATTCCTGAGACTTTGAATAAAAATGTCAACTCTTTGTCTCTACATCTGTAAAACTTACCTCTAATTACTTTTTTTATTATAACAAGTAGATATTTTACTTAAACTACTGTATCTGCGCCTAACTTTCTGCAATTACCTTTTTCTAGATAATAGATTCCGAGCGAAAAAGCGAGTGAGCTGTCATTCTGCAAATACACGATCTTTGGTTGGGCTAGCCGGCTAGCTGCTAGCTTAGAGCGACGCCATTAGTTGGGGGAAAACGCTTTCGCATTAGGTTGAAACAGGAACTGGCTCGTTGTTTGGACCCGCTTTCCTCTCTGCCGTCGACAGATATTTATAAAACCAGAGGTCATATGAGCTGTCGAAGTTTTCCTCTTGTGATTTTATATCTTTTTTTAAAAGTCGGAAGCCGATGTAAGCTTCACGGGACTTCAGTTACCGACGGGGTTTAGCATTAGCCGCGCTAGCTTGGAAAACGCCTGTTTTTGGTAGATTGGAGGATTTCTGGAATAAAGTGCAGCCATGGCAACAGCGGGGTCCACCGGCAACAGCAGCAAAACGTATTCGTTCAAAGTGGTCCTGCTCGGGGAAGGCTGCGTGGGGAAGACGTCGCTGGTGCTGCGATACTGCGAAAACAAATTCAACGACAAACACATCACAACTCTGCAGGTAAGGTACCGGGGAGCCGGTTCCGACCCGCCCGGACCGACCTGTTTGTTCTGCAGGGGGGTGGGGGCTGTTTGCGTGGGGTGTTTTTGTGGCTGTCAAAGATTTGTAGGCGCGTGTTTCCCAGACCGGTTGGTCCCGGGGGAGCGGAGTTGTTGCGACATAAGAGGCGGAGCTGGCCGGTATCATCCGGTAACATTGACCCCCCTAAGGCAGGTGTTTGTCCCGGATGTTTACCTCCGTACACACCGAGGAACATATCTGGTTTCACTCCAGGTCCCAGAAGCCTCCCCAGGCAGACTTCCAGAGGAGTGCCCGGGCGGGACGCTGGAGTTTGACCTCAGCGGATCCCTTAAACAAACCTGCGAAAGTCTCCAGAACCTCCAGGACCTGGATTTTATTAATAGACTGTTTATTTTTACTTTTATTTTCTTTCTTTCTTTTTTTTTATTTTATTTTTTATTTTATTTATAGACTTTTAAAAAGTTTTATTTATTATTTATTTTATTTTAATTTATTTATTTTTATTTTTTATTTTTATTTCGATTTTATTTATAGACTTATTTTTATTTTATTTATTTTTATTTTCTTTCTTTGTTTTTCTTTTCTTTAAATTTTTATTTTATTTATAGACTTTTTAAAAGATTTATTTATATTTATATTTTTATTTATTTATTTTTATTTTTTATTATTTCGATTTTATTTATAGACGTATTTTTGTTTTATGTTTTTATTTATTTTAATTTTATTTTTATTTATAGGCTTTTTAAAATATTTATTTATAATTATTTTTTATTATTTTAATTTGATTTATTTTTTTTTATTTCGATTTTATTTATGGACTGTTTAATTTTTATTATCTTTTTATTTTTAGTTTATTTATTAATATTATTTTTTTATTTTATTGGTATTTTTTATTTTTATTTCATTTATAGACTGCTTACTGATCGAGCTCATAGACAGACCCTTTAACCTCAGTCAGTCCCCTCCAGCAGATGTAAATAAGTAAGACAAATTGGATTTTACTTTAGAAAGCATTAGTTCGTAAACAACACGGCATGATAAAGAAATGCTTTTCTGGATGATGTTTTCAGGCTCTCACGTGCTTGTGGAGAAATTTTCCTCCACTGCAGGATCTTAGGATGGACCCACTCTGGTGCTGTTTGGTCCTTTTTAAATGAACCTGGCCTGCTTCCATGGATAGTTCGGTTTGTTGTGAGCAGCGTGAAAGCAAATGGACCATCCGGTGAACCTGATCATCATCCCTCCACCACCCTGGGATGAGATGTTCTGATTGTTTCTGTCTCCTTCATGGACATTTTCAGGTGTTTACCTCTGCAAAGCAAATAATAATGATAATAACAAACCGTGCGGAAGATATTGGTGAATGGGGACCATTGTTCCTGAAGTCTTGTGGTTCGTGGGAGCTTTGCAGAACTAAGCTGAGCTGCCGTGCAACCAATCCCAACAAGCCGTACTGGTTCAGTCTTTTTCTTACTGGGCTGAACTTCAACATTTTACATGCTAAGCCTGCAGAGTCTGATGCCTAGCTTTGACTGGGACGTCCACTCCGGGGAGGACTGGCTGCTTTCTTTTTCTCTGAATCCAAATCGTTCAGGAATGACCTTCTAACCCTCGCCGGTCTGATGTCTTTCCTCCTTGGCACTGTATGCTGCACACACTCTGATGATGATTGAGTTATCTGTGATTAGCTGTAGAAGCAGCAAGGAAGGACTAATTTTCACAAATTCACTCCATGATTTTGTCTTTTGAAGAATCTTGTTTGTTGTATTTTCTGGACTTTATGAGCTGCTGTTGAGTCGGTTTTGTTTGCATGTTGTAAATAAAAACACCAGCTAGCGGCTGGACACGTCTCTGCTGGGAGAAAAGGTTGGAAATATCTCTTATGATACTGGAATCTGTTGCATCGCAGCTTCCTTTGCTCCCAGAGTTAATTTTCCCTGAAATAGTTTTGCATCTTTAAATAGCGTGATGAGTAGTTGCTGCTGATCGTATGTCTTCGTTTAATCCGTTTTACCTCGTAAACGTAGTTTCATTGGCGTGTTCATCACCGCGGTGAAGGCTTGCAGCTGATGAGGCACTTTCACCGTCTGTGTGCTCGGGTATCCTGTTTCGCTCTGCTGCTCTGACTCGGGTTTCCAGTCTTCATCTGCAGCTCAGCTTACATAAACCTCTCTCTGGCTGCACGTTTCAGGAAGAAAACGAGAGAAAACATTCAGTAGAATAGTAGCTTTGTGATCATTTGCACCATCAGTATTCTTTATTTTTGTCTGATGAGTAAAACTGTTAATTATTTGCATCATTTTTGGATGAAACGTGTATTTTTTTAAATCCCAGGAGCCACATTTGCATGATGCAGGAACACAAACGTTTGATGAAACCAAGAACGTTCCTCCTACCAGATCTGAAAGCTTTTTTCTGTCCGTGTAGCTCGAGCAGCTTTCTACAGAAGTGGGTTAAAAAGTAAACAAACCACGGTGTGTGTCATGATGATTTAGGGGGGTTTGAACACCTCTAGGTCTCCGTTCCTCATGAATGGTGTCACACGTCTGGGCTGCTGCTCAGACTCGTAGCTGCTGGGCTCACATGAGCGCCGTCACAGCTGGAAACAGAGCCGTCTGGAGATAAATGAAGCAGCATCGGCTCCTCCAGCGATGCCATCAGAGGATCGGGAGACGTGGGAATAACTTCTGACGCTGCTGATGGGTTCTTCTCATCGCCAGCACGAGCTCTGCATTATCGAAGCATTCTAGTTTGTCATGAGGCTGCATGTTTTTCCGTTTATCCACAGTTAATTCCCATTACGCTGTTTAATGCTGCCTCCATTAATCGGCTCTCTGTTGTTGCTGAGTAATAGTTTAGTCTCACGTTGTGTCTGTTTGCCCAAAATCCAAAATTAGTGACTCAACCTCATGGAAATCTGTTTCTTTTTTCATTTTCTGAAGCGACAGAACAGAAACTAGCACATGGTGCGTCTCTCAACCTCACACATGCACCTGCCATCGTGTCCTCAGAAGGATAAAATAAATAAGTAAAACTAGGATAAAGTGAAGTGTGTCTCGATATGTAAACATGACTGTGCCTTTTAACTCATTTGTTTTTATTTCTTGTGATGGAAAAGAAAAAAATCTCAACGTAAACAGTAAAATTATAAGATATAATTCTGTTTCCTGCTAGAAGAGACATTTAATTACACTGTTCACAATTAGTTAGGGATATTATTAGTGTTTTTTACAACGTGCTTTTCGTATTTGGTCAGAATTTAAATGAAATAAGTAAAAGTTCTCTTTGATATTACTAATAAAAAAGTATTATTTTTTAACACCCACATCCACAGATATCCCTAACTCATTGTAAACATTTATATTAGACCCGTTATCTGTTATGACACATTTTATGAGCTTCATGACCGGTGAGCAGCCCTGTGGGATCATCTGGGAAAAAGCTTGTGTGGAGCAGGAGTGACAATAATATCATAATATTATTCTAAAATACCTCTGAATTAGGGCAGGCCCAATGGCCAAAAAATAAAATCTCCGATTTTTTTAAAACCAAATCCGATTTTCGATTTTTATCGATTTTCTTTAATCTTCCTGTCTTTTTCTTTAAAACAGATCA
>JBBBVT010000025.1:1168112-1178196 GCA_037177035.1 Craterocephalus eyresii
CATGTAAACCCTCGTTCAGAATTAATATTTCCATGTAAACCCTCGTTTAGAATTAATATTTCCATGTAAACCCTTATTCAGAATTATTATTTCCATGTAAACCCAAAGGAGAAAATATATTCTGAATTAAATAACATCATGTAACCGCGACCAGTTCTATTCTTACAAACGCGTGTTTATCCGGTTTTTGGAACATTTTTAGCCATCGTAGAGACATTGTGGATCTGATTGGTCGTTAGAAGTGGGTCATGTGACCTCCGCCTGGCGCTGATGGTGCGTTCTTGCTCCCCAGCTGTGCGTGGACCAGCGGGACCGGCTGCTCGGGCAGCAGAGAGACACTCAGGCGTCGCTCGACCGCCTCAAAGCGCTCATCAGGCTGATCCAGCACGACCAGGTCATCCAGCTCACCATGACGACCACCGCCGCCTCGCTGCTCCCGCAGCCGTGGATCAAACCCACCAGCACATCCGCCGCCGCCCCGGGTCCCTCGGCCGCGCCCCCGCAGACGACCCCGGACGCCGCCATCAACAACTAGCCCGACGGCCGATTTTGTTCCCGAAGAGGCTCGAGTGTTTTTAAACCCAACACCTACAGTGCTTACGAGATTTCTGTTTTTTAAAAGTTATTTTCTATTTATTCTTGGCCTTAATGTATTTATTACGAGAAGAGAGAAAAAACAACAAATCGTCAGAAACTTAAAAAAAAAAAAAAGTTCCCCCTTTTTTTAAACGCGGGTCAGATTTATCGCGACCGCGCGGCGATGTATCCGAGTAAATATTTGTTCTCGTTGTCCTACGAACAAAGTTTCTGCCGTACGACTTCGGGGAGACGTGTTTTTTTTTTTTTTCCCTTCGGAGGCGAACGCAGACGAGCCTTCGAACAAAACAGAGTTACGTTTTTTCAGTATTAATAGAGTTAAAGTCAAAGAAAAAAGTATTTAAGAATAAAGTACAGAAATTAGCTTTTTAGTGGAGATTTTAGTATTTTCATGCTGATGCCTGTTGATAAATGTACGTTTGGAGTATTCGAGGGGATCACTGTACATATGTCGTATCATCATCATCATCATCACGCAGCTTTTTCTTTAACAGGGAGTCGCATCGGAAACGAGCTCCCGTTCATAAAAACTGAAGCTACAATTTGTTTCCTCAAGATGCAGAAACACAATTTTTTTTCCCATCTGTTTATAAACTATAAACGAAAGTCGACCCGATGAAACCAGCTGAGTCTAGCTAGCTGCCTAAAACTTTTTCGTTGTGGAAGTACGACTCAGTTTTAGGCAGACATCTCGTAAAAATGATAAAATCGGATAATTTATAAAGAAATTTCACATACATTAAAAAAAACACAACAAATCTAAAAGTTGCGTTAAAGAGTCGTAATCGTAGGCGAAGGGTTACGCTTCAGCGCCCGTATTTTACCTGGTCGGCATAGTTGCGTAACAGCGCGACGTCTGAGGCTGAAGGTACGATGTGTTCATCATGGTAACGTTACGTATTTCGTGTCTTTTGATGCATCATTTGTGTGCAACCTTTAGAAAACTGACGTTAGGCGTTTGCAAGCTGCAAGATTCTGATTGGATGACGAGGAATTTGCTTGAATAATCGGTTCAGTCTCCAGGGATGACGTCGTGAATTTACGCTCTACGAATAAAGCTGAATCGGATTGTAATACACAGAACAGTCGTCGCTTTTCATCTGATACTCGCGTTATAAAAGTGCGACAGCAAACTAGACAAAAATAGTAATTTTTGTGGCACGTCTTCGGATGTGACGCACAGCAAGTGTAGCGTCCGTCACGCCTCAAGGCGAGATCGTAGATTGAAGTCGCAGTAAATCCGAATATCAACGAAGATGCGAAAGAAGGAATTTGGTGAAACTTCGTAAATGAGCGTGGAATAAAAAGTCGTGTTGTTTATGTACCTGATGCCTTTATCGCATCGTTCGTTGGTGGAATCGCGAATATCTGAAGCCGATGTTGAAATAGCAATACGAAGTATGTTTGGAGCGCCGCAAATACTTTTACTAGTTTTTGAAACATCGGCCGTGAACGGACGCGCTCTCATTTAACGGCGGTGCAGCAGTGAAAGCGGTCCCCCCTCTAACCGGTTCCTGCCGCCGCATTCCCGACTTTCAGACCGTAAATAAAATTGTGCATCGCTGAGCCGTAACCGATGGGGACTCCGAAGCTAATTTTCTGTTTCTGCATCTTAGAAGGAAACAAATTCTTGTTTTTGTGGAATAAACGTAAACACGATGTGCGACGCATCTGTTAAGCCCCTCCCACTTTAACCAGTATGGAAAATATGCCAAAAATGTCTTTGTTTTTGTACTGGAATCGTCCGTTTTCTTTCCTCTGCCTGTTTTTTATACGTTCGTGTTTTTTAGCGTAAAAACCGCGACAGATGAACACTGCCTCTCGTTCATGGTATCAGGGTTCGTGTCTTTGTTCGAAGCCGAGCCGGGACGTCTCTGCCGAGCTGCAACAACCGTCCTGCCGGCGTCACCCGTCTTCCTGCTCCAGAGACGCCGCGATTCGGGCTCCAGATGTCATTCACGCTACCGTTCAGCCGGCCGATGCACAAACACGAATAGAGAAAAAAGCCTTTTATCAGAAGGGAAACGATCATATCCGACTCACCTGGAGGATCCTGCTGGGGAAGGAAGAGCGACGGGAGCGTCTGCACCTTTTATCCCACGAAATTATGAAAAATAAATTTAGTTTTTAAAATTTCTGCCAGAGTAAACAAATGAAACGTCTCGGGATCAGACTGGGATGAAGATGTGATAAATAATGATGTTTTCATGGATCAATCATGGTGGATTTACCAGATAGAGGCTAATAAATAAACGAATAAATGAATAAACGCTACGTTACATATCGGTCCTGAGATGATGGACGGGAAAAAGAGGTCATGTAATTTTGTCACTTTAAGACGTAAAAATGATCGAATATAAAAAAACAACCAACTAACCTGCTAAATATCGGTTTATATCGGAAAGGTTTGCAGACCTCCGACGCTTCTGATCCGATGTTCTCCAGCGGGATTCTTCCTGCCTTCATACCAGAGTAGAATCATCATCATCAGACGTGAGGCGTGGTTCGGACACAGAAACGTGCCATGTGATGCATATCCGGTCCTCACCTGGCGGCTGCAGGCCGACCAACGCGGAACCATATCAGCGCTGCATGACCCCCTTTAAAAAGAAAAACCCAAACACCCCTCCTCCTCCTCCTCCTACGAACCTCCTCATCCGTTTTTAGAAATCTTCTCCGGGAGAAACTGTGCAGTGCTTAAACAGATCTATTTTACTACACAACACATTTGAACAAAAAACATTTTTTATATTCTTTTATCGCGGAGCAAAGAGAAACGTAGGTTTTCTATCGTTTGCCGGTTCTGCATTCTGACTTCGACGTTCTTTTTGCCACACGGAGGCGACGGCGAGGCGACGGCGTACAGATGGAGGCGACGTGTCTGTTGGAAGTAGAAGTTTCTGTTTGTCGTTACGGGGACTGTCCAGTGGATAGTGTGTATAGGAAAGTGTTCGTCTTAAATATGCCAACGTAGTTTTTCTTCTTTCTGATGCATTAAAAAGCCGAAGGAGGTTAAAGAGTAGTCTCACTTTTTGTACCAAGTTCTTACGAAAAACAAAATCATTAATAAACAAAGTTCAAGAACAAACGGGAACCGTGTCGCGTTTTCATTGTCTGCCTGGAGTTATTTCGATGTTAAATCCAGAACCGGGTCATCTGGACCCGACGGGTTCATCCTCTGGTTTCACCAATGTTACAAAACCACTAAACTGTTTTAATGCAACCGTGTGATCATACAAGACAATATTTTACATCATCATTATAAGCTATATATATATATATATATATACATATCTATCTATATATATGAATTAATTTTCGAATAAAGTATTTTCAGGGTTCAGTCTATGACGAGATGATGAGATCCTCCAGAAGACGTCTGCAGACACCAACATGTAACTTTATTTGTCCCTAGGATTACTTTATATCTTAGTTTTATTTTTACTTTATTCGCCTGTTTTATCAAACCGGAGGGACGAGTTGAGCTTCATTGACTCTCGGCTGAGAAACCTTAAATCAGAGGAACGTTTCCGGTCCTGAGTGAGACGGAGGAACGACGTTGTGGTTTGGTTGGATCTGTTTCCTCTGAGGTGGGAATGAAACCGGACAGAAGAAGCTGCAGAACGTTTTCATCCTGGAAGACAAATCCTGAAAACCTCCAGTGAGACTAACTTTCAGACCCGAGAAAACCAGCCGGCGACACTTTCATCAAACATATTTGATCTGATTTAATGATGAAACCAACTTTTAATCTTTTAAAACTATTTCCAGGTAAAAGCTGAGCCGTGAAAACGTTTAAACCAAACATTTATTTTTCTTCTTTTAAAATGTGAAATTAATAAACGCGAATGCAAGAAAAAAAAATTATTTTATCTTTTCATATGCGAGAAAAATATTTTATTGCAGGATAAAGAAAATGTAAAAATACTAAATGTTTACAAAAAAACATCCTGTACGTCTGCATGTTCATAGAAAAATAAGCTGCTTTCAGCTGCTTTTGGTATAAAGGTTAAACAGAAGCAGCAGAGTCCAAACGGTCCAAATGGACGATTTTCCGGGTAAAAACATCGGAGTCTGTCGGCGGCGCTCCTCCGTCTCACTGCGTTAGGGCGTTACCTGTGCAGGTGGGCAGCGGGAGCCGAACACGGTGGGGAAATGCTCGATGAGGAGCTCGGTGAAGATGTTGATGGGCGTCAGCGCCGTCAGCGAGATGGAGCCGTGCCGAGGCCAAACCAAGTTCACCCCGAACACGCAGGCCAGGTTGGACGGGCTCATCTTGTTGATGATGCTCTCCTGGGACACCTGAGAGGATCAGAGACAGGCGGCCAATCAGACTGACGGGAGACACTGAGGTACAGAGTGAAGGAAAACAAGGCGTTTTTCAGAAGTAAATGTGTCTGGTTAACAAAACATTGTTTATATCGAGTTAGCTTGTTTTGAGTTAAAAATATCTCTTCTTTAGCATTCTGCACAAATGTGTCTTTGTTCTGGTCACTGAAAGTAATTTTTATCATTTTAATAAACATCCACTGTAATTACAGTGAAACATTTTAATGCACATGTACTTGTGATCCTTAATAAAAGTGCATTTATCACCGAAGAATGTAAATTTGAACAGCTTTCTTTGTTTTTTACCAAATAAAATTGAAATCAAATCAATTTTATTTATATAGCACTTTAAAACAACCAAAGTTGAGGACAGACTGCTATACAGAAAAGGGAAATAAAAAGATAAAAAATACACATAAAAAAACACAATAAATCAATCAATAAAACAAAATGAAATATATAAAAACAGATAGAAACCTATGTTCCTATGTAGTTCAGCTGAGGCTCTGAAAGGTCAGCTGATCTGGGAGACCGGGTGGGGGTGTAGGGGTGCAGCAGCTCAGAGAGGTACGGGGGGCGTTACAATGCAAACATTTAAAAACAAATAAAATGAACCCTAAAATGTACTGGGAGCAACCAGAGAGAGACGTGTTCCCTCCTCCCTGCTGCAGTTCAAAGACACGCTGCAAAAGACGCGACAGCGAGGCTTCGCCCTAAGAAAAAGGAGTAGCAGTGATCCAGCCGGGACGTGATGAAGTAGCAGATTACTGCCTACAGGTGTTGTCTGGATGCGTTGCAAGAAGCATGAAATGAAAGAAGCCAGACTTAACCGACTTGGATCGAGATACGAAATGTGGTTCACATGGCCCGGCCCTGTAACGGTGTACAGGACGTTAGAAGATAAAACCAGATCAGAGGACGGGGTGATCGGACGCTCGGGATGATGGAAGCAGGTTCCAGTTCATCCCTACAGGATCTCGCCTCAGATAAAGTAGCCGGAGCCGCAAAGATGGACCGTTAGGATCTGAAGGTGAATGAAGAAGATAAACAGGAGAACAGGGACAGGAGAGGATGGAGAGCAGGGTGGGAAAATATAATGATTTTTATGAATTTCACTCTATGTCGATGACATCCTACTTTATGTTTAACTCCTTCCTCTTCTGATCCTGATCTACCATCCGCCCTCCCTTCCTGCATCTTATCCTAGCTCCATTCCTACTTCCTACCCTATCTGCCCACAATTAACTTTTACTTTTATTGGTTTTTATTGATCCTATTTTAAAGTTTGGTTCTAATTTGACACATTTTGAACGATTTGAACGTGTTTATGGCCACGATGATCCTCCAGGTTCCAGGTCAGTTCACTCTGACGCTTTGAAATGAAGAAGATAAAAGCGCCCGGAGAACAGGGACAGGTATGAAGGGTCCTGGTGGTGCAGTGGTTAGCTGCCCAGCTGGAAAGCTCTCGTGGTGTGGTGGTGAGTTCAACTCCCGCCCGCTACCAGGACCTGGATCATTAACTGTAGCAAGGAGGCGTTAGGGACCTCAAAGTTGACGGGAACTCAAGACTAGTATTTTGTCTTTGTACAACAGCAACTTGACTGGCTTCAGACAGCAACACTGACCGGTGTTTGTGTCACACTGCTGGTGGAGTTGTTTTTGTTTCTGTTGGCGAATCAATGCATTGTATTGCATGGCGCCAGCATCTCCGCCCAAACTGTACCTACCATTTTCAATGGGTCCACAACTGAAGGGGCCCAAAAATGGTATGGCACAGGTCAGATTAATGGGACAGTTCCACAATGGAAACGCTCAAAATAGCGAACTAATCAGTGGAAACATCCCAGGCAGGAATGGATCCCAGGGGCATCTTCCACCCATCTCTGCTATTCTTCCACTCATCACAGCTTTTGGTCGCCATCATTTTAATTCTTTACTTTCACTCTGACTGTTTGAAAAGCTAAAGATCAAAGTGAAACAGAGCCTGTTTTTCCAGGGGATCAAACCCACAACCTGCTGATCTCCAGCCAGTTTCCCATCACTCTGAGCTATCCTCTCATACGTACCTGCTGCCTCTGGACCAACTTTCACTCTTTCAATCATTATCCACATTAAAAAAATATGTTTAGAAGAAAGAGATGCTCCGACCTTCCAGGGAACCGAACCCATGACCGGCTGGATATCAGCCGGTCATGGGTTCCAGCATGGGATCAGGTCTTAATCTTTCTTTCACCATCAGGAGGTTTTATGCTCCACAAGAGGGGGGCAAAGAGGCAGAAATCACCAGTGACTCAGAGTTCCACATGGAGAACAAACCAGTAGCACTGAATCTGGGGTATTCTTCCAGATGTGTAACTAAAACTGGAAACATTTTCACTCTTTGAAAAATTCAAGGTTAGCGATCTTCCATCCCTACGGGGAATTGAACTCCCACCTTGTTGAATTCTATGCCGTCACCCATGACTCTGAGCTATTTTTCAGGACTTAGAAACACTGCTGCTACTACATCTGGAATTTTGAGATTAGGAAACAGAGGTACAGTTAGCCAACAGTGGCTAACGAGACATTTCCTCATAGAAAACTCAGTTTTTGTGGTTAGCATTGGTCGCTAATGCTGATTCATTCTCTCATGGAAAACATACAGTTGTCCGGTTAGCTTATAGTCGCTAACGCCTTGTCATTCACTATGAAAATGGTCAGCATGCTTCTGGACGCCTCTTTGTAGAGGTTGACATGTCTCATGAGGAAGCCTGGGGAAGTAAAAACTTCGACTTGTTTCCAGAACAAATGGTGAGAGATGAAATGAGACGGTCGCAAGCCGAGCCATGATGACTGATTTATAACGAAGCAAAACAAAAGGAGACCATGAGTCAAAAGAAGACAAAGTGGTGAGTCGTGACACGTTATTGCACGGAAACACTAAACCTGTAGCAGGCGCTGCTTTTATAGCCAATCCTGACACCCTCTCCCCTCGAACCCAACGTAAAAGGTTGAAGCGCCGTGGCAACCGATCGCTGCAATGAACTTGCTCACCGCTGCCGCTTGCAGTGGGTCCGAGAGGTTACTAGTCACTCTGTTGGTTGGAGAATCTTCCAGAATGATTTTACTGCATATTAAAACTTAATGAGGTTGTTCAGGGAAGACTAAAAATCATTTCTTTGATTTGTTTATATAAAGTTAAGCTTTTTAACCCATTAAAGGTTGCTTTGCCTAAGCAGACCCACCCAAAATAAAGCAATAACTCCACAATTATCAGATCCATCTGTACAATCTTGGTCTAACTGGACAGCCAACACCTTACAGAATAAATTCCAGTGTCAAACAGTGAACATTGTTCATATGCAAACTCTAATAAACCCACAGAAAAAGTTTTTTTTCGGGTCTAATTGTTTGGTTTACACAGTAGAAAATTGATAGCAATGATCTTGGTTAGAAAAATGCCACTGCATATGTTCAGCAACTCTTTGACCACGACTGTACCAGAAAAGGACAAAAAACATATTTTAGTCAGTTTTTCTTTTTAAAAAATATTTAACTCTTTTTGTTGCGAAAATTAACTGGAAAATCGGAACCTGTCTCTTTTAGCGCTGAACTTTTAACACGGATTCCTCCCATTGAGGAAGAGGAGGAAATCATGCTGCTTTGAAAATAGACAGATAAAAAGACAGCAGCAGAAAAGCTCGTAGCCTAGTTGTGGACAAATTGGCCCAAAGAACGTTCTGGAAATTTTTCAGGTTGAAACCCAACAAAGATGAGGTGCTGAACCCTGATGCACCGCTGTGCCAATCCGGTGTTCACGTTAAAAATATCTACTCAATGCACAAAGTCTCGCTCGTGCCGAAGATATTGTTTCAAAGGTTAGAAGAAACTGATTTTCAGAAAACTTTATTACCTAAAGAGCCACAAGAAATGGACAAGAAGACGCGAAAATGTGGGATAAAAAGCACATGACGCAGTTTCACCAAACAGTGGTTAAACAGTGTGGAAAGATGGAAAATATTCTAATTTTCTATTATACCATGTTGCCAACATGGACCAAACCCAATTTTGTCCTGTCAAATCTCCACAATGCATCACTTGTAATAATGCTTAAAATAAACAAACAAAAGAAGAAAAAAAAATAAGAGGGAAAACCACAGAAAACCAATAAAAACACATTAACTTGTCATATATGACCTGCAGGAATCAGTTTATAAAGCTTTTGGCAATCGTTTCTGAGATGACAACTGCCAACTAGCCTGAAAAATAAGACTTAACATCATTCCCTGTGTTTTTACCGCCATGTAAAAATATCTCCAAACCAACAGACGAGTAAACTTTACGTTTTGATGGTAAATAAGTGGCATAAAATAATACAAGTTAAACATTATGAAAATGCAGCTGTTTTTCCCGGAAACAGCGTGCCACCGTGGCGTTTCTAAAGTACGCCATTCATAATTTTATTTAGATTTTTTATATCATATGGTATTATAATACGTTTGTGCTGTTTGTTGCCAAAGTAAGCAGAGTATTTTCAGTCCAGCACAGGATAGGATGCATAACATTCAATAATTTATTTTAATCTATATTTTCACTGCATGCTCAGCAAGTCTGCAATTATTTAAGTAGTTGTTATAAATGCGTAACGTTGGCAAAGTGCAATGGGAGTGTTGACTTAAAGGCGTCAGAAAGAAATTCCCCCCCACATTTCAGCTCACAGCTGGCGGGGTTAAAACAACCTCCATCTCCTTCCTCTGACCATGTTTACCTGAACGGGACTCACCTGATGCAGGAAGCACATGAGGAACTTCACCACGATGAAGTTCTGTTCTGGCAGACCTTCCACGATCTGTTTGCACCTGGTCACCCTCAGGCTGCTCTCCACACCTGAAGAATCATTCAGAACGCACCACCATGAAGATTTAAAGACTCGCAACAGGGCTGGGCAACATCAAATTACAGATCCCGACGTAGCTCGTTTTATATCCCAATAACGACGACGTAGCTCGTTTTATATCCCAATAAGGACGACGTAGCTCGTTTTATATCCCAATAACGACGACGTAGCCCATTTTATATCCCAATAACGACGACGTAGCTCGTTTTATATCCCGATAACGACGTAGCTCATTTTATGTGCCGATGACAACAACGTAACTTGTTTTATGTCACGATAACG
>JBBBVT010000025.1:1211025-1222179 GCA_037177035.1 Craterocephalus eyresii
CCGGCGTGCTGACCATCGCGCTGCCCGTGCCCGTCATCGTGTCCAACTTCAACTACTTCTACCACCGGGAGACGGAGCACGAGGAGCAGTTCCAGTACACGCACGTGACCTGCGGCCAGCAGCAGCCGGCCTTCGGGGAGTTCAAGGGGAGTGACAGCAGGCCGTCCCTGTCCAAGTCCGAGTACGCGGAGGGAGAGGACGCGGACTCCATCAAGTACACAAACTGCAGCCCGCACAAAGCCTTCACCGGGAAGCTGAGCGACGTCTGAGCGCACGCGGGAATGACGCAGCCGCCGCGCGAGGAGAGACCCTTTGAGCGCAAAACCCCCGCGCTCTGGTTTGAGTTATGACTGGAGCTCCTAATTTCTGCCATCAAACGGGAATCATTTCAATCAGAAGCGGAGGACGGGACGTCTCTCCCTGAAACCGTCTTCCGCTGCGCGCGCCACGAAAACGGAAAAGAGAGAGGAAAAAAAAAGCTTAGAAATGATCAAATGTAGCACTTTAATTCATTTTTAAAATCTTTGTAAAGTTTTTAGCTCTACAGGTGCAGGTTTAAAGTTTACTTTTGCTTCTCCTGTCTGAAGGAACTCAACGCAGGACCAAATCTGAGAGAAGGCGGAGGCGCGTGCCTGCCGCCCTGGCCTGGATGCACGAGAGATGAGAACTTTATCCTAGCTTCATCTCATCTTTTTTTAAAAACAAATAAATAAATAAATTCAACCTGGCAGACAAGACGCAGGGCAATCTGCTCCTCGCGCTGCAGGAGAAAACATTATAAAATCAGCCTCAGCTTCTCCCGAGCCAACAGCGCCACCGCGTGGAGGCGCGCACGCCCCGCGTGTCTTGAGCAGATGCAGTTTCTATAGCAACCTCCCAGACTTCTCTGTATTGTCTGGCAGAGGAGTGAAAGGACGCAGGCTGAAGCGGAACCACCATGTTGTGGAAGCGTCCATGTTGTCTGACTGCAGCAGCCGGAGCTTCTGGCCCTTCGACCTGCTGCCGCAGAATAAAACCACCTTAGATGCTCCCCTGCTTCCGCTACAATCATGCACATCGCTTATTTTCCTAAGTATAAGAGAGGAAAAACAAACTCCAATTGAAGAAAAGCTTGAAAAGCTACATATTGATTAAAAAGCTTTTTAATATTCACAGTATTTTTATGGTTTAGAAGTTGTCTGATAAAGGCAAGATCATGTAATAATTTATTCGAAAAAAACCCCCAGAATATTAACAAAACTATATTTTTTGTGCTTAAAGCTGTAAAATGAGCCGTTTGTTGTATTGGCAGCACAAAAGGGGAAAAAAAATCAATTTTTTATTCTTTTTAGTTTAAGAAATCAATGTCCACCCTGTGTGTATAACACTGAAATATATTCTGAAAAAATGAGAATTTCCATGATTTAAATCTCAGATTGTTCAATCATAAATTTATGTTTAAAGTTGAGGACCTGATATCAGGAATTAAGGATCAAATTCAGCCCAGAAAGCCTAAAAAGAGATATAACTGAACATTAGTCTTAAAGTTTTTCACCCAAAAACTTAAAATAAGTTTGTAAATCACAGAGAAAATAAAACTAAGTGAAAATAATCCATTTCCATTCATTAATAATTATAAAACAAACTCTAAAAAGTTAATTTTTCAGGAAAAAAAAGTCTAATTTAAAGCAAAAGAAACTGGGATGTTAGAAATCCAGCTTCGTCGACCTGAAGCACCTGATGTGTGGAGGTCAAAGACTCACCTGCTGAAACTGCAGCACCTTATTCACCTGGACTCCAGGGACCAATCAGCATCCGGACCTGCAGGAGCAAATAGAGCGAATTTAACCGTCTGATGGGATTAAAATGTTCTCCGTGGATGATCCCCTGCGAGTCCTGTTGGGTGGATTATTTTCTGACTCCCTGGATGAATGTTTAAACACTGATTAATCGACGCTGACGGAAGAAACTTCAGCTCAGACGAGCATCAGATTCTAGTCCAATCACAGGTGAGTAAACCTTCATGCTTCTGTTTTTATTTCCAGCTGCTAAATGAAATATCCTGACATCTAAAAAAACCTGATCAGCGACCCATCAGCTGCTTGGAATCAGGGTGCAGTGCTTCACTGTGGCCACCAGGTGGCAGCAGAACAAACTCAAGTGATTCCTCAGAGTCACAGAAAAGTCTGCATCTCCCTGCAAACAGCCCCAAACTCATCTTTACAATGCTTCAAACTGAATAGATGATTTATTTTAAATGACAAAATTCACTCTGTCTTTCTGCGCAGCATGAGTTATTTTCAACATCAAGCAATCCCAAATGCTGTTTATGGACGAGTCAGACGCTGTTTACATAAAAACACAGACTTTAAGGGCTCAAAATAAAGCAGAATTACAACAAAATGTTACAAGATAAGCTGAAATATCAAAGAAGGGAAATCATGCAGTTCTGCTGCCAGCCTGCAGGGGGCAGCAGCTGCTCATGGCTAGTCAGAGGACAGTTTTCCATCAGAACACACAGTTGTAAAGCGAAAAAACGCCAAAACCTGCAGGGGAGTCCAACGTAGGGCTCAGGACAGGAAGTCAGTGAATAAAACTGACAGAAGAATTCTCATCATAATATGAAATACTGAGTTTTTCTGTTCCAGATACCACTGATTTCCTGTTCTGTGATTTGGACACTTAAAACTATGAACTTCTAATATTGTTAAAATTTAACTAAATTTAACTTTAATTTCAGGATGTTCAGAACATGTTTAAGATAGTTTGAATGTGAACTAGTAGCAAATGTACATGCAGAAAAATATGAATTTATCTTATTAATTACTGGTCCAGACTAGGGATGGGCATTCAAATAAATGGTCTTAATGGATTATCAGGAGAATTAACAATCAATTATCAATTAATCATTAATATTTCTAGATTAAAATGTAAATGAAATGAAAGTAGGAAAAACTTAGTTCGTTTCCTAATTTAGCTTTTTATTACAATATGAACGACACGTGGCTGTTAAATGGGCTTAATTCAGTAGTAAAACTGGAAATATACCCTTACATACAACTTCAGCACCAGTCAAAAGATGCATTCGATTAATCGATTAAACAATAAGGTAATCGGTTAAAATCTTAACGATTGATTAATCGATTGTCGATTAATTATGCCCATCCTAATTCCAGACCCAGTCAGACCCGGCTGAATGTGACAGTTTGTGTTTAAAGTACAATTTACAGACAGAAGTGAAGAAATAAAGCAGTTTTTTATTTAAAGACTGAACTTTTCGGGTTGGTGTGGTTCCTGGAGAAAAGTCTGAACTCTCTTGGCATCATCATCCTCCTCCTGACTGATGGGATGAGAAAAGTGTCCCTGAGCATTTCCCGTGGAGGTAATGACCTCCATCTGGTCTCCTCCTTTAACCAACATCAACCCCAGATCATCAGTGATGCTGCGTCGTCTCCCTGTCCAATCAGATTGCAGATTACCTACCATCCAGCCCGCTTTCCTCCTCAGTCCACATCTGTGTTTCCTTTTCACAACATTCCCATTTTCTCTGTTCTTACTCCAGATTATTGAGAGTTTTATTACTTTTTCCATCATTTCCAGAGACAGCTGTCTGGTTTTCTTCCAGCCAATCAGCAGCTGCAGCAGTTCATTTGCATATTGAATTCACATTGTGCAGTATTTATTGATGATTACATAATTTTTTGAGGCATGTTTCTACCACTACATGTTATATGTAAAACCCCAAAATAGAGATATTTCCTGCTGGTCCAAAGCAGCAGAACAAAAGCGAGCGCCCCAGAATGAGTGAAGAGTCGGAAAATGACATCAGAGATGAAAAAAAAGAACCTACAGAATGATGTGAGATGACAAGAGATCTAAATGAGTAAAAACATGTCAAACATATCCTGACAAAAAGGAACAGAATAACCTGAATGAAGCGCGGCCGTCGCACCTGAGCGCGGATCATTTGTGAGGGTTTGTTTTTCTCGCGGGCAGCCTGTCGTGATGAGAGACGACAACAATGTGTAGAGGAGTAAATCATGCAGCGTCTTGTGTAACACGCATCTCATGTCAATCTGACAGCTGCACACATGACAGCTCCAGCAAGCCTTGTGCTAACCGACTGCCTCCCCCGGAGGCTTTTCGCTCAAAATCTCCTCCAGAGAACTTTTCCTCCCTCTCTTCCCCCTCTTCCTCCTCCTCCTGCATGCAGCCGGTGCAGCGGAGGTAAACAGGGTTCCCCTTGGACGACACAAAATTAGGTGGAAACAAGGTAAAATTGCTTTGTTTTTTCTTTTAAAAGTTGCCTAAAAATCTCTGAATTAGTTAATTTTTATAGCTAAAAGGACACAAAGCTGGCTTGAAGCTTTGGAAAACTTTCCAGGACCAGTCTGAGATAACCTTGTGACACCTCCGTTTGGGTCGGAGGTCGCTGTTATTTAGAGACGCTTGATGAATTTCAGGTACGAGGGCCTTAAACTATCAGTGACAGCAGCTGCTGAGCTCCGGTTTCCACGGCGACCGGATCACAACATCCACATAACATCACGCTGGAGGGTTTCAGATTGTTGAGGCCGGCTCCGCAGCGCCCCCTGCTGGGTGTAAATACCCGGATTACAGCTTAAATCGGAGCTCCAGAAACAACGTGAATCTTTTTTTATTTCAGATTTTTCTCCCACAGAGGAAGCCGAGCCGCTCCAGAAGGGACTGGAAGTAAAAGAGGAGGAAGCTGATGAAGGTGACCACAGCCACTCACTGGCTCTCAGACAGGTTACCATGGCAACTGCAGATACCTCATCCTGACTGGCTGGAGAGCCGGGTTCTCTCAGATGGAGCATCAGGCTGCAGCTTCTCCTGCAGGACCGAAGTTACTCAGAGACCGAAGCTCATTCCGGCTCTTTTCATTTTGGCTGCTTTAAGTTTTTATGCTGAGTAATGATTGCGATCCGGACGGGGTAGAAACTGAAACTGGTAGAAAACTCTTCCGCTTTTCTTCTATTTTACAACCTATATCAGTCAAATGAAAATAAATAGGAATTAACACAATTTAAAAGCGAGAAATATCTCCAAAATGTGTGTAGGTGTGACTTCCTGGAGCCAAAAATGAAAATGCATCAAATCAAATAAAAGCGAAAGTGGTTTACTAACAATATTATCCTCATTTCTGTGCGTAAATCATACTACATATTGATTACTGCCCGACATCGGCATGCCTTCTCTTCCTGGAGGACGCTCTATTTTTAGAGTTACTACATGAAACATGTGCAGCCATGCTGAAAGATGCCAACTGATAATACCAAGCAGAATGTGGTGGAGACAAGTGAAGCTCAACAAAAAGCTGAGTATTTTACAAAAGACATGCAGAGCACAGCTGGTTCCACCGCTGCTGTTTACAGTCCGGCTCACTGGACCAGGTTGTCCTGGTTCAGCTCATCACGTCTGTCTGGGATCGTTTCTACGCCGCTCTCCGCGACGCCACCCCGTCCTGGAGGAAACTCTAACAGGGAGAAAAGTCTGGGGTTTTTCTGCTGCCAACACCAAACATCACACAAAACAGCTGTTTTCCTCTTTTATATTCATTTCATATTCAGGTATGCAAAATAACTGCAAAAAGATGGAAAATTATGCAAAAAAAAAAAAATACTGAATTAAAGACAGCTGCAACAAAAGATGCTGGATTACCAAAGAGAGTCTGAAAATGACCACAAAACTTTTACTCAACCCATATACTTGCCTCAAACTTTCAAAAAACTGCTATAAAACTGTTAATCATCAATATTTTTTCTGCTTCTAATAATTAAGACTATAATCATTACCAGAGATCAGCTGCAAAATTTATTTGCCTGGATTATTATTTTCATGTAGTATCAGATACTTCCTCTGGTTATCTGGCCAAAATGTGCATGCATGGAACACGGCTATGACATGATCAAACATCAATAATTATTTAATTTAATCTAATCAAATCTCATCTAATCTAATGAAATGAAATGAAATGAAATTTAATGTATTATTATTATTATTAATAATGATTCAAATGATTTTGAAAAAATTATTTTTTCTCTTCTTCTTCTTCTTATTATTATATTAATGATAATAATGATAATAATAATAATAATAAATCATCTAATCTAAATCATTTGAACAGTTTAAAACCTAAAATCAGAAAGATTTGATTATAAAAAAGACAAAAAAGATTCAAAATTACCACAAAAATATCTAAAAACCTGCATTTAAATCTTAGTTCCTGCTCTATTGAATGCTAAGCAGCCCACGGAGAACCTGTCCAATCTAAAACATGCTTTTAGTCCTCAGGAGAATCTGGTTATTGTAAAGTTAATGAATATTTAATTGTAATGAAGAGCTTTAATCCATAATCTTTGCCTCTTTTTGTCTGGATCTATGCATTCTGCTGCTGGTTTTGTTGGAGCTTTGATGTGTTTGCTAACCGGTATTTTCAGCTCGTGTTGAGGGGAATCATCTCCGGTCCTTCACATGTGTGCTTACACTCCAGGTTTTTACCGCTCAACATTTCCAAGGATGAATATTTAATCTGAGTGGATAACCTGAATAATTCAGAGCCACAGGTAATCAGTGTTAGTTTCTGAAATTATGTGTAGGAATTACTCATTTAAAAGGGGGAATTTTCAGCTGATTTCATCTTGTTGACATAAACTGAGAAAAAAGCCACAATTACGGCTGCAGAGCAACATTTTTCCATCAAAGTGATGTGGAGGAAGTGATGTCATCACCGTTTTCGGCTCTGTTTCCTGATCATGTGACTGGATGTGATGGAGTGTGTTATAACTCATGTTGTTTACACAACAACATAAAAATCTGTTCATGCACTCACAGTGTGGGGATTCAACCTTCAGTCAGACATGATGGAGATGAACAATTATGTAGGTAGATTTAAAATATACAAATAAACCAAAATTATCATGGTGACACGGAGACTTTAAATAAATAAATGATGATGCTGAATAACAATGTGAATTACCATGAACGAATGACTTAATGAATTATGAAAGGTATGTGGATAAAGCTAAGAACCACAAATAGCTTTAGTTACAACCCCTTCTCCTATGTGAACTAAATAACAAAACAAAATCATATTATTTATAATCATATAATACAATATAGTATAATACAATAATAAAATATTAAAAATTACAAAAATGATCAATGATCATATTCTAAAAACATTCACAATAAAATATATAAAATTATAATAATTAATTATAAAAGACACGAGAAGTCATCAGTGATTTACATGGACTGAGATATGATGATCCGGTTTTAACCAGAACTGTGAATTTTCAACATTTCTAGACATTTCAATTGTTTTTATATTCAGTATATAATTCATTATATTATATTAATTATATTCATTAGTTGTTTTGTTTGACAAACTATCCTTATTTACATATAGTATATTTGGTTAAAACTAGAAACAGAAAAAGGTATAACGGGCACATCAACAACTTTGGACCAGATCCAAAAAAGAATCCACCATATGGTTAAAATTAGATATTTTTGTTTACCACAAAGTTTACCATAGGGTAATAAATTTGAGGAGGAATAAAGCATACATGGTAAAACTAATGTGCATTTGTTTTCTTTTAGTGGAAGAACGGCGGAGCCAGCCCTGCTACCAACTCCGCCCTTTTCGGTTCTTTCTACTACTGACAGGGAACCACGACAAACCCTGGATGGAAACTTTCCTGGCTCACAAAAACAGGTTAAAGACGGATCTATGCGAAGCTTTTCCATCACACGAGGACATCCGGACTGATTTTTGCACAGAGCAAAGCGACAGCAAAGACTGAGGTACGAGACAAACGTTACTTGAATCATCCATGTACAACTCAGACTCCTGCGTGGTCGTGAGTAGATGTTGTGTGGAAAGTTGCTCCCGTTGCTGTCCTGTCTCTACGTTGCATATCATAATCAAACCAAATCATATTACTGCATGCTGGAAAGTAGAGCATGTACGCAGAAGAAAACCCAGCCATCTGAAATATGGGAACAACAGCATCAACAGCTCATCGATAGTACGAATAATTCTGAGCTTAGTCGTTAAATCTCTATTTTTTAAAGTATCATACTGTATATGTTTTATATGGAGAGGAATTGGTTATCCTGGTGAGTTATTTTGTAGATTTTTAACATTTTTGCTATGTGTTTGGATTCTTTTTTTATTCATTTTTGCCTTGGTAAAAACAAAGCAGCTTCGAAGAAGATGCCCGCCCCTATCAGAGGAATGTCGGTGGAGGAAATGTGGGGAAGAAGACAATAAAATGCATTAATCGTAGACATTTGACATGTGATTTTCTGAATGTTTTTGACTGTGTTTGGGTTTCTGATCACAATGCTGTATATCTGTTATATCAATAACATCTACCTCAGTGTCCACTCATTAACAACAGAAGCTTTAACAGCCGAGAGACGCTCCAGTCATCAGTTAAACCGACCCAAACGCTCTCTAAACTGCCATTTCATACCTTAAAGAAGTCGGTAAATACAACAACCAGGTGATGGAAATGCATCACCAAAACATGAGGTAGAGGTAAATAGAAATATCTAGCAATTAGATGTCATCCAGCCTGAGTTAAACAGCCTTTTTTATATATTTGTTAATTTATTTGTGGAATTTGAAATGCATGTGATCGACTGTCTGTTTTTGCATTAATTGTTGATTTAAGGGCAATAATGTTCTGCAGAGTGGCTCTGCTTGTCTTAAAAACTGTGTCATTAAGTGAGGGTTTTCAGCTCTGAAAAGAAAAAAACTGTTTAAATGCGACTTTTAGCTGCGGTAACTGCTGAAACGGAGCTTTATCTGGTTGTTTTCCCCAGAATCAGAGGTTCATAGTAGACTAGCTTCGCCTGCAGGTGGAGCTTATTCAGAAATGATTGTTTTTTTGGTTGCTTTATCCCTTTTCTGGACTTTAAAGTCATTTTATCTTGTTTTCATTGCAACTAAATACATTCCTTATCTGTTTAATGTGTTTGAAAGATTTGGATCTGTTAGCGTCTGTTAGCATCTATTAGCAAGTGAGATTTATAACGAGCTAAAAAAAAAAAAAATCACTAAAATTACATTTTAATCATTAAATTAAATTTCAGTTCTTCTACAATAAAGGTTTCAAGGGTTTTTTCTTGTAAGCCCTGACCAGCAACTCTAGTTCTCTAAACACCTGGTATACTGTGTTAAATGTAAATAAAACCAAATCCAAATCCCCTAAACCCTTATTTTATTCTCAATAGAATATAAACAACTGAGACATTTTACCGTTTCATTCGAAAAATTAGCTCATTGTCAATCAGAACAGTAAAAAGTTGCATTTCAAATATCATCACATGTACTGATGAATAAAATTATTATTAGATTTATGATATCAAAATTAAATTCAGATAATTTAGAATTCTTTATTGATTTTCTGCTGCAGAATATTTTTTTACACCATAATGTTGCTGCCGCCAAACAATTTTGGTGCAAAGTGGGCATGCTTCATCTTTCTGTCTCACACGTCTACATGTTCCTTGTCAGAAACAGGAAGTGAAGGTGATGACGTGTGCAGGTCAGGTAACAAGATGGAGCGCTGTGATTGGTCAAAAGTTGCATTAAAGTTGCTGTGGTTGGGCAAAATTAGAAAGATGTAAAGAATTTTTCAACATGAATTCCTGGAGCGACGGAAATATTCACAATAACTGCTCAGTTTTCTGGATAAAATAAGTCAAATAACACAGAAACCGGAATATTGCGGTTTATAATTAAACAATTTCATATTGCACAGTTAAGTTTTTGATTTATTTTAGCACCCCTGTGATTTTATCGATGCTCTCAGTTTTGAAATGCTAGCATGCAGCTCACCTGCATGATGACGAACGATTGATCCTGAAATGTTTGTGCAGACTTTGATCAGACAAGCAGCATTAAACCAAACCAGATCATTTCTTTATGAAGCGTTTTTAGTGGTGTGTTAGGCTGAGCCGTACAGTTTCACCAACCACATACACAGCCAAGCTTCCTGCTTGAATTTCAGACAGAGCAGGTGGCAACGCTGCTTTACTAAAACCCTAATTCTGACTCCTGAGCTGCTGGCTGGGTCGACCAGAGCTGCAGGAAACTGACCTCTGTCACGGTGAAGTCATGCTTCATTACTCCTGCTGGTGATGTGCAGTCACACCAGTCGCCAAGCGGCGTTTCACAGGTGAAATTTTGGGCTGTTTGCTCCTGACTCTGGGGAAGATGACAGAAATGTTCCCTAAACCTCTGGCCTGTAGCTCACGGTGATGATGCACCCACTCTGCAGTTTTGTCTTCTTGTAATTCTGCTTTGCTAAAGCATAAAAACAGCCGAGGGAGATTTGTGTTTGACTGAGGCACTGATGAGCTGTGACTGATGATTAATGCGCTCTGCATACTGTATGTGCAATAATAACACAACATTTCCCCTGCAAGTGCAGCAGCGTCCCGATGACTAAAGACTACAGTCACTCCGGTCAGACTTCCACATGTTTAGCCGTGGGTGACGTTCACCAAATGAAACAGCTGCCGTTACGTTTTCATGCTTCATTATCAGCTGCAGATTTCAGTTTGGGCTCCACACCAAATCATTCTCATGCACAGAGAGGACAAAGCAATAGAGATTCCAGTCACGTGGGAACTTCACTGTGGAGGCAAAATGCACGATGGATTCCTTCATCTTTGATTATTTTTGATAAAATAAATGTCCAATCCTGATCAGTCTCACATGACGGCACATGCAGACGAGTTTTCCATTTTCTGGAGGTGTTTCTGGGTCGAGCTGATGCCTGAATTACCTTCAACTGTTCTGTAGTTCTTCAGTGGTCTCATCAGGGGGTGAGGCTTTGAAATCCACCTAAACCCAGTAAGAAATGTGTCTTTAGTGGCAGTAAGTACTACAAGTGGTAGAAAAGTACTAAAATAACTCTGAGTCTGTGTGGATAAAGTCATATTTTTTTCTAGGGTGTTTAAGTAACAACAATAGAAGCTCATTTCAGCCCCTTACATTATAAACGTTTACAAAATGACTCTTACCTTCATTAAAGAAAATTTCATACAAATTTTATGAAAATCGGGCTGCACGGTGGTGTAGTGGTTAGCACTGCGGCCTCACAGTGAGAAGGCCGCGGGTTCAAATCCCAAGTT
>JBBBVT010000025.1:1222279-1233723 GCA_037177035.1 Craterocephalus eyresii
CCTTGACAGCTGGGATAGGCTCCAGCACACCCGCGACCCACTTGGATTAAGCGGTTCAGAAAATGGATGGATGGATTTTATGAAAATCATTACATTGATTTTGAATTGTGACTCAATATAAATATTTGATAAAAACAACCAAAAAATAAGAGAAATGAATATGACCACATTGTTTTTTTTATTTAATTTTTTTAAATTTATTTTTCAGCTCAATTACATTAAATACAATGTTGTTTCCCAATGAATCATAATTTTGCAAATAAACCTTGATTATTTTGTTTTGTTTTTCAGTTTCCAGTTATTTGAATTAATATAAAAAATATTTCCATTTCTTTAATGGAAGGGAATGAATCATTTTGCAGATGTGCACTTTCAGAAATGGCCTCCTAAAAGAACATGTTCTCAACTTCTTTATAACATAAACTGTCAAATTCAGTCAATGGAATTTTAGAAATAAATTCCTCTTGGAATTACCTCTTTTTATCTCTTCCTCTACCACAAAGGACAAATTTTTAGACCACTCACAAAATAATTTTATTAGCATCTGCTAGAGTTTTAAATAAAAAAAATGATTAAATGTTGGATGACATCCAACAGCTGCAGCAATTTCAGCTGCCGTATTTCCCACTAATGTAGCAGATTATTACAAAGGGTTAGAAGCGAGTACGCCCTGATGATTATGCAAATTATGAGCCAAATCTTACCAGAAAATGTGAAACAGATACGATTGTCCTCACATCCGAAAAGTATTAGTGTTACAATCAATGATTAGTATGTTAGCTTTGTCATGTGTGTTGTTTTGTTGCCTCCGGAATTAAAAACCTAAGTTATGTTTTGAAACTATTTAGCAACTCATTAAAAAGGCATCACGAGTCTGTCTGGAAGAATTTGGGCCACTAGATGTCACTCGTTCATGCACACTGTACCTTTAATTTCCATGTTTTCACAAAGCAAATTTTAACCTAAAAGTAGAAAAAAGTAGTCAACAAAGAAATAAATTAGTATCCCAGCTATTGGAACCACTTCTTTAAACTAATTCCTACAAAAAGCAAAAAACAAAACATGTGCCACACTTGTATGGCTCATTGCTTTAACAAATCTGTTAAACCGAGGTTGAGAGTGCAAATTTAGGATGATCCAGACAAGAGAAACGTTACTGGAGAATACAGCAGGCTGGAATAGGGTGCAATTATCCTTTAAGGTGAAAAAAGGTGGCCAGCTTAAATGCAGAAAAAACAATTAAAACCTCCATCGATACAGAAATGAATTACAATTCCTGGTGTGAGGATTTAAGGATGCAAACCATTCAATACCTCGCCGTCAATTCATTGGTACTTCATTTAGTTCAAGAAGAATTTACCAGAAGGGGGAAAAACACAAGTATAGGCCTGCAGAAATATGTAGAGATGCACCGAAACCATTTTTCAAACCCTTACTTCTGAGTACTTGCAAATATAGAGTAGTGACATGAGTATAATAAAGAATCTCATTACAGTTCACTGGTAAGGACTGTGAACCAGAATTTAATGACATATCGATACCCTGCTGCCATTCTCGGAATATAAGGCTGGAAAATGGCCAGACACTTCATTAGATCACCTACATAATCCCAAATTGAGATTTTTTTTAAATAGCACCATTTATAACTTTGTTTCTGGGCATCGAATGATGAAGATGCTACATGTAAGGCTGGAAAACTATCAGAAACTTCATAAATAAGCAGGAAAAGGCTCAAAATCAGCTTCTGATTAACTCAGATTTTTATTTTGGCATGGGTAATAACTTTTAATTAACATGTTAATTCCAGATGGATTTATTTTGTATTAGCAGCCCTAGTTTTTTACATTGGTATCAGGTTCTGTCGTATCAGAACACTTCTACGAATACAGATTATAAGAACATGTGCATACTGTAGGATCGGAGCAATACCCGATACTGGTATTGGTACATCCCTAGTAAACAGCAAGCTGAGACACACCTACCATGAAAACATTTGTTTATACACACTGCAGAAATTGATTTTATCCTTGAAAATTTTTGATCTGAAACCAAACCTGTCTTTGAATTGAGCTCTTCTTTGACATCATGATCGTGAGAATATTAACGTGAAAAAATGCGTTCTGTTTGTTTTATATGTATGTATACAGAGAACCAGCAGATATCGCTAAAAAAAATAGAAAAGATCTGCAGTACCTGCAGTTATTCATCAATAAGCAATAATAATGCATGAAGAGTACAATATCATCAGCAAATGTGATTTGTCTGGTTGTTCATATCTGTGCATAAAATGTTTACAGTGCCTTAATTTAAATGCTAATTTAGTTAAAAACCCTGTCTAATGCATCTGAAATATTATAGAAGAAGAAACTGTGTATTTATACTAGAAGTGTAGGGTTGTAACGGGCTGATTGCACGTAGAAATAATGTATTGGTGAATAATGTAATGAATGTAAAGTAAGCAGTCTTCCTGGTTGGAGGGGTGAGAGGAAAATAAAGTCTCAAATATGACAGAACCTGAGAGAGGACAGTATTGCTGGTCATTTTCAGCCAGAACACATGAAGTTTTTATTATTTCTGAAAAAGTCATGCAACTGTTGTCTCTAAACTGTAAATGGGAGATTATTGGACTATAAATAATCAGCATCCATGTCCTCTTGAGTTTTCTGTATTTAAGTTTTTGTACAAATGATTTTGCTTATGAGCATTAAATTTTTAATAATATTGTTTACAAAAGTGCTTCAGTACTCTGCTCCCTCACCATTATGTGTGTTTCAGTGTCTAAGTAATTTCAGAATTATTTATTATTAGGAGAAATACACAAACAATTTCAATTTTTTAAAAATATTTCCAACATTTGAGTGTAAAAACTAAGTATAAAATAATATGATGTTGATATTTAAATTAATGATGAGGAAAAAAAGAAAAGTAACAAAATGCAACTGTAATATAATCTTCATATAATTAATTGAAATAACCAGGTCCTAACATTTAGTTTTAATTAAAGTTGACATATAAACTGAATAAACTAATAGAAATAAGCCATTAGACAAGCACTGATACTAAAAAAATAAAAAAAATTAAACAAAATAGACTGATGTGAGAAAATATAAAAGGGAAAAAATTCTGTTAATTTACTACAGAAAATGTCAACAATAAACATTTATAAATGATCAGCAATATACACATACTCCTTCATTTTTTCCAGTTCCATAAGAGGAGTTTTAGATAATGTATGACAAAAATAAAGCTCATAGACCCGTCCAGGCATGAGTGTAACAGCTTCAGTGTGATTCCATGTATTTAAGGCTGGTTTTGTATTTATTTACCAAACTGTGTGTTTGTATCATGATGTCTTTCTGCTTCTGCACCGAGTCCTGCTAACATGGCCGAGGGAAAAAATAAAAAATCTGTCAACTTCTGTCCTCAGTGTCAAAAATATCTAATAATAGATTTTATTTTTGTTAGCTGTGTGTGTTGCTGTATGACAGGTATAAAGTGAAGCAGAAAAATACAAGCCTTTCATAATGTAATCTATGTATGGCTTGGTATCGTACATACTGTATATGCACAACAGAGTCATTCTAAATACTAGTTGTGACGATGTTTAATGTGGCCTTTTCGTTCTCTTTACTGTACTGCAATGTTGTAAATGATTTGTATAATATGACAATGTTTATCAAAGTTAACAAGGCTTTATGTTTCTACCACTTATGTTTAATAAATAAATGAACTGTGCTCAACTGTATGACCTGATCATTGTTTAATGACTCAGACTGATCAGTTTCTATACAAGGGAGGAAATGCTGCAAAATACAGAAACATGATGCAAAAGCCTAAATGTAATGCAAATACAGGAAAGCATAAGGATGCATTGTTAAACATTAACTGTGTCTGATTACATGACTGAGCACTTGCTGTAAATACATGCTTCATAAACATACACAAACTACAGCATTAATCATCTGTAACATGTACAACTATATGTACGTCTGCGAAACTAGCTAAAACTGGCCGACAATTATGTGTCATAACACTTTCTTTAGGTTGGCAATATGGCATCTTTTTATTGCAAGTATTGTCCATCGGTTCAGAATATTTGGCTGTTATTTGCGGAGAATCCGGGTACTTTTATGGCATCGGATTTTAGCTTAAATTTAATTTACTATGCACTTAAACATAGTGTCCAATATGGTGCAAGTGCACTGATAGCACTGCAAGTGCCCCCTTTACTTAGCATGTTTAATTTAGCTAATTTTGCAAATTAGGTATGCTAAATTTTCCATAGCTACCTACAGAACAAAATTTTCTCATTCAAAGTCATGTGTTGTGATGTTCAAGCTAAAAGGAGCAAACTGGTGGAAATGAAAACAATCTCTTTAAATAATAAAACAGCCATTAATATAATTGAGTCAGTTTCTTGTTTTTGTTTATCCCATACAGCATTTCCTGACATTTTGGGGTTTGTAAGTAAACCGGCATCATGTGAACAGTAAGATCGTATTGTATTCCCACCACTTAACCGCTGTTTTCAGAGTCAAGTAGATCTGGCAGATAACCTGCTTTCCTGCTACTCCTGTCCTCCCTGTCCTCATTCAAAAATAATGAAGCTCCTGCAGGGAAACTGATCCATTACATAACAAACCAGCTCTGAGACGCAGCAAATGGAAAAAAGCTGGGATGAAGCTCAGGCTGCTGGGCCGCTGACTCTGTGTGGACATAACTGTGTGGGTTCTGGAATATTGGTGCAATCTACATTTATTTGCAGTTTTATATCAAAATATTTCACCATGTTTGTATTTGGAGACACGTCTGTCTAGCAAAAGAACCCCTTATTGTAAATTTAAAGAAAATTTAACTATTGGATGTACAGTAAATGTATGTGCCGGCTGTTTCTATCAATGCTGATAGATCATCTGATCCGATTTACCACCAGATTTTACCAGTAATTTCATATAATCCTGTCTCCATGAACAAGTTGGCGTCCCAGTGACTGAGCAGATTGTGTAGAGGTGAAACTACTTTATGTTTCTGAAGCACAGCTTTGATCTCTGCTGAATAAATCATTAGTGTGAGTTAGTTTGGCCTCTCATGAGTAGTAAAAGGAGGTGGGAATAAAGCAGTACAGTATGTGAGTGTCCTTCTTTTGACCTGGATTAGTCAGTGCAGAAGAACAGCGCGTTAGGAAGCTGCTGCCCAGTACCTTGTTTATTAAAATGGACATGCATGACTCCCTAACAGTGGCCATTATCCTAATTTAAGACTCTAAATTTTCCTTCTGGGATTCCCTGAAAGCAACCAATGATTAATATTTATCAGAATACATTTTTATTCTGCCCTCAGAACAAATGAGAATAGACAGCTTCCATCTGTTTAGGATCAAACTTAACAACAAAACCCAGCTTGTGTCTGATTGTCAGAGGAACATATGTTGTCTGCAGCCGGAGGCAGAGTTACGGTGACAAACCTGGCTGCGTCTGCTCTGCTTCATTTAAAAGAAAACCATTAAAAACTCAGCTCCATCTTGAAAATGCAGAGTCTGAAGATAAACTGACCGGCGTATTCCCACTGGTTCCCAAACTTTTTGGGCCACGACCCACAAGATGACATTTATTGGTGTTCAGACGGGTCATCCTGCTGGATCCTGCAAATATGCAGCTTAAAAACAGTTTGTCTTCATAAAAAAGAAAGATTGATCTATAGCAGTGGTTCCCAAACTGTAATTCAAAATAATTTCAGGGGGTCACCATATAATTGTGAAAAATATAGAACCTATATTTATCAAATACATTTGGGATTTTTTTAACGGCTGTCAAAATAAACCATCAATTAAGAGTTAAATTAAGTTTAACACCTTAATTTGTTAACACATTGATGCATAAATCCACATGAATCCTCCTTATTTACTGTTTTCAAGCCGTATATATAGAGGATCCTGCAGGACGACCCGTCTGATATATAATCAATAACTTTCATCGCGGAAGGAAGGGAAACCAACACCAATAAATGTCATCTTCTCTGGCTCAAAGCATTTGGGAACCGGTGTTCTACAGGGTGGAAATACTCGGTCAGTTTCCACCAAATGGTTGTTGTTGACTCTCTGGTTCCCTTTGAGCCATAAAGTCTGTTCTGGAAGGTTGAACCATCTCTGAACTGGAACAAGAACCTCAATCAAAGTGCTCTACAACAGACATTATTGGCTTTTCTAAGGTCAAAGCATACCGTAGGAGTTTGCAGATGATTCGTGCTGACATCAGTTAACTGGCAGTAAACACAGCCCGGTTGAGGATGACGTCTCAGGCCTCGATGGACGGCTCAGTAATCATGTATCACAGCAGGAGGTAATGCGGACAGATCTGAATCCCTGGTGTGAAAATGCCGCCAACTGAACGTAGCGGGGGTCTCTAGAGGTGACGGGAGGCTTTGTTTGCCGAGTCCTTTACCCTGACATGTCAAGGAGCCGCTCATTTTCACCTAAACAATGTAATCGGGATCAGCCGAGAGGCAAATACGGTGAAGAGTTCACCACGGGCTCAGCATGATGTGTCGATGCAGGGAGGCTGTTAGACGACTAATCTTCATGCGTAACCATCACAGGGCTTTGTGATGCCCACAAAGTTCTCTCATCTCCCAAATCTCAACCAGGATAAGCCAGTAATCCAACGTCATTCCCGTCCATTTGAAGATGGCGAGTGGCTGCTGGTCATTAATCTCGGCCGGGCGGGCACCATCACATCACCCTGAGATCACCACGGAGCATTTGCTGACTGACTTTGCAAGACTTTTCCATAATTCATTGTTTATCTTCACCCCTAACTAGCACTTACGGGTGAGGATAACTGGGAAGACCAACTACCGAAACATAATTAGTCATGATTTAATGGGTTTCCAGCTCATTAAAGTGTCTTTGCAACGATTCCTGACGGAACGAAAAGCACTGCTACTTGTCATTTTGAGCTGGTTTAAAGTAGGGATGGGCATTCGATTCAATTGTTTTAATAGATTTTTAGGAGAAATAACGATTGATTTTCTATTATTAATTAATATTTATATATTCAAATGAAGTGAAAGTAGTATTTTTCCTTAATAAGATTTTTATTACAAGTTGAACGACTCTTGGGGCAGTTAAATGGGATTCATTTAATGGTTACACTGGAAAATATGCACTTATGTTCAACTTCCTCACCAAGCTAAATATGCATTTGATTAATCGATTAAAATATAATTCAATTGATTATAATTTTAACAATCGATTAATCGATTAATTATGCCCATCCCTCGTTTAAAGTTTTAGCTTCCTTGCGTAATGATCACTTTGGCTTTTAGCAGGCTTGAATACTTCGGGGCAATCAGGCTGGTTCCCAAACTTTATGAGCCACGACCCCCAAGATGACCTTTATTGGTGTTGGTGACCCCTTCTGCAATGAAAATGATTAATTATATATCAGATGAGTCCTGCAGGATCCTCTTAAATATACCGTAAGGCTTAAAAACGATCTTTATTCATAAATAAAGAAGATTAATGTGGATGTATGCATTATTGTGTTAAAAGAATTAAGATGTTAAATTTAGATTTTTCACATTTTCTGGTGACCCCCTGAAATGATTTTGCCCAATGCGGGTCCTGGCCCACAGTTTTGGAACCACTGCTCTAGTAAATGTCCTGCCTATCAGCATGTCAACTTAAACGATGCATGGAGTATCCGTGCATGACATTTGACAACATTTAAAAGAGACATACTGATTTACATACTTGATGTACTCAAGGCCGTAGTTTTGCAGATTTTCAAAGTGTCCCTGCTCCAACAAACCTGACTTAGACAAGCTCTGCACAAGTCTGCTTATTAGCCAGTGATCTAAGTCAGGTGTTGCAGCAAGGACACGTCAAAAACCTGCAGGATTCGCTCCGAGGACCAGGACTGAGGATCCCTACAGTATGTAAAGGGAGCATTTCCTTTATAGAGGAAATATGGGATGCCACTCAGCATATAGAGCTAATTTAGTTGTCTTGATTGGTCTTTCCACTTGTTTCCACCCATTAAACCTTTTGCAGAATCAAAACTGAAAGAAAGACTTGCAGTTTATGATTCCATGTAAAAGTTTAGGAATTTTATGTGCTGAAATCCAGATGCCCCTTAAAGTCCAAAAGACATCCATGATAGGTTAAATGGTCGTTTTATGTTAGATAGACAGCCATGTGGTGGAAGAATTCACCAGCTGAAGAATCTTTTCAGCTGGAAAAGAGTCAACAGATCCATGAATTCGATGCAGACAAAAGCTCTGCAAGAAAACATGAAGTCCAGGCATTCCTGAGAACCTTTTTCGACATCCACCACCCACCTAAACCTTGCACTCCGTGGTTATAGCATCCACCTGCCCTCCAAACTCCCAAAATACCAGTCTAATGTCAGACATACTGAAAAGAATCAGACCCCCAATAGATCACAGGAACAAGATTCCAGCTTATAGAAGCTAATTTACGTGAAAGTTACCCCATTACAAGCAGTGGAAAATGTGGTTTGATTGATCCAAACCTGCTTGTTTTTCCTTTCCCTTCTCATTATCCAGTGATTTTTAGGAGCAAACCATCGATGGAGAGCCACAGGAGGGAGCCAAAAAAGAAATACAGCACACTTCACATCAGTGAATTTCAACTCTGTGCACACATGCATCTACTTAACATCCCTCACTGCCTTCATTTCTTAATCTGTCACGCAGTGGAGGCTAAATCGCTGCATTTTCTCCCTTAGCATGCCACGCTGCCCCCCCACCCCCTTTGGATGTTAAATGGTGCAGACTATCACGACCTGCAGCAAAAATAGCATTCAGAATCCCCTTAAAGAAAGGCAAGCTTTCTAAAAATAGCCCTTGCTCACACAGAGAGAAAAGCTGTGGTTGGAGCACGCAGGGATTCCCTCCGGGCTGCTATACATTCACAGCTTTATGGTCCAATGAAACGCAGCCACACCAACGGCATACAAGGAGGAAGAATGAATCCATGTGCTTAAATTCATTGATGCTTTTATGTCATGATTACAGCACTTCCCACGGCCTGATTTATTTATAATGACGTTTTAAGTCTGCTTGGACAGATTTCCACAGGGCTGATGGAGTTTGTTCCATCCTGGGAGGCTCCATCAGACCAGATGCACGAATCGGGACTTTCACCTTCAGGTCTTGCTTATGTTTCTTGTTATGTTAGGAAGCCAGAAAGGGTTTTATTTTCAGAAGCTCTGTCCCGGTTAGCAAAACGGCTTTGGCCTGATGCAAATGATCAAGTTATTCATTATACCGTGGTTGTTTCATCTTATCGATCCATGATCAATTAACTGATAAGAGGCAATTTTCCTGAGAGGCTGAATTTCTCTCTGAATCAATAGGGTTCTTTCTACAAAATTGCAAATCATATTCCTGAATGAAAGATTTATTCTCAACAGCAGGAACAACATATTCACAGATGGAACAATGCAAAAAAAGATAATATTATATTATTCAAGCATGCCCTCATTATTATGGGCCCAAATTCAATTAATTGCAATAAAATCTTATAATTTTCTATGGGCGATTAATTAATTGTTTGCATCCGCAGTATGGCTGAAATATTTCCCTGATTCACACCGTTCACACTGCAGCTTAAATCCGTTTTTTTTGTTAACCCATATGTTGTCCTAAATGAGATCCATAAAGCCAGACCAGGTCTATATGTGGTCCTAGATGGGATGCATATGGGATCTGTGTGGAAGCAAGCCGGATCTTCCGGCTGATCCAGTCGCGTGCATGCAGCTGCATGTCTGCATGACTGCTGACGAGTCGGAGTGAAGAGGATCCTGTGATGGTGCAAAGGCAGTGTCCTCTGGCTGAATGGGGGTTGGAAGGCTGTGAACCAGGCAAGCATGTCTTCAGGAGGAACGCTGCCAGGGCCTCATTAAGCGCCGCTGTGCACTTCCTTCACAGACGGGATGCACTCAGAGAACGGGTTCAGATAAAAGGGTCAGCGCTGCTGGACCTTGACAGCTGATGATGTGATGTTTTCTGATGTGGAAGAATATCCACGCCAGACTTTCAGGTAGTTTAATAATCAAACTAATAAGGAAGTTAGCGATTAAGGCTGGTTCCCAACCTGAGGGGCTTTACGGATCAGAAAGCACCAAACTATACTTTTATTACTCATGAATGCAGAAGGAAACACAAGAATTGTGCACTATGGACACTTTTGAGTTAAAACGATGTTTTGGGAAGATAGAAGGGTCAATATTTAACCATGAAAATAAGATTTTTGTTATAAATTTTGTACCGGGTCAGGCTACCTTTTCCTCCAGAACTGCCTTAATTCTTGCTCCCATTTGGTTTGAACAACTTTCATCAGATCCTAGTGGTCAGAACTTTTCCTGATTTCTTCTACGAGTCATGCTCAATTCAAAGAAATATCCCTAAAATATCATTTTCACTACTGGAAAAGTTAGTCGTGCATTAAAATTTTGTGCATGAATACATTTTAAATCACAGAAATCACTTGGAGATTCGTTCTCCTTCCACCAACTTCTCCTCGTCTTGCTGATGTGCTGCAGAACTGAGCTTTACAATTTTATTGGCATGATGTTTTCAAAAAGCATGAGACCTAACGCTTCATGACCCCCCCCAATCATTAGCAGGACATCTACGTGTTTTAATAATTAACAAGCTTCTTTAGAAAAGCCCCAATCAAACTGCTGGAGGAGTGTTCATCCATTCCACTGCTGTTTAATCCATAGTTTTCCTTCCTCTGCTGCGTCTGCGCCGTCCTCTCTGCAGCGCTGATCCCAGCCAGCTGTTATTCATCCTGCACTCAGGGAGACCCAGGCTGACCGTGTAAAACAGGAAGACTCTTCATCCTCCTGCTGCACGACTTCTTGTACCTCACATCTTTAATTCATGCAGCAGAGCTGAGAATCGGCTCTGTGAGAGTCGACTTCCTGCTGCTCCTCTGCCTCTTTACAAAGACGTCAACACCAGGGAAGTTTCTGCAGAAGCAGAATATTAAATACGCTCCTTCTGCAGCCGCGTATTAATGTTTGCTCTGGACCACGGAGTCTGAGGCAGGGCTCACTGAGTACACATTGTTCCACTCACCGCTGACTGAGGAAGACGAGGCTGGTGTGGAGATGAAGCTACAATCCCAAACAGACAGGTGATGTGAGGTGAATGGCAACAGGTGGAAATGATCAGCGAACCTTCCATGAGAACGTAGCTCTCATAATGGACTGATTGCGAGGAAATTTCCAGGAAATCTCTGAAATAGTTTCAGGAAAAACTGATTACATTTTCTGGATCCAGAAGTGTGTTTCAACACTAGAACCACCAACTCTGCGATACGCACTAGAACCACCGGGGGGGGGGGGGGGGGTTCTGACACCCTTTTGGGCGCCATTACCCAAATGACAAAAAAAAACTTAACCTGGTGTCTTTTT
>JBBBVT010000025.1:1303306-1323884 GCA_037177035.1 Craterocephalus eyresii
TATATATATATATAAATTTATATTAAATAATAAATAAAAATAAATTAGATATAATACAATACATAAATAAGCTTGCTTTGAAGCAAATGAATCTATATAATAGTTAAAGATAAAGATAAAATTTCTTTTATAGAACTTTTGCAAAAGCATCACCAGGTTCAACTGAATGAGAATGTTGTTATCTCATGTCATTATAGAAACAAGTTAAATCAAAACATGAAGGGATGTAGATTTGTGTCAACCTCAAAGTTCCCAAAGATGCATCAGCTACAGACGAGTTATTTTTATTTTAGTTCTTTATACAAAGCTGATGTTAGATTGAGTCATAAAATGTCACAAAAGACAAATTTATATATGTCATTAACCCTCTAACAAAAAATAACTGGTGGAAAGGTTTTCGTTCTAGGGTCTGTAATATGTTTTTGGCTCTTTAGGAAATTGTATATAAATACATTTTACATCTTTGGTATGTTTATTTCTGTATGTCGGTATTTTTGTAATGCAGACGGTGTCCACCAGAGAGCAGAACATGTGTATGAATGTGTACTGCATGGTTTGGAGCAAAGTTTTTACCACAGAATGATTCCAAAGGTCTCAGAAATTAAATATATTGGACACGATTTTCATTTCATGTGACACCAAGAGACACAAATTAAAAATTACAAATGCAAAAAACACATTTGGACATGAAATGCATTGTGGTTTGCGATTCTCCTGCTGACTCGTTCGGAGCTTGTGGTTGCACAGGTGATGACAGTAAGGTGTCTGATTAGCAGCATCTGTAAACATGGGTCACGTTACATTGTTACAAGTGTGGGGAATGACAGGAAATCACATATCTAAATATTATGGATTCACATTAGGTTCACTTAAAAACTGGTGTGCGACGATGGGCTGATAAAACAGTCCGGAGGCTGAGATCATAAGAACATATTAATGAATGACAAAAAAGTTAAGGATACTTAACTTTTTGGGTGAAATCTACTAAATCTACTAAAAATGAAGTTTCAAAAGTTATCACTGCATTAAAGTCATTCTGATTTCCTTCATCTCATACATATTTCTATCGGTTTGATAATTCAGTACTGAAGAGTTTTTCCTCAGCTTGTCCAGTAGTTGGCACCAACTCTGCAAGCAGACCTGCAGATGCAGAAGATGCAACAAAACAACCCCCTGAAAAAGTCAGAGGAAGGAAAAAAGAAGAGGAGTTGAGACAGTGAATGTGTAAAGATGGAAAATTAAGCAAAAAGCTTACGTAACAAGGCTGAGCTGGCGAGGGAGCTCTGGGCCTTCAAACCCTCTGGTAGACGCTCGTTTCTGCTCCCTGTAATTGCGGTCTTATTCTTTCAGTCACATCTCACAGCTCGTGAGCGTAGATGAGGGTTGGAACGTAGATCGACTGGAAAATCAGCAGCTTCAACTTTAAGCTTTAGGCTGCAGATGCTGCATCAATCCCCGCTCTACTTTCTGCGTGAAGATCACGACCTCTGACTTGGAGGTCGCATGCATGCAGTCCACTGGTCTGCATGTGATGGAGCCAGTAACATGCAGCCCTAAACCAGCCTGATCTGTCAGTCTAGACCTGATCTGCAGCTGGGTGTTAGAAAAAGACGTGGAAGCAGGGCGTGATGGGAGCAGGATGCGGCTCTAAATAAAGCTGATAAAACTGTTTTAACTTGTCTTTTGGAGAGTTTGTCCCACTCAGCCTGTCAGATTAGGGATGAAGATGTTTTTCTGAGATACAGAAAACACCCTGAGGCCTGTTCTAGGCTCCTGGAGAAATGTGGGATGGAATAAAAGCTAATGGAAAGTAGCTCAGAAGAGAAAGGAACATGCTAGAAGTAAGGATGTCCTGCAGCTGTCAATCACTGACGGTAATGGACCTTGTCTCTGAAATGAGGAGCTATTTTTAATGGATTAAAGAGGGAAAATCCTGTTTCATCATCTTCAGATGAGATGGCACAACTGCGTCACACAACTCTCAGTTCTTTTATTTATTTTAATTTTTTCAGCTGACAGGACAGCGCAGCACGTTTGACTCCATGTGCCACATCATTCATGCCTCAGCACACAGATTTAATTACTCAGTAATAATATTCACCATGTCTAACCCCGGATATAAATAGACAGTGTGTGAGTGTGTGTTGTGCTGTTTGTAGTAATCAGAGCCAAGCTGCTGTCAGTGTCTCAGCACACCAACGGCAGGCGTAGGAGACGGGGGTCACATGCTCCCGGCGGCCAATCACAGGCCGGCCTCGCCTGAATGAATTTCACAGGCTGGCCACCGTTAACGACACAACTTCCAATAAAGCTGCAGGCAAACTGGGTGGGTGCTGGTTGCAAATGTATGTCAGCGCTGATGGATGCATCATTTTGTCTGAGGTACAACCCCAATCCCCAAAATTCCCTAAATATTCCCAAATATCTATAAACGTACACCAATTGTCCCTGAATGCCAACCTGTCATCACTAAATGTCCATCATTTATCCCTTAATGTTCACCAAATGTTCCCCAAAATCCCCCTAAATGTCTCTAGATTGTCCCAAATGTATTGTATGTGCTGTATCTTATTGTATCTTGCAAGTTTTTGATGTATGTTTTATTATTGCCTGTGGCCCATGTCGTCATTGCAAATGAAAGTAAGTCTCAATTGACTCACTCGGTTAAATAACTGTCCATCAAATATCTCTTAAATATCTGCATTTATCTGAAAATATCCCCAAATATTCCCATATATCCCACAATTGTTGCCACTTATCCTAAAATATCTGCTATATCCCCAAATCTCTCAATCTCCCCCAAAATATCCACCAAATATCCTAAAATACCCAATTTTTTCCCCCCAAATGTCTACAAAATTTACCACCTCAAAATATTACCAAATATCTCCTGATTTCCGCTTAAATAATCCTCAAATATCCTCAAATGTCCACGAAATTTTTCCCACAAATCCCCCCAAATTTTGTTGAAATTCCCCAAATTCCACAGACAAAATAAATGCTCCTGCAGAGCTGCTAGCCTGCAGCTTTTAGATGTTTTCTTCTCTAACACACCTGAATCAAAGGGCAGGATCAGCTCTTGTGCAGCTCTGCAGCTGCTAACCAGACATTTCTATGTTCCAGGTGTGCTGGAGAAGGAAAACATGTAAAAGTTGCCAAGGAGCAGATATGTGCACCTCTGGTTATATTAGAAAAATCTTTGTAAACTATCACCATTCAATATCAAAGAGGCCATTCTAGAGTATCTTGAGCCTGAAGAAGAATGATTAAAGTCCTCTAACCTGCATTCATCAGCCTTACATCGTATATTTTTCACAACATGATCATCACAACATATATAAAGCTCTTCTACTGTTTAAGCATTAAATGACTTAAATGCAACCTTTGAATGTTTTGCAGCTTCTTCTACTTCAACACAATGGAAACAGATGGGCTGACATCTGCAATATGACTCTTTAGGATTATGTCTACAACATGATACGGCCCAGTTTCAGAAGCCTAAAGCTTTAAATGTGAAGGAAAATCAAATCAAATACAAACACAGTAGCTTCCATTCATGAATCTTATTGGTACATTTGTGATCTATAAATTCTGTAACTTTATTGTCAGCCTTCTGACACCCTGGAACTCCACAGGAGGACAGACTGAGCTAAATTAGCTTCTGTATTATCTGCTCTCCTGTCTTTTCATCTTTCTTCTTACTTTCTCACTGCCAGACAGAAAGCTTTCCTCATATACATGAAGACCAGTTTGTTTATGGAAGATGCACCGCCACCAGTGACAAGCACCAGTCGTGGGGCCCCTGTAGGGCAGTTTTCCCTGCAGGGCAAGCCTGTTAAGCTTTTAGATGTTAGGCTAGCACTTTTAAATGAGTCTGGAACCTACGGTGTGGTTTCAGAGCCACCTGTGGCTCTTCAGCCCTTTTTCACCGACTCCAGAGGAAAATAAAGTCTAATTCTGTGTGGACAGATTCATTTTTTTCCTTTGCTACGGTGATGTTTTACCCTTTTTGTGCTAAAAATCAGCCAACAACACAAAAGATACCATTGAAAGACATTTCCAGAAACAAATACACAGCATTAGCTGAAGCGTACCAGGCTGGAGATGAGCAAAAAAATATATATTTTGGAACTTGTGTATGAAGTAAAGGTGTGGAAAACTCAGCTGATGCAGGTTTTGTTGCAACTCTGGGCAGAGGAAGGCCTTTCTGAATTTAGAAAACAGGTCGTGTGGTCATTGTAAGTGTGGAAAATTTGCTTATGGACATTGAAATGGTTTGGCATTTTCTTTGGCATGGTACTTAAAAAGCTATAAAATTTCAACAGTTTTGTTTATCTAAGTTTTCTTTAAGAATCATATACATTTTATGGCTCTGAGCTGAGTTTATTTGGTGGGAGAGGTGGTAAAAATGGCTCTTCTAGTAGCTATAACAGCGACTGGGCTGAAGTGGATGAAGGTTGGACCAGAAGGGGGCAGTATGATGCTTGTTAATGATTATAATCTTGTAGAAGAAGTAGTTGCTCTAACACTGGCTGTCCAAAGTCAGTGATGGAGCTGGGAGACATCCGAAACCTGCAGGACTGAGGCCCTCGAAGACCGACTTTGGAAACAAAACTAGGTTGTTCCAACAAAACTGGAGGACGAAAAACACCTGTGGTGGACATCAACGAGAATTCCTTTAATTACTGGAATATCTGGGATACCTGTGGGAACGTTGGCTAGTCAGTGACATGAAACCGGAAACAGCTGGTGAGTCATCTCCAACTTTCTCTGGTTGTTGGATTCTCCTGACGGCATCAAGTTTTCTTAAACCGCCTCAGGAGGAGAAACTTTTTTATTTCACCCTCTTTTCTCCATCGTGTTTGAAATCCCTGAGGTGTAAAACATGAACTCCGCTCCTGGAGAGCCACAGTCCTGCAGGTTTTAGATGTTTCCTGCTCCACCTGATCTGATCCAGACCAGATTGATGCCACAACTTCATCTCAGGCTCTGCTTAATTTCAGTCAGGCGAGTTGAAACCTGCAGGACATAAGGACCTGAGGGACAGACAGGAAAGGCTCAGATTAGGAGCAGGTTTCCATCTAAGTTTCACCGACCCGGCTCGGATTGCTCTGACAGCTGAAAGACGCTGTCCCCCGTCTGCTGCTGGAAGTAAAACGTGTTTGGCTTCCACGTGTAGGGTCAGAGCTGGTGGAGGGAGATTAGATCCATTACGTTCCCTTTGGGAGAGAGAAGCATAGAATGAAAGAGATATTAGGTTTGGAGGCAGGGAAGGCGTTGTGTCGTCACAGAAGTGTTTTCCAGCCTGCCCAGCTGGAGGAGAGCAGCTGCAGGGCCGGACCAGCCGACTGCATCCTGCCAGCTCGTATGTCATGTGACCCCGTCGTACGTCCGGGGTCTGCGTCTCTGCTAAGCATCCTGCTGGTTTTAGATGTTTCACACACATAGTTCATGTGAACGGGTCCTTGTTTAGAGCTGGGCAAGCTGTTCTGATCTGAGTCAGGAAACTTCTAAAACCTGCAGGATGGTCTGAGACTCCTGTCCTGAGACCAGCGGGCACTGAGTGCGCTTGATGGGAGGAAGGAAGAGGAGGTGGGTTTCTACCCAGCTCCTTCTGTTTTTCTGGAGAGTCACTGAGGGGGGATGTCTCCCTTCTGGCCCGGGAATGCCTCCGGATTCCCCGGAGGAGCCGGAGAGAGTCACAGGGGAGAGGAGAGTCAGGATCTCCATCCTGAACCTGTTGCCTCGGCAACCCAGCTTTGGAGAAGTGACGGATGGATTCAGCGTGCTTCTCAGTGCTCACGTCGAGTGCTCTCAGAAAATTAGCAGCTTCCTTGCACTTCATCATTTCTGACCAATGAGAAGAGACCGACCTTTAGGAGGGGATTCTGCACGACACTGGGATGAAATGATGAATATGGAACTGAGCAGCATGATAAAAAAAGCTCCTTTTCTCTCTTTTACATTTTGTTATTGGTCTTTTAAACCCTGAGATTGACACGCGGCTCTTTAGCAGCTGTAGAGCGCGACCCAAGCAGGCTGGTGGAGGCTGCAGGAATCTGCAGAGAGCTGCAGAGTCGTGGCACTTCTGCACTTTATATAAGCTCATGTTACACAAGCCGGATCAGTTTGATGTCCATTTAGGGACGTCTTAATTCCCTTTAAATCATCCATCTGATTCACTGATTTCTTCACCAAAAGAGAGATTATCTCCAATAAACAAGGAAATGAATCCATGTTGGGTTTAATATTAAAAAGGACCAAAACAACATGATGCATTAAAAAGCAGATCTGGGTGTGAGGGCAGAAGTGAGGAGCATGTCTCTGTCATCAGCAGACATGTTCTCCATCACATCACACTTGCCTCTCGCAGAGGACGAGGGTGTGAAGCCGTGGGCTGCGCGAGGCTCCGAATGTTCCCTCTTTCATCTCAGACTGTTAAATAACCAGAATGAACTGGAGCAGAAAAGTTGTGACAACAGGGGAGCGTATCTGCGCGGTGAGCAGGAACATTTTACACACCAAATGTTAGCTCATCCTCACCTGTAGCTCCACACATGTGCAGACTTTCAGCGGCAGAGGAATCTCTGACTTTTAACCCCTTTTTACTCTGATATGTCCCCTCCACCTGCAGCCAAAAAGCCGGAACACCACGGTGAAGGAAAAGAGGCTGAAGCATAAAGCTTTTCTTGGTTTTCTGGGAGAAAATCATTAAAAAACAATAAAAACATCCACCAGAGAGGTTAACCTGCAACCCTGCAGATATACCTGCCTGCATGCTACAGTTGCATCTAAGCTCCATTCATTTTTTATTTTATTTGGAAACATGCAGTCAGGTTTGATTTTACATCACTGGGACTGAAAGGGGTAAATGTAAAATATCCATTCCTTTAATTCATGCACAAATGAAACCTTGAAGGAAAACGTGTTTATTAACAGACAGCGATAAACCATCATCATCATCGTTGTTGTTAGTTTTCTGTTGCAGCTGTGAAATAATTTTAATTGGCACAAAAAGATAATTTTTTCAGGACTCTGCATCAACCAGAAGTGTTACCGTTTTAAATCCTGCAGCTTTTCCTTGTTTCCTGCTCCAACCCAACATGTTGACCCATTCATTTTTTACTTATGAGCAGTTAGTAGATAAAACTTTGACTTCTAAAGGCACCAAGTTGGTTCTGTCATAGATGGAAGGAAAATGATGGAATAATGCGTCTTTCTTCTTTCTATTGGTCTGAACCCTCTACCTGACCTGCAGCGCTGTGACAGCTGTAGGTGTCCTCTGCTTTTTAGCATCATATTTCCCATAATTCCCAGCCATGCCACAAACAGCCGGACCATCTCTGGATTACGTGGGCTGGGTGTGAAAACAGATTTGGATCCGGATTTAAGCATCCAGATTTTTTATGCATGTTTTTTCTCTCTCTGAAAGGCAGAGAGGCAGATCATTTTAAAACTTTGGGATATTTGTGTAATGGTTGCTAAATCTTTTTGGTTGCAGATAAGTTGTGCAGTCTGCGGCACCGTGCAGTCTGACACCGTGCTCTGACCCGCGCAATGGGATTTGTGATGTCCGTTATTAAGTATGTAATGCTCGGCGTGCTCTGTGATCCGCCAGCCGGGCTGTCAGAGGTCAGAGAGGGTCTGTGCTGAAAAACAGCCGCCTGCAAACCTTCTGCAACATGTTGGATCAGATAACAAGACTGTTTTCTGTCAATCTACAGCTTCCTTTTTATATTTATTAACCACTAATAACACAGTAGCTACACAGCTACAATCAGAGCAGCAGCAGAAAGTGCCCCTCAGTCACATCCTCACATTGCTGTTTTATAAAACAAGGTGTGAACTTTAAGCAACAATAAATTGGTAGATGAGTGAAGTATGAAGTTCCAGGTGATCACTGTGTGATTCTATGTGGAATACACACAAGGATATGTAGGAATTGCAGGTTTTGCAAGTAGATGTCCCAATCATGATGTTCTGTCTCTTATCTTCAAAATATCGTGATTATATTTTCAAGACAAAACAAACAAACAAAAAAGAAAGTTGATTAATACATTTTTGGTGGATTAAATTGTTAACCTGTATGATGTTGCAAGGAAATTAAGCAGCACAGAAATATGCAAAAATGTACAAGCACCATGATCTAGTTTTTACTTATACAATAGTATATTTATTTATCTGTTCAGTCTTTAATGAATTTACTGAGGTATTTTTTTTCAATACTTATATGGGATGTTTTTGTCTCACAGTAAGCAGGAAATAACTGTGTGCTTTAATAAAGTCATCTTGTGTTTATGCATAAATGTAAACTGGAAGAGATAAAATTAAAGATGAATTTGTGAGCAGGAATAACTTTTGCTCCAATATTAACATTTTTAAGTTTTCTGACGTGCAGTACTTCTACCGGCCTGTAGGGGCAACATAATGGGGATGCTCCTTTATTTGTATCTTTAGAAAGGCATTGATAATCTATGACAGGGGTGTCAAACATGCAGCCCGGGGGCCAAAACCTGCCCACCAGGGTCCAGAGGGTCCGATTTGCTTGTTTAACTTAGTTTCCCTGATTATAATGTGAAATAGATTTTCTCGTCCCAGATACCTGTGATTAAATGTTTTGTTTTGCATCTGTAATCTGCAAGTTGTAAGCATGTGAAATTTATTAAGAAAAATGGACATTTCAAACAAAAGAAGATTATGAAATGAGTTTTATATATCATGTAAATAGTATGAATAGAAACTTTTCAAATTCAAGAATCAGAAAATTATTACAAAATTAATTAATAAGTAAAATGTATTTATAATAAACTGTGTGATAATGGTATATATATTTGTTTGAAAATGAAAAAATTTTACATTTTTTAAATCTAAAGATTTAAATAAGAGAGCCAAAATACTGTTTAAACTGTTCCTCTTTTTCTCAAGAATATTTTGTTTATTGATAATGTATTCGAGAAATTTTATTCATTAAATAACATATTCGTACTTCTTAGCACTAAAACAATGGGAAAAAAGTGGAGTTTCCAGTATTTTCAGATTATACTGCAGCTATTTTACTGGTCCACCCACTTTAAATCAAAATGTTCTTTATGTGCCCCCTGAACTAAAATGAGTTTGACAGCCCTGATCTACACATTTGTTAAAACATCAGTTTAATTAACACAGAAATGATCATTTAAAATCTTCTTAGACAAACATTTTGTACTTTCTACTTCAACAGGTAGAAACTGCGATCTAAAGTTTCCTTTAGATAAATCATAAATATTGTTTCATAGAATGGACAGCCCTTTATATTATTTCATATTTTAGGTAAATTTGTTATATATATATCTGTTTTTAATTGTCTTTGGATTTCAGATGAAAACAGTTCAAAGTAATCTGAATCCAGGCACAAAAATCACAAAAAACCCTCCCATCACGACTGAGACTATCTTAAAAACATAATGATAATTATTTGAACCCCACATGGAATATTTGTAGACATTTGTCCCCAGTGGAACTCCGTACATAGTGGCTGTGGCGTTGCATTTGCAGCTCATCAGCTCCTCTGCGTGACTGCATGACGCTGCACCAAGAAGCGATGTGACTGATGCCAGTGACCCCGGAGCGCCCACGCACTGTCATGACAACGCGAGCCGGAGGATCGGGTCAAGGTTGGAAAAAAAACTCGCTGCAACATCAGCTGTTTTGGATTTGAGGAAGCGGTTACCATGGCAACAAGGGATACCTACAAAGGGGCAGCAGAAAGAAAAAGGGGGAAAAAAACAACAACAACTAATCTCTCCTTTCTGAGCTGACAGCAGGAGCAGCAGATACATAAATAAAGCAACAACAGCCCTCCAGGTTGGAGCGATGCTTCGTAACCCAGCAGTGAATCACTGCGTCCAACTGCTGCTCCCCGCATATGAGTAACATGCAGAACACGCTTTCATCGTTAACGCTTACGCTAAACAAACATGCACACAAACGGAGATCTCTGCCTTTAATCTGCTTTGCATCATCAAACACACAACACACTGCAGCTCAGAAAAGTCCAGAGGGGAACGTGTCCGCTGGAGCGTGAGCTCCCAAATGTCATCGTTTTCATCTTCATGTAAAACTGCATCTTCAGAGGTCAGTTTGTGGGTGAGGGAGGGGGAGGGAGGGGAAGGGACAGCATCAGCAGCGCTCGTTCAGGCCAAAGATGTTGTTTCTGTGTTTCAGAAACGTATGAAGGAGTCTGAAATGGGAGGATGTTAGAAACGAGTGGGTCCAGAGATGTCAGAGTGTCTCAGGAACGAGTCGTCTCTGAGCTGAGGGCTGTGAAGGTCCCCTCAGGTTTCACAGGACCAGTTTCCTTCACAGCTGATGAAGTAAACAAACTCGTCTGGCACAGAAAATAAAAGAGAGGAGAAATCCTGTGGCTCCACCTGGTGGACGTTTCTGAGCTTGTCTAGGATGTCTCAGCTAAACATTGGACTGATCATCCTGGTGCTCTGAGAAATGTATAAACTTTACATTTAATTCATCTACACAACAGACATGTTATTAGTTTTTTGTTTGGTCCTTAAATATTAAGATTTAATTTAGTTCTGGAAGATGTTTCACCTCCTTTCTGGGTGGATGTTGGTATCCAGGCTGTATCCTCAGAGTTGGGAAGGAGAAGCCCATGCAGCTGTCCTCTGAGCTTTTCATTCGTGTTGTCGGCTAATTGAAGTGAACCTTTGTGGCAGCAGCCGTGGATCGATGCATCGATGCATCCTGTCACTTTCTGGATGTTTTTTTGCTCTACAGGGGCTAATGTTGACAGTTTGCTGAGGACATGACAGCTGTGTCAGCAGGAAACTGAATTTCACTTAGAAACTGGGAGGAAGTTATTTCCATGGAGTCATTAAAGAGAGATGAGGTTCATTTTGATGTGTTTGCTGCTGCAAAGTAAAACATGAAGCTCAGGAGACAAGGAAGAACACACAAGATAGGAAGTCTGAGGACTAGAATGAACATGTCTGCAGGTAAAGTTAGTTTGACTCTCACTGCTAAATTTTGAAATAAAAATGAAAGGAAAAAAGTACTTTATTGATCCCAGCTTTATTTTTATGCAGATTTTTTACCTGAGAAAAGAAATGCTTGTGTTTCCGATAATTATTCATATTCACACATTATCCAAGATCTGAACTGAGGTTGCTAATCCAGTTTGTTCCGGTTTTTGGACCCTCTGGAGAGTCAACTCAGTTCAGGTGGATTCAGATATAAGTATTAATACGTGTCTATCAGCCAGATCAAAGATCTACTGATTTATGAACAGAAAGAGCTTGTGATAGAGAATTCTGCTGAGTTTAGTGAGATGATTCACACTGAGGGTTAGGGTCCATGTGCAGCTGAGGCGATGAAGTCAGTGTGTCCATGGAACATTTCATTGTATTCTGAGTTATAACCATTTTAAATCTGTGGCTGTAAAGTTTCAGCTGAAAAAAAGTTCATGACTCTTCATGAGGAAATAAACATCATGTTTTAACAGCATATAGGTGTAATAAATAACGAGTGATGCTTCAAATCCAGATCTTTTCTATATAAAAGCTGATGTTCTGACTGGTTTTTTTTATGCAGGTAGACATCATTTACAAAAATATTCCTGTAAATAATCATAAACAGAAGAGGCGTCTGATGTGAGCGGAGGGCGGATTGGTCCAGATATCGATAATACTGCTACAAACATTAGTATGGGGACTATCTATACTGGTGTAATGACATTGATACTTTAATTACAAAGTCTTCAGATTTACAATTAGATTTTTACAATGGCACCTTTGATAACTTTATTTCTGGATCTACAATTGGAAAAGACGTGGAAAGTAAGTCATGGATGAAGTGATACTTGGATGTTTTGGCTCAACGCGGTGATAATGCACCCTGATAATACCAAATTCAGATTTTTATGGAATGACTTTGTGTTAGAATGTTAAAGATTCATGTATAAATTCCACAAACGAATGACTTTGCATTACCACGTTAATGATTACAGCCCTATACAAATATTAATGTCAGTATCAAAGATACAAAACATTTATTTACCAAATCGTAGCATGTTGCATAAGCCTAAAGTTCCTCCACTAGAGGGCAGTGCTGAGTTCAGACGAGCATAATGAGTGGGTCTTACACTTACTGGGAAATCTGAACCGGTTCATGTTGTTGTTCTTTAATTGCAGATATGTTTAGTTCAGTTTAACACTGAGAGAAAAGCGAGCGTGTTCAGTGAGCCGGTTAGTTGGTGGACTGAGGAGGCTGGTTCTGAATGAACGGAGGCATTTTTTAATCTTACAGCTGACTGACGTCTTAGCTTCATTCTAGGTCAGGAGGATGAGATTAAAGTCGTCTTTAGCCTTTTTTCTCCATCCTGGGCCTGTGCTGTTGTGATCCGGCTGTGATCCGGTGCTTCATCAGACCCACATCTCCTGGCTGACAGCATGCTAACGGAGCAGCAGGGACGGATGCTGAGGCCTCCTTTGCTCCTTCTGGCCTCCCTGGACAGCGTTTATGGAGGGAAAGTGGAGGAGGAAACTTCTCCTGGCCGCTGGATTTGGCTGCTGCATATGTTGCAGTGGATTACACTGATCCAACTTAATGCCCAAGGCCTCGCAATCATTCAGAAGTACAGGAGCAGTGGAGGGCGCAGCCGTGGATGCTCCCGGCACCATCTGCCGCCGCAGGGAGGATTAACTTCGAGGAAGATGGTGTAAGGTGGGGGTGGAGGCACATATAGACCCTGAGCCTGCAGAAAGCGTGTGTGAATTCTCACACACTTATTTTTAAGCTACAATCTGTTGTAATGGGACGTGAAATCACACCTTCACAGCCTCCCTTTTTCCTTTTTTTGTACGTTCGATTTTCCATCCATGCTGTAAAACATCAGTCAGGCTTTACATGTGTTTGCCTCGGTGGGGCTTCGGCGCTCGGACGACTTGGAACTGGCCAGTCTGCCCTGATTAGGCCAACGTCTACTGTTCAACGTCATCTCTGCTTAATTAGAAATATAAGAAAGCATAAGATTTGACAAAAAAATGAGTAATGAATATCATGAAAGCGAAGCCTATGCTGTTTTCACTTACAGGAAACTAAAGAAACTGAAGTAAAATATCAATGTCATCATGCTGGTATTGGAAAAATGCTGATACTAGTCATGGTATCACTGCTATCAATCTGTTCATTTAATACTTTTAACAATTTCTGCTCACTGAGAGCTTTCTGATTGGACTGAAGCTTGTAGAGTCACATTACAATAGAACATTAGATAGAATTTAAACCTTTTAAAAGCTTTTTCTTGCAACATTCTTAATTCAGTCATAACTTTGTTTCTGCTTGTCTGTGTCTCCTCAGAGAGTCGAAGCCCTGCCCTCCGACCATCAGAAGAGTCGATCCGACCGCGGGAATCCCTCCCCCCTCCTCCACCACCACCACCAGGAAACACAAATAAATAAAAACTGCTGCTGCGCTTCCAAAGTCAGCATCTACACCCCAGTTTTTTTCTTTTGGAAATCTGTGCCTTCAACCAGAATTCACCGGTGATACTTCTGAAGTTTTTCTTCTTCTGTTTGCTTTTCTTTTTTTCTTTGTTTTGCTTTTTGGAGCAGCACATCTGCCTGATGAAGGAGGGCCGGGGATCGTGCTGCCATCTCTCTGGAAAAAAAAGAGAAACCTGTCTGGAACATGCAACAATCGATCGTTTTAATGTCCTCGTGTGATTTTTCTTTTTCTTTTTTCTACAAATGGTGTCAGTGATTTACTTCGTATCGGAAGAAATCCCTCGCTGTGCAATATCTGTCGATATTTACGTGAAGTTGTCATGTGGATGTAGACTTTGGATGAACTTTTGGTTTATTTTTGTAATGATGTTTTCCTGATTTCTATTTTTCTAAAACAGTATAAGACAGAAGAGGAGAAAAGAAAAAAAATCACCTGAAGACGTTTTAAAGGAGGCGGGACGTTGGCTTCTTAGTTTTCCTCGAATGCATCCCCTCCTACAGGGAGCAGGGCCAAAGCCATAGCCTATCTCAGACCCCAGTAAGATGCTTTCAGGGTCTTACGGGGAAGGAGCCGCCGCAGGCTCCTCTTGTCTGCTCCTCTCAGCTGTTAGCCTCAATATTTTCTGTATGTTTAGGGGTTTGAATCAGAAGTATTTAGTATTCTCTACCTTTGTGTGGCCTGTTCTTGCGGTTATTTTGTACTACTTCCTACATATCAATCAAGCAACAATAAGTGGCATGATAATGTGCGAGTGACTGGGATACAGGGATGAGTGTTTGCCAGAGTGGGATTTAAAATACTGTAAATTCTCAAATAGATATGAAAACAAATACATCCAACGCTTCGTGGGGGTCTCAGTGCACGCTGTCGGGTCCGTGCACATTCAGGCAGCTCATTTTTGAAACAAAAACTGTATTTACAAATTAAATTATATATAAGTTTTTCTATATCGTTTCCTATTCCAAAAAACAAGGAAAAAAAATTTTGTGCTCAAAACAATTTTTTTTTCTAATTTTATTTTCTCCGTGCGCGCTGTGTTGACTGCACGTCTGAAACAGTGTTGATCTCATTCAACAATCATCGCATCCCGTGGACATCAGTTATGGTCAGAGATACCTAATCGTCTCAGAGACACTGTGTTACATCACAGCCTGGAGAAAAAGAACAAAAAGTTCATGCTTCTCGTGGATGGAACAGGCTTGATGTCGCCCCCTAGTGGACATGAACTGCAATTACACCGGTCCCTTTAAAACATGCAGAATGCAACAGTTCCTTATTTTACATTCGCTTTTAGAAAATGAAAACGTCTTTTATGCATAGCATAGTTATGCAAAGCATCTATGGATGCTGTTTAACTCTGACTTCTCCTTTCTCAGTGAGATTTGCCCTCAAAGACATAGAATGCAAGATGGATCAGTGGCTGAAAGTCAGAGTTTGAATCCTTTTATCACCATGGTAACTAAAGCTTGATGGCCTGAGTTTCTATTTAGTTTCCAATAAATTCATCGGGACAGTGGACATCAAGGGGTCATGACATCATGATGATGTCATGGACATAATCTTTTATTTAATGTTGTTTCTAGTTGTACTATGTTATGGCTTTAATAGAATGATGTTATCTGTAGTAACAGCAGCTTTGCAGGTAACAAATTCAGGTATTTATTAGACATCGATAAGAGCAGTCCCCCTGACGCTGTCTGTCGGTGTGATCGTGTGACTTTTTCCTTTTTTAAAAGCGAGTGTAGAGGGAAGTAAGCGGTTGCTGTTGCTGTTGCATGTTACTGAACAAGCTTGTAGACGTGTAGTCAATGGTGTTGTAAAATCAAAAGAAAAGTAAAGTTTCTTTATCCAGTTTTTCATTTTGGATTCGACTGTTGACCTGGAGCTGCTGGTGGAAACTGTCGTTACTGAAGCAGGTTTGTTGATGGTGAACACGCTGCTACTGCTGCTGGGACAGGGTTAGCTTGGTTTCGCTCATAAAACAGTCCCTGAGCATCAATAGAGTCATTCTCCGTCAGACGTAAGGAAGACATTCATCCATCTGGGATATTTCTCACATGCCACAGATCTGCCAGACGTTTGAATCTTTGCACTCGCACATATCTCTTAACACAAAAGTAAAGGGCAGTTTATGATATCTGGGCCACATCAGGCCCGCTTTACACTTCCCAGACCTGGAGTTTGGCCATAAACCAGGCCCCAACATATCATTTCAGGTCATAATCATTTGATTTTAATTCTTATTACAAAACAAAGTGCTGAAAGTCATCAGATTTTGCAACGTTTATGCCCAACATATGAAAGACTGAGTGGAAAAGCTCCAGAGGAAACAATGAGAAGAAACCTGTAGGTGGCAAAGATCGAGATTTTAGGCTTATCTGAAAAAAAAGCACACATCTGTCCATCATTTGAGAATTTACAGTGATTTGTTTTCTTGTTTCAGCCCTGTTTTCCTGCCGTTGTAGTTGTATTCCATGTCCCCTTGAAGCTGCTAACCCTGTACTCAGTAGATCCATGTCCAGCCTTATCCCTGAACAGACGTTTGCCCTTAGCTCTTTATACGTCACATGCACACGCAGGATTGATTGGCTCATCGTGCATCATGAACTGGATCCAGTTTGGTTTGTGCCTCTCAGGGAGCTGCCACCTCGTCCTGTTTGCTAACGCACACTCACATATTTTCATTTAGTTTTCTCTGTTGTTTCTTGGTTTCCCATCAAACGTACCCGTATATGTAGGCCCAACAGCGAACTTCTGCAGGAAGACGGTGGGAAGAAAACTCCATCAGCCGTTTGCAGACATGAGCATGAAGATAAGATTGGGAGGGAGGAGGTTTTCCTAATCCAAGTTATTTAGATGTTTAAACCGAGCCAACAGGAAATGAAAGGGTGGTTAAGAAAGAAAGGGCTGCAAGGCAGATTAACTCAGGTCTTCTGGATGACTCATAGAACTGTTAATGAACTGCAGTGATGCTGTCAGAAGTTATTTCATGTCTATTTTCATAAAAAAGTAGAAGGCTTTGTCTCTGTTTTATACATTTCATTCCTTTCTTCTTGTGTTATAAGGAATATAATTAGCAAACCATCAGTGCTGCAGTCCAGGATTTTTGCTTTAAATCTCCGGGGTGACCAGTGGAGGAATCCTGATCATTTCGATGTGCTGAGAGGAACCAGTGAGGAAGCAAACAGAATAGCTGCTGGAGTGGCACTAAAATGCAACACAGGATTCAGAAAACAGTCAATAACAGAGCAAACTTAACATTTATTGGAATATAAGCATTTTTATTTTGAGGGATTTTGCTGCAACATTAGTGAATACACTGTGGGATGGAGAAAGCTTTCTGATTTTAAACAAATAACTTGAATAAATAACAGGTATATGTGGTTGTCTAGGATGTAATACCAGAAAACAACTTTTTATTAAATCCTTTTTCTATAATAATAATTACCTTTATTTAAAAAAAAAATTGAGATTGGCTTTAACAAGCACTATATTCATTTATTGTTATTTATTAACTTTTTATTTTTCATCTTTTATTCTTTCAAATGATTTTTCTGTCTATCCAGATGAAACCCTCAGAGGCACAAACTGACTTGGCAGTGTTTTTCATCATATCATGACTGTTTGTTGGCCGACCTGCACAGCAGGACTTTGTTAATGCATGAACTGGCTGCAGCCCGACATCCACCTCCAGCCGAGGATGCAGCGGCGGACTTAGTTTCCGTGCTGCGTGGGGTCGGCAGACTTCCTGCCTGTGAGTCCGGATCACCCGTCAAGTTGCCTCTGTCCATCAAGTACCTTTACTGACGACATTCCCCCAAATGACGCTGCCAAACTGGTCTGAAGAAGCTAAATTTATCTATGTATAAGTGGTTTAAGTGTATCACATGTTGAAGCTCATCCCGTTCATGTAACATTGTGTTTTTAACAAAAAGAATCCTGTTTGTTAAATTGTTAATAATATATGCAGAAGAGTTATAAAATAAACTGAAACGAACTCTAAAATCATTGTTGGCTTTTCATCTTGGTACAGGGTGTCAAACAGAACCAAAACCAGACCACCAGAGGGTCTAACCGGGCCCACAGGATGAATTTGACAGAAAACTCTTAATATTCTTTAATCAAATCAAATCAAATTTTATTTATATCATATCTTTCATACAGAAAGCAACACAAAGTAAATCACAAGTTAAAAACAACAGAGAAAAGCTGCATGTATATATTTGAAAAAAACAAAAAAACAGCACACACACACAACTTGTCCACCAGGGGGTGCCCTCTCAGGAAGATTATTTGTTCCTTTGACTTCATAGATGTGACCTCAGGTTGTGTGATGAGCTGAGTCCGTTCAGGTGGGCAGGATTACACACATGTGGAAATTTACATGTAATGCATTCCAAATTACTTATTTTAAAGTCTTTTAAAGTTCTTCAGATCATGACATGAATTGTATTTATTTAGTTCCAGATACCTGGGATTGAAGGTGTTGTGGTTTAATAGATTCACTGTGCTACGTGAGTTATAATGCACATGTATGTAAGTAAATATGTCAAATAGGTTAGATATATAATAAATAAAACAAGTAGATTTATTTAAATGAAAAATACAAAAGTTGATTATTTTAAAAATCGGGACTTGTACTGGAATTAATTGAATTTTTTTGAAAAGGATCACATTTATAGACTAAAAAGCTATTGAAAATGTTTTATAAATTCATAATGTCATACATGAATTTAAAAAAAAATAAAGAAAAAAAAATAGCACTTGACATTACAAACATCGAAGTCCAGCAGTCCAGCTGTTCATGATGGGATGGCTACACTTTGATTTCTTGCTTCTGTTGCTCCTCTTAATGTAAGTCGCTTTGGATAAAAGCGGCTGTTAAATGACAGCAGTAGTAGTAGTAGTAGCAGTATGGATTCATACAAATATGTATTCATCACACACAAATGTGCATGAATACATATACATTTTCTCTCAATTTAGTTAATATTTTGAAATAGTTTAGTTAATTAAATGTCAACATCTTTGTAATATACTGATTTATTTGCCCTTAAACAAAGGAAAAATATTTCTCATGAGTTGTTTCCATGCTGTTATCGTTGTGGTCCGGCACACTGGGCATCAAATTGCACAGGATGTGCCCCATGTTTGGAGACGATAGTTCATTATTTTACCACTAGATGGAGACATTAATCAGATTTTGGAGTTTCAGACTGTGAGATGTGAAACCTTTTTCTGTGCATCTGAACTTTTTCTACTTTTCGCTGGAACCCAAAGAAAATTAGTCACCTAATAGTGGGAAGACATTTTCTGCTTTCATTAAACAACAGACATGGGAACTAATCCAAGTGTTTTAAATGAAGAAAGCCACACCATCACATACAGATGAGGTTTCATCTAACTATTGCAGTACCCTGGTCCTCCACCAGGGGGCATCAAAGCTGCCTGAAAACAGCGCTGCTGAATAAATCTATCAGTTGAAGCAGAGAGGGACTGAACATACAGAAATCACGCCTTTAATGACATGTTAACATGTTAACTACGGCACGTTTTAAACCAAAGCTCATTATGTATAAACTTTTCAGTGTTTCAAAGTTCTGTGGAAGTCAAAATGATATAATCAAATATCTGCAGCATTGTTTGGGTTCCATGTCAAATTTGATTAGATGAATGTGTTTGAAGCATTTTGGATCTTATTTGGAGTCAATGAGTTCCATCCTATGTTCAACTAATATATCAAGATTGCACTTCTTTCTCTTCAAATATCAGATGAAAAATAACTTTGAATCTTCATGCCTGCCAGCCACTGGAGGCTTTCAGGCTTTCACAGTTGCTGCAGGCTGAGGGGAGGGGGGCGTGTGGTGTGGACTGGTCACATCTGGAGCAGCTTCTAATCACGGCTGTGGCAGAGAGCTGAACAAGTCTGCAGCATCAGACCCTGATCACCAGATAATCTCAGCAGCAGCTCCTGCTGTTTCATGAAGAATATGTTCAGTTTAAAATAAACTTAATCAGTTTTCCATGCAAGTATCAACACTGTGTTTTTTAATACAACTAGATACAGGATATCTTTCTTTTATATGATCATTAAGTAGCCTACCGTTTACTGGTTTCCAAAGACAGCATTGATCTTTTAGAATATTTAGTTTTTAATCAGTTATCAAATCAAATCAAACTTTATTTATGAGGCATTTTTCACACAAAAGACAACACAGAGTGCTTTATATGGTAAATTTGTTTATTTAGTCTTTTTCTACATAGATTTATTTAAATATGTGTGTAACATCACACTGCTTATTGATCTAAATATAAGTATTTAATCTTATGTGTGACATCTGGAAGGTAGCAGACTGTTGTTTACTGAATGCAGATGTCTGAACAGGTGTTTGTTGAAAATTAAAATAATTGCAATCATCATAGGATGAGCTATTATTTTCCCTGGTTTCCTATAGGAAGTAAAGTCACTCTTGGCTTACTCATAAATTGCATGTTGGGTAAAGATGATGCGGGTCAGTGTAACCATTGTAACCAGGCTGAGACAAAAGAACGTAGTGGTTCACTGCAATTCATTTGGGGCAGAAAGGAAAGATGCAGTGGATAAAATTAGGAAAATGAAAGGTTCATTTGAAGGATCAAATATTTTACTGTGTGGCTCAGGAGATAGTGTGTTCCAGGTTGTTAGGTTTGAACAAGTTTACTATTGGGGACACGCAAGTTTATTTATTTATTTATTTATTCATGTATTTGCCGACTGCGCTGACCAACACTCCTTAACAGTTGGTGGCGCTAATGGCTTTGACTGCCAACTGCCAAGAAGAAGAAGAAGAAGAATAAAAGGAAGAAGAAGCGTGTCTTCAGTTACGTCCGCAAGTCGCCTTGAAATCGCGACGCTTGTGGCTGTTTCATCACTCTAGTTGCTAAACTCAGACGTTTTGAAAATGAGCGGCCGTGGAAAGGGAGGAAAGGGGCTCGGGAAAGGAGGCGCTAAGCGTCACCGTAAAGTTCTGCGTGATAACATCCAGGGAATCACCAAGCCCGCCATCCGCCGTCTGGCTCGCCGTGGCGGAGTCAAGCG
>JBBBVT010000025.1:1323984-1334952 GCA_037177035.1 Craterocephalus eyresii
TGCAGTCCAGCACGAGAAGAGCGAGTCTTGGCCTTTGCCCTGGCTTTGCCTCCGGTTTTTCCACGTCCAGACATGTTGTTGTTAAGATGCGATAGATCAGAAAGAATGATGGGGGTCAACGGCGTGTACTGGTTTAAATAGATACAGCGGCGTACACACTGATCGCTCATTGGTTAAATTGAGCGTTAGCATAATCGTCCAATCAAATGGGGGGTAGGGCTTGACGCCACACGTGGCGTAACTTCCGGTTTAAAAGCGCCAAGTCTAAAAAAAAAGTTAGAAAATACCACAATGCATTTCGTTTGATTTATTGGTGTAGATAACGACATGTTTGGAATATCTTTAATAGATGGATACTTTGCAAAAAAGATTTTTCATCAACTACTCAGAGTAATTAGTTTATTTTACACAAATATGATCAAACAAGAAAAATCTCTCATTGACCAATAAACATTAGACAAACCCTATTTATTTCAGTTTTTACACACAAAATATCCTGAATCCTCCACTGACTACATTTGATCAATTATAAAATAAATGTAGTATAAAGATAAACTTGACTGAGACAAAACCTAGCATTGCAAAAAAAGAAAACTAAAACAAACATGCATTTATAATCTTCACAACTATTTCTTGTTTTTGTTTACCAAACGGAGCAGAACATCATCTCTATTTCTCCCCAAAGGTAGACCACTAAAGTTGGATTTAAGTGCTGGTGGGTAGCTGTGAGTTAGAACTCTAGTAAAATCACAGATCCTGTTAAAAAAAAAGGTTGTAATTTCAATGTAGATAAAAACAGAAAAAACACCACGTGTGTAAAAGTATCTTTATACAGGTAGATATAGCATGGTAAATTTTAGCTTCTCTTGCTTTTAATCTTTCTAATGATTTTATTTTATTTGTATGTTTTTGTGTTTTAATGGGTTTTATTATAACTCTTTCTTTCCTTTTATGGTTAATGTTTTATATAAAGTACTGTGAATTGTCTTGAGCCTGAAAATTTGCTATAGAAATGATCTTGCCTTGCCCGTTCACATGTATACGACAGAAGACATGTTTGGAGATATAAAAATAGTCCTTTGGAAGATGAAACATCTGGGATTTGTGTAGTTAAAGATAAAAAATGTTATTAGAAGTTTAATGTTAATGCATCTTTATAATTTGTGCATGCGAGAATTTTTATTATGTATTTATTTTTACATATGTGTATTTGAACATTTGATAGTAACCGAAATTACACACAGATTACACATTACAATCCATTTTCTCTGCAGTTACCATCCATCAATAGGAGGGTTTTTATGGGTAATTTCCAAATTTGGAGTCCTTCATTCTACAGAAATAAAGATTATTCTCCATGCAAGTTCTTTCCCCAAAACCATTACCATGTATCAGTTCAGAAATGCAGTGAAGATCTTCCCATGAGTGGACGTCCCAGTAAGTTCAGCACAAGATCAAACAATGCAAAGCTCAGAAACAGAAAATACCCAAAGTCCACGTCTCAGACTCTCCAAGCCTCAGGCTGAAAGTTAAATGTTAAAGTTCAGGACAGTCTGGTTAGAAAAAGACTGAACCGGAATGGCTTGTTTTGCAAAAAAAATGTAGTCAGTGTCAACAAACTCTCTTCCCTCTCCACTGGTTTAATTCAGTCCCTATCCGTTCTTCATCCCCAAATTCATGTCATATCCTTGAAATAAAAATGAAATCAACAAATTTTATTTACCAAAACTGGATTCAGTTAGATTTATGTCCCAAGTTGACTACAAATTAACTCCCTGCTTTATGTTTCACGCTCACACTGAGAGAAGAATGGAAGTGAAATAAAGGAGAGCAGAGTCTTGGGAGGAAGAGGAGTGGAGGATTCACATGAAAGTATACGTTCAGATACATTTACATTTTGAAAAGCGTAATGTTTATGATTGTGCAATCTTTGTAAAGCTAAATCTTAACATAAATGCATAAACCTGTATAAATACAGACATGCAGCCATGTTTAGCAAACTGCACCGTGTCTGCTGCCCGCGTAGGGAAGAGCGTCTCTCTGCTGGAGGCGCCTACAGCAGGTTTTTTACGGCGTGCTCGATCCGGCGGTGATGAATGTGCTTGTGTTGTACGAGGAGTGTAGGACTCTGCCCAGACAAAGCACCCAGAGAGCAGGAAAGACACCAAGCTGCAGCTGCAACAAGCTGCACGAGTTTCACTCAAAACAATGCAGTGGCAGATGCAGAGGAGCTGCCACAGGAACCACAGCAGCCAGACATGAAGTTTACGTGCAGCAAATGTAGACAAGATATCAGAGCTAATACTCTGGAACTTTTAGATGAACATTTCTCCAGCACATCTGGAAGTTGCAGTGTAGAAGCTCTGGAGGGCCAGATATGTGCACCACGACCGTGGGTCTGTGCAGACTGCTGGGCTGGAAAACACACATTCATAGTTACACCATGTGAGCTGTAAAAACATCATTGTAACGATTATAAATCCACATTCATGTCAACAAAAGTTTGTTTTTGACAACAAGCATGTGCTCATTGCTATCAGATTGGACAAATAAGTTGTGACCTTAAAAACAATCTTTATGTATACGACAATGTAATATAATTAATGTTCATATTATAATTAAATAGAGATATAGAGATATAGACAGTTTTTATCATTTTAAACTTCAAAACTGTACTTATTCTCTGTGAATACTGTTTGTGCCACATTTTATGGTTTTATTTCATTTTGTCTTTGTACCACCAACCCAGGACAACGTCCTTGCATGTGCACACCTGGTTGGCAATAAAGTCATATCCCGATTCGGATGTATACAAAATGAAGATTTATCTCAAAGATATATTCATCAATGATGGGTATATCAGCATAAACACCTCGTACCACCTGTCAGACCTACCGAGTGGGCCATGAACTCTTCTGCAGAGTCAGATGTGAGTCCATCCGTCTGACAACTAAAACTTTGCTAAACTGGTTAATTCCAACAAGACATGATCCAAGAACAGCAGCATCAAGGTGTAGACATGATCAGGTGAAAGTCCAGACCTAAACTTAACTTTTAACTCCGTAATAAAAAATACCAGATAACGATGTGTTGCTGTTCATGTAAAGATAGTTACCTTTATTTTAAACAGAATATGAATAAGGTGCTGCAGAATTCATACTTTAACACTTAGAGCAGTACAATGTGATGCAGACTGAGACGTTTGGCAGGGGACTGATGGAGCTCAGGGGTCAGAGGTCATCCTAGCATCCTCCTGATTGGCAAACAGATGTCGGCCATCTTGGATTGTAGCGGGGAGGACAGATTGATGCGGTGAGCTCTTATTTTTTCTAATTAATTATATTTTCTAAGTTTATACCACACCAGCTTTTCGTTTGAATAAAACAAGGCCCACGCCGTGGTTATAACCAATTTTTGAAGGCGAGGCCCTGAAAACGTATTCTGCAGGATGGGGTCGGTTCCGGTGCTTTTTGTTGTTGTTTTGGGGGAAATAAGGGGAACAGCAGGCCCAAATCCGAAGCTAAAAGGCACTTTTCCCGCCGGTCCTCTCTCTGCCGGGCTGTCTGTCCATTGGACCGCATCAGAACCAACGTTGCCCGCACGTGAATGGAAGTTTAGCGCTGCTCGGCTTCCGGGCCTGCCTGTTTCTACGTCGCTATTAGCTGTTAGCTTGCGCTAGCCTAGCGTTAGCCTGGCTGTTAGCCTTTAGCTAGTTAGCTGTAGTTGCAGATATAATGGGAAACAAAGAAAAAAATCGTTTTAAGAAATTTTAAATTAAAAAATTTTGAGAACAGACAAAAAGCTTTATAATGTGATTAAACTAACTGATAGCTTAGTTTTAATGGCCCCACTCAGTATTAGTTGCTAGCATTAGCTTGCGTGGTTGCTTTTAGCTTTCTGCCACACTACTTCACCTCCAACGATGTTTCTAAACAAAACTAAACTTTTGATATTCACCACGTGTATCCACATATTATACTGAGGGGTTATCCCTTTTTTCTAACATTATAAACGGCGGAAGCAACCGCCTTAAACCCTCCGTGCAGCAGCCGTGTAAGCGCCCATGTAGCCGCCGTTAGCATGCTATATGTTGTGTATTGTGTCTGAGTTCAGCCTTGTGGAGTAAAAGACAGAAACATTTATGCAGGAATCATGGTCCGTATGTTTTCCGCAGATATGGAGATATGCATGACAAAACTATGCGTCCAGTCCTTGTTCCTTGTCTCTGACTTTTTGTAGTTTTTTTTAAAAGTGATATTGATCAGTAACTCCAGCTTTCTACAGTTGTTTGATCTGAAAATGTTCTGTGCTTTTCCCTCATTTTCAGTCCAGTTCTTGTTCCTGACCAGAATAAGAGGACTGTGTTTTTCTTCCATAAGTCACTGAAATGTGACCCATCAATCATTTAAGTATAAAAAAAAGCTCCTAACTCAAGTGATGAACCAGAGTTGTGTCAACAAACCAGATTTTAAATTGATCTTCAGGCAAATAAAGACGATGACGATGATGATAGATCATTTATTTATCTCCAAGATCAATTTAAATTTCCAGTAGCTTAAACATAGAAATATAAAGGCATATAGTTTCAGTAAGAAAGAAAAAACTGTTGAAACTATACACATAATTTGTTCCCATTTCTTTATAAAAAAAAGAGATCTGACAATTTGACAGGTAGAAGACAAAGTTGTAACAGCAACAAGGTGATTCCCAAAGAGCAGGAAACATGATATATCTCTGCAGCATGGTGCAGAAACTGACACATGAAGGAGTCATCTATTGCTGGCCTCATCAGAAATGGTCTCTGAAGAGAGATGGCTGTCGAGAAACCCCTCTTGAGGAAGGGAAACGGGGAGAAAAGGCTGAGGTGGGTCACATGATCCGAGAACTGGACTGAAGATCAAAGCGGTCTGATGGTGTGATGGATCCTCCCCAGAACCCAGACCTCTACATTACCAAAGCAGTTTGGGATCATCTAGACAGAAAACGGAATAAAACAGCAGAAACATTCAAAGAAGAGTTTTGGAAATTCCATCAAGGGTCCTGGAAAGCAAGCATTCTCTAAGCCGCTCACACTAGATCTTCACTTTCAACGACTTTTCTAGAAATTCTAGTCTTGAACAAACATCTGGGTATTTATCGTTGTATTTCTTGATTGTTGATGTTTTTTTCTGTCCTTGAACCCTGCGTCAGTTTACAGATGCATGTGTTATAATTAGACATATCTGATGTTATGTTGTCTCTTCAGCTGACTCTGGTGGCATTCCTTGTCTGGTTTTCCAGGTGACACGCGGCATGTTTGGTGCTAACCGGAAGAAGTTTATGGAGGGAGGGCTAGAGAGCGACTACGCGGATGACTCCAGCCTCTACTACAGCCAACAGTCCATGTTCCCTCCTCACCGAGCTGACAAAGACGTAAGTCAACGATGCTTCAGTTTCGCAGGTCTGCAGTGTTAACAGGGGCTGTGAATATCATCTCATCTGTTCCAGACTTTATTCTTCATAGTTCCTACAAGCTTTTGTAAGCAAAACTAAAGATATCAAATGTTATTCTAGCTGTTATTGTCCAGCCATGAGATATTTAGACATATAATCTGGATGTCGGGATGTGAAGACAAAAGATCTATCCAGAAAAAAAGGGAAATCAATCGCAGTTTTTATTTTTATTTTCTGCTGAAAGCTGCATCGAATATTCTGGTCCCTGGAAATGTTGGGGAAATTGTTAGATCTGTCCTCAGTCATATTTGTTATAAATAGTTATTTGTTCTGATTTGATTTGATTGTTTTAATTTATCCCTGCAGCAATTTCTTTATAGTAACATAAAATAAAAATGAATCACATAAAACTTTATTTTCTTTAAACCCAGCTATTACTGTGTTACATCATTAATTAAATGCACCGTGTGATGGTCGATCACTGCTGGTCCTGCTTCCAGAAAACAGTAATGAGATCCAGAAATTTTGATCTAAGAAGCTTAAGAAAAGTGATAAGCACATGAAACAAATAATTTTCTTTAAATCAATTGTTGTATTGATAATTTTACATAAAAAATAATTAGCAAACCCTCAGCTCAGCTTCATTTTGTATGAACCGATTAATGATCAGGCTGCTCGTTTGGAGGTGTGCAGCGCTAACGGATCACGGTGAACGGATGACATGTTTGTTTTCTTTCCATAGATGCTGGCGTCTTCCTCTGCCTCGTCGACGGGTCAGCTGTCACAGCTGGGAGCCAGTTTATACGGCCCACAGAGTAAGTCCTTACCGTGTCCACCGGCTGTGTGTCCGTACATTCAGTTTGGATTTGATCGAACAAATAAAACGTCAGACAGTTGCTTCATGCATTGGTTTCATGTTTTCACACATCTCTGCTGCAGTGAAAGGGGCCCAGTGGGACCAGTTAAACTGACTTACTGGTGACATGAAGTAGATACAGGGAGCAGAAACATCAGACTGCTGCATCTGGACATTATCTGTTTAATCCTGATCTATGTAATTTGTTCAACATGTCAGCAGAGCAAAGATGCATTTCTTTGGTTTTAACATACAGTGCTGTACTGCAGTCATTAAAAATTACAGCTGTGCACTTATCATTTATAGTTTTTAAAAGTTTTTCATATATATGCATTGTTTTACTTAAAATTTCTATTCTGTTTATAAATATAGTTTCTCTTATGTAAATCTCTGCTGCTGAAAACTTAATTTCCCTCGGGGCATCTCCCCAAGGAATTGATGAATTTCTATTAGTTGTCTTTTTTCATCTAATCTGGATAAAAGATGAACAGCAGATGTTGTTTGTTTCAGTAACCATCAAGTTGAATAAATTATGCTCATATGCATAATCCTTCGTGTATGTCTCTCCCTGTCTGCGTGCAGGTGCTCTGGGGTTTCCCATGCGTGGGATGAACAGCAGCGCTGCACCTCAGCTGAGTCGAAGTGGACTGAACCAGTCTGCCAGCCAGCTTTCCAGCCATGCCAGCACTCCCAACTCTGGCACGATGCACACGCCGCCTTCTCCAAGCAGGTACACCACAGCAACATTTAGGGTCCCGGCTCAGTTTTTAGTGTCCTCTCTGACAAGACAGTCAATGTGATTGGTCTCCTTAACCCTGCGGCTGGTTTATTTTGGCCTTTATGCCTTGTTTACATATTGCAGCGTAAATCTTTAGACTTTAGACTGTCCCGCTCTCATGTTGGAGAAGAATTAACTCCATTTTTTCCCATTTAGTGAAATGATGAGGAATTAGACATAAGTTGAAAGAAGGTAAATCACTGTCCGTCTCATCCCAGTTTAATGCAGGGATAAATATGGGAGAAGGGAGATTGAAACGTTTCACATCTGCAGACCTGGTGGCAAAGCGTTGGCTGGAAAGCCATATTTCTTCCAACACTCATGCGCATGTCATTCAGCTCTGCAGAGGCATTCACCTGGTTCAGATGCTGACGAAGGGATGCATCTAAACGTTGCAGGATGGTAGATTACCAGTAACGGACTTGAGCACCCCTGATGCTGGGGCGTTGTTAGGTCCTCCACAGTTCCACAGCTTACACAGTGTGTGGTGCAGAATATTAGCTTCTGGCTATGGCTAACCAGGAAGCAGGCACAGAAGTGTGCATTGCTACCCAAATGCACCGGGGGACATGTGGTGGTCCATCACTGGGTTTCAGATATGAACTGTCCACTCAAGCTGACATTGAATCATTCTTTTTATTTTATTTTATTTTATCATTCATTTATTTATTTATTCTATTTTATTTATTTCTTAATTTATTCTTTATTTTTTATATATTTATTTATATAATCATTCATAGAAAATCATTTTTGGCAGTTTTGAAATGTATAGATTCCTCAGAGAGTTTTTAAGAAAGGGGATGTTTATCTTTGTCTGCTTTTATTTTGGAAATGTCTGTAAATTTAATCTTTATACTAAATTGCATCATGAACCAGTTAAGGTGGAAAGAATGTCAGAGTGTTGTGATGAACCTGGTCTAAGCAGCGGTGCTCCTCATCTCTCTCCATGCAGGACCATCCTGCCCATGAGCAGCCGGAGCGTGCTGAACCACAACCAGCAGGTGGGCGGACCGACGGGCCAGACGGGTGGGATTGGAGGAGACCGGGTGGGCGGCAGCGGTGCAGGAGGGAGGAGCGGCAGCATGGGGAGCCCCAGCCGGTCGTCCCCCAGCATCATCGGCATGCCCAAGCAGCAGCAGGCGCGGCAGCCGTTCACCATCAACAGGTTTGCAGCTTCTGTTGTTTAACCTGATGATGCCTCAGTGAGGAGATGAGCGGCTGAACGCGATGTTTCTGTGTGTCAGTATGTCAGGGTTCGGGGTGAACAGGAATCCAGGCTTCAACATGAACAACTCCTTATCCAACAACATCTTCAACGGCACAGGTACAACATTTGGTCTCAGATTCCACTTTCATTCATGAAGAGTAAATGCAGATTTTAAACTCAACCAGAAAAAATATTCAAAATGTGTTTGCTTCCGTCCCTTTTTCAAAGATAACCTCAACTTTAAGTATTTGGCAACATTCAGCTTTATTGTATATTGATGAGCAGTAACAGCAAAACAAAAAGGGATTTGAATGTTTTTTATACAATTTTAATTTGGAAATGTTTCACATACAGTATGTTAAAAAAGAAATTCCTGGACCTTTGTTTGAAAAGCCAGGTGTAATTTATGTGGTGTGGGGGTCTCTGCAGCCTTGTCCCACACCATCACTAGGACTGGTCTCTGCTGGGGAAATGCATGGACTCATAGAAAAAGAAATATATTTCTTTTTTTTTTAAAGCTGAAGAAAATGCTAAAATAGGGTCGAGTGTACCTCCTGTCATCGGAGTCAGAGCTTTTTTTCAAAGCTGCGTTTAGCAGTTTAGCACTTACTGTTATTTTTCCCCTGCATAATATCTGATAGAAAGCTTCTCGTCTTCGTGCCCTCACTTGCTTGTTTGCTTCCAGACGGCAGCGAGAATGTGACGGGGTTGGACCTGTCCGACTTCCCAGCGTTGGCTGACCGGAGTCGGAGGGACGGAGGCTCGAATCCCACCCCACTGCTCAACCCGCTGGCCGGTCGGGCACCTTATGGTAACACTCAGACACAGCTTGCACCCACAACTTGCAAACATTTACAAACAGGAAGCAGAAAGAGAAACTTTCAAAGTGTTTCTTCCTGTATAAGAGCAGTGAGCCGACAGCAGGACGATGAGCTGCATCCTCCTGAACAGATTTTAGGAGTTTAATGGAGGATATGAGGCCAGTGATACTTGATTTATTGCGCTTTGTTTGGGATGCTGCTTAATTACGTTTAATGTTGGAACTGACAAGGAGGGGAGGGAAAAGGCGACAAAAACACATAAAAAAAACAAAATGGTTAAACTGTAGGGCAGTGTTTCTCAACCTCCTTTGGGCTAGTGTCCCCCCATCTAATATCCATTTTTCCTACTGCGCCCTCATTTGTGGGTCTTTTAGCCTTTTAAGACCAGGAGGAGACATTCGGCTACAAGCTACAAATCAGTTCAGGAGCAGCTGAAATGAGTTCTGTATAAAAGACGCCTGATTTACCAGGAGGCCCCAAAAAGTAAAGACAATCTATGTGCACGATAATAAACACCAGGAGTAGCTGCAGCACCAAGATGACCAGAAAAAACTCGGGTATAAGCCTCTACCAGCAGGGAGACTGATTGACATGTAAGCGAGCTTTTCGCAGTTTCTTGATTTTCTTTGTTTTACATCCAAACTAACATAAAAAAGTGGAGTTTTAACATCAGTTTTGAAAAATGACTCAAAGGTTTACATGTAATAAAATGAATTTCTGTCTGATTTCTCATTTTCTTCCTCCACCTTTTCATTAAGACAATTGAGCATGAGCAGGGACATCGTTCTGCCAGTCCTGAAATGCGACACTTTCTCCAGATAAAAAGTGATGGCGTTTGTGTTGTGCATCTGTTTTTTCTCTGATCCTGTTCCACTTGTCTCCTTTGGCAGTTGGCATGGTAACCAAGCCGTCCAGTGAGCAGTCACAGGACTTCTCCATCCACAACGAAGACTTCCCAGCTCTCCCCGGGTCAAACTACCAACCCAAAGACCCCACCAGCACCAATGAAGACAGCAAAACGGTTGGATTTCTATATTTTTATTTCTGTATTTTGAGTTTTCCTTTTTCAATTAAACGGAAATGTCGTTTTTTTTTCTCTAACTCCAGTTTTTTTTTCTCCTCTCGTTAACTCTTCTCATCATTTAGGATTACCTTTTTTCATCATGCAGCATTTTCCTGTTTTTGTCCAATCAGAATCTGAACTCATCAGGAAAGTCCACCTCCAGCTCAGATGGTCCAAAGTTCCCCGGCGACAAAAGCTCCGCCCCCAGCAACAACAACCAGCAGAAGAAAGGGATTCAGGTGCTTCCTGACGGTGAGACATCACGGGAAGAAGACGCAAGGACGGATTTCAGATGGATTTCAGTCTCAAACGTCCTCGTGTGTTTTATCTGCGTCTCAGGGCGTGTGACCAATATCCCCATTGGCATGGTAACGGACCAGTTTGGGATGATCGGCTTACTGACGTTCATCCGGGCGGCGGAGACGGACCCCGGCATGGTCCATCTGGCGCTAGGTTCTGACCTCACAACGCTCGGCCTCAACCTCAACTCGCCAGAGTACGATGAGCGCACACACAGACACACACACACACACATAACTGTGCCCGTTAATAGGATGCTTTCCTCACCTGAACATCTACATACCTCTTATCCTCTGTCCCTCACATTTAACAACCTGATAAACGTCCTGCAGCTCAGGGAGTTCACATCATAACTGCATCTTCAGTAAATTGTCAGACTGGAGAGAGTGCATGTTTGGTATTTGTTTTTATTTATTTATTTGAAACAAAGAATTGTAAGGCAAGGCAAGTTTATTTATATAGCGCTTTTCAGGTCCAAGACAATTCAAAGTGCTTTACATACAACATAAG
>JBBBVT010000025.1:1342838-1354544 GCA_037177035.1 Craterocephalus eyresii
GTGTGTGTGTGTGTGTGTGTGTGTGTGTGTATAAAATGATTCCTGATGCTATAAAAAAAATTGTTTTGACATGAATGAAAGTTAGAAAACTTCTTCCTACATGTGTTTATCAGGAGTTAATCTGGTCCTGTCTATTTCCTGGCAGTTGATGGTGATTCTGCTTCTGTTGGTTTTACACTCTCTTTAACTTTAACTAGAGCATCATGTGACCCTGGAGGCAGAAGCACAACATCCGTATCCGCTCAGGAATTAGGACCCATCACTTTACCGGGTTGTGTTTCAGTGTTTGTCCACAGGAGGGCGCCATGTTCCCACATCAGACCAGGAAGTAAGGTGGGCCGCTTTTAGATGAATAAATGTCTGTTTCATCCATAATAATGACACAGTCCAAACATGGATCTGCGTGAATGATTCATGTGTGGTACAAAGCCATTCTGCGATGAACTGATGAGTTATTTAACTTTTTATTTAGCTGCAGCTGAATGAGAAATATGAACAGGGAGACACATCTGCAACCTGCAGGTAAACACACAGAAAACATGAGAAAGAGTCTGAACAAAGAGCCGGAAAGTGTTTATTACAGCCTTAATGAAGCCGCAGAAGCAAAGTGGAGATTAAAGCTGTTAACTTCAGGAAATTAGCCTGGGATTTCACTCTAAAAACAGCCAATCAGAGACAGGAAGTCCAGTCAGATTGACTTTATTTAGCCAGGCTAATTACAAAAACAGTAACGTTTCCCTGAACCAGAGTTACATAAGAGAGAAACTCATCTAAAAAAGTGCAGCAGAGTGTGAGAGTGAGTGGGCGAATGTGGTAAATTAAAACCTCACTTCATTTTTTAATGAGCTCATTTGTTTCTTTTATTAAAGCAAAAAGAAATCAGAGCCACAGAAGAAACTTTTTAATGTCACGCAACATTAAGTTTAGACGTCGTCGTGACTCGGTGTTTAGCATCGTTCCAGGAAACTACACAAAGTCTTCTTTAGATGCAGAAACTTGATCATGTTGGTGTAAAATGTCTTTGTTTTAACATTTTTTATTGACTTGTTGTGTAAAATGGCATCAGTTTGATTTAATCTACATTTTAAACTTGTTTAAAACATGTTGGATTCAAGACAAAAAACTAAAAATATAATGAAGACGCTTATTTTTTTCAGAATATATCAGCTGTTAAACCTGCAGTTGATGTAAAAATCTGCTTTTAGAGTGTCTGTAACAGATCTAACTTCAGAGGATGAGGTCTGAGGAAGTCCATGCTACTCAGCCTTAAGGTTTTAGGTGATTTTGTATCTATATATTCTCTGTAGATGAACATAGACAGGCCGGTTATGGTGATATGACACACCTGTTGGCTTTATTCATTGTGCAGATGTGTGACCGACTGTAACAGGAAAAAGCAACTTTTCCATCTTGAGGAAATGAAAAGTAGCTTAAACAGCTGCTCAGTATCTCCTGGTGGCCACGTCTGAGAAGATGAACGTGGAGAAGAGGCAGAAACAGATATTGAACAGTAGAAGTGATGAATCAATGTTAGAAATATTTGGAAGTTTATATCAGAAACACGACAGAAAGAAGCTGAAGGTTAATTTTAAGTTAAAATCAACAAGCGGCCAGTAGAATTCCTGAGCTCCATCCCAGACCTTCGCAGGCCGTGGATGGAGGGATTTCCAGCCAAATGCTCTCTGCTGCTCTGCTTGTTCAGGACAGCAGGAGTAAATATTTTCCCGGCTAATCGCATCATCCAGAAGTCGATTTCATCTCCACAAGTCCTTTTGTTTATCTTTTGTTTCCTGAAAGTCCAAATCTGGTCCAGAGAGGATACCAGCTGTCTACATATCGGTCTCCCTCAATTGTGTTTGTTAACTCTCAGATGTGAAACTTGTTTTCACCGTGCTGCTCCAGACTGTTCTGCAGAGACATGCGGCCTCAGTTCTTCACTCCGATGGCCGTTATTATTTGTAATCTGTTGATCTGCAGAGATGATGATAATCCTGCCACATGCCACCCTGATTACCCGCCGAAATGCCCAGGCTTGGCTCGCCGCAGAGCCGGATAGCAGGAGAGGTTGAAGGGTATCGTCATTTTAAAGGTGACTGGGATATTTTATAGAGAGATGTTCTGAGTTTTAAAGTTTTAACAGCTTCTAAAAGACAAAGCTCAAAGTTCTGGACCTGCAGCTTTTAGATTATTTCCGGCTCCAACCTGATAATGAGCCACTAATGTGAGTCAGGTGTGTCGACTCGTAGATGCATATATCTGCAGAGGTGCCGGTATCTGGCCCTGCAAAGCTAAAAGCCTGCAACTTTTAGATGTATTCTTTCTCCAACACACCTGAGTCATATAAACGGCTCGTTAGCAGCTGCAGAGCTGCACATGAGCTGATCCAGCCATTTAATTCAGGTGTGATGGAGAAGGAAAACATCTAAAAGTAGCTCACCAAGACTACAGGTACTACTGGGAAAATGAGAATATCCTGTAAAAGTTGTTTCATTCAGGCAATTGAACATATCCAGATGCAAGATTTTACTTTCAGAGGCCTGACATTTTTGTATTTAAAATCCATTTTTTTATTGATTTCAAGCAATATTCCGGACACTTAAACAGCATCTGCATGTTTGCGTTGCCGTCCGTCTGAAGGGACCGTTTATGTTTCTGCTCCCTCTGGACTCCTCCATGCCGACGGAAATCAATACATCTCAGTCAGCTCATTGATCGCTGGGTCCTGGGATTTCGGACGGCCACTTGCATCTTTAACGGCGACCAAACTGCACTCGAGGGAGATGAAATGAAACTGCTGCAGACAAACGGACCCGTTTCTCACCATAAAATCTTTATTTTCAGGACAGTTCAGGCAACCTCATGAAACCACATCTAATGTAGTTTTACACAAACTGTTTGCCTGCATTTAACCCAATTATGACAAAAACACTTTTGATTTTCTATGTAATAATTTGAAAAACTGAATATTTTAGTTTTCATCCAAGTAAACATATTTTAAATATGAAATATACAGATTTCAGGCTGCTTGAGTTGGCCAATCAGAGCAGACTTTATAGAGATGAAAACATCTCAAGTAACAAGTAACATCTGTGAATGTAACTGTGTACTGCAGAGTAATCCTGGTTCCTGTGGTTCTATGAGCTGGTGATAAACTCTCAGCCTTTACTGGAAGCTGCTTACAGACCAAATCATAGGAATCACCTGCTGGCATCACCGCTTTCTCCTTCTCTTTTTCACCACATTTTAGCACAAAATGAACCCCATAGTCACTTTTTGCAGACTGTTGCAGCCTGAAATGTTAAAAGTGACTCAAGCGAAACATGAAATAGATAGTTTATACTTCTGGAATGAAATAAAAGTTAAAATAGGGAATGGATATGGGTGGTGGATCACGGGCTTTAACAAGCTACCAAGCAGAGCAGCTGTGAGTAATAACCACTTCCATCCATTGCAGCTCTCACTTGTCATGTTTTCATCAACTAAGAGATGAAAATGGTTCATTTTGTGCAGAATCTCAGGTAATTATCTCGTCGTCCGTCAGCGGCTGCTTCCTGTGACGGAACAGTGTGGAAGTGAAGCAGGTGTCCAGGGAGCAAGCGAGGGATTTTTCTGCGCTCTCCCTCCACTAAGAGGCTTATCTCATGCAGCATGTAGCAGTGAGAGAACAACAAGCAGCCAGCGGCAAAATAAAACTCAAATCTGGATTAAATCATCAGGCCACCGGAGCGAAGAGAGAGGGAGGGGAAACCATGGAAATATGTCAGGCTGCCACTAGCACCATGTGATCCGATGGGTGTCAGCACCTGAGACTGCCTGGGTTCCTGCATCCTGAGGACACTGCTGACGCCTGGCTCTCTGCAGCAGATTATGGAGAACCAGGCGGGCCTTTTCCGGACTCTGCAGCCCCTCTGCATGCTGCATGTTGGGCTGGCTGTGCTGCGTGGGAACCGCTAAGCTGTGGAGGTGTGAATGACGACGGTTCTCAGCTAAGATTTTGGCTGCACGGCGTGGACTCCTGGAGACCCCCGGAGAGGATGACGTAAGACTTAGTGGATCGGCAAAGCACCAGTTCTGCTTTGAGAAGATCCCAGTGGGAACGAAGGCTCACATGGCGTCACACACATGTCCCAGATCATGTGCCTTTCATCAATTTATAGTCCTCATACTTGCATCAGGGGTGGGGGGCCGCTTCCCTGCAGGTTTTAGATGCTTTCCTGCTGCGACACACTTCATTCTAATAAAATGACATTTTGTCCAGTTCTGCACCAGCTTCATAACGACTCATTAATTCTAATCAGGTGTGTTGCAGAAGGGAAAATCCTGACATTTCATTGGTCACCCCAGTCTTGATTGGTATGCATCTTGTCAAGTACTGAGGAACCAAAGTAAATGTCCATTTTCTTGCTTTTACTCTATTTTAATACCATTGTTTGCAGCTTGCTTTTGATAATCCTCCATTTGTATCTACTGTATATTAATTTAAATTATTAAAATTGTATCCCATTAATACTATCTTTTTGCTCTGTGATTGTCTCCAGTTGCTTCACTCTTTTCTTCTTTTTCTTTATTTGGATCCCTATCAGCTTGCAGCCAGCTGGGGTCCATTTGTTAAATGAAGCAATAAATTATTACCTGTGCAAATATCAATACATATGCACCAAAGCATCCCACATACAGAGTCCCTGAACCTTTCTAAAAATATTTCATCATTGCACATACATACATGCACAACGCAGATTTTCAAATATTCCAACACATAACCCATGAAAAGCTCTGTCTACATGAAACAGATGCATGTATCCACATATCCTCATACAGACACATGAATTTAATAATTGCATTCCTTGTTCACATAAATACTGCTGTGATATTACTTTATACATGATAGTGCTGATAAATAAAGTTAAATATTATCATTCAACATGAGTGCAATATTGGGTTGAGGTTTTGGTGTTTAACCCTCAATTGGCCTTAAACGATATGTTCGTTTTTTTTTCTTTTTCTGAGCCTTATGTGTAGGATTAAATACGTCATAGACTCACCCATACAATTTTTGTGGAACTCAAGAGCCTTTTTTGTGTAATTTAGATCATCCAACGGCGCTTTCTCTCATGCTATCGGAGGGGACGGGGCCAAAAATCGAAGAACCTAAATTATCTGCTGTGAAACTCGCTAATTTCTCCTAGATTTTATAAATGAACGGCTAGTGTTAACGCTATGTCAGCTCAACTTTGTTATTATACTGATCTGCGGCTTTCCAGGGGGAGGTTGCTTTTGGTGACGTCATAGAAGAGCACCTGAGTAGATCTGCTCTTGTTGCAAGGATAACAGCTATTCTTGTGATACATGGCTTAATATTTACCTGATGTCTGACCACGACTTTGATAGATCCCTGTATCGCTTTGAGACAGACCACACCGAGAAGGGAGCCGTAAGGAAGGAGGATGCAGAGAGAAAGAGCCGAACAGCTGGCCAGAGAACAAGCAACCACTGCAGAGCCTGTATGAAAATATTACTTTTATTATTTCTATTATAAGATATCAGTTGCTTTATTAGAACATCACAGCTTATATCTTGTTATTTCATATTTACAGATTGGATCCTCTAAGGGGCCAGTTTTGGGCCCTGGTGCTTATGTTTGACTTCCCTGCTTGAAATGGTTAAAAGCTGTGATTTAATGGTTTCCATTCACCAAGAAATCCTGTAATCAGCTGGAACAATGTTCCTACTGAATAGGAAGCGAAATGTAGAGGGTGGCCACCCCATTGTAAACATCCTGGATACGCCTCTGCCATGCATCAGCAGCAGATTTAAACCATCCATGTGTTTTTCAGATGTTTCTCTGCTCCAAAACCTCTAAATCCCATGTCAAAGTTCTGCACAATGAGCCATTAATCAGGAGCAGGGAAACATCTAAACCCTGCAGGACCTGGACCTCAAGATCCAGTTTGACAACCCCGCCCTGCATCGAAACCTTAAAAAAAAAAACGTACCTAAAATTTAACTTGTTTGGATTTAAGGTTAATTAAGGGATTAAATTGGAAACAGGCAGAAGCTGAGAGTCAACAGGTGTTTTTTTTCGGCCTTTATGTTCAACCCAAGCTATCAGACTTCGCTTCAAAATATTGTGAAAGCTTCTTTTTCTGACGTGAATCTTGAATTTTCCTGGTAAGCTGCCATCCTGGTGGCTCTTGATTTAGAACCGAAATAAACGACCGAATTGGAAAAGAAGGAGGGCAGGTTGTGGAGAGCGGGGGATAAATAGATGCAGCGGGTGATGACAGAGCGAGAGACGGAGGATGGAGATGTGGAGAGGGAGGGAAGGAGGGAGGTAGGGCGGGCAAATGAAGCAAGAGGGAGATGAAACGGATTCACAAACGGAAAGCAGTCGGTGATTAAACTCAACAGTTTCTCAGCAGCGGGCGAACAGCGTCGCCTCCTCTTTTTCCTGTCCCTCCTCCTCTCTTGTGCCCCCTCCATCCTCCTCCTCGCCTCCCCTCCATGCCGGCGGAGGTCTCCGCGGGGCTGCCATGGCGAAGATCCGGGTGTCGTACGAGTACTCCGAGGCGGAGGACAAGAGCATCCGGCTGGGCTTGTTTCTGATCGCCTGCGGGATCCTCAGCCTCTTCATCCTGGGCTTCTGCTGGCTCAGCCCGACGCTGCAGAGCCTCCAGAGCAAACCGGCCAACTGCACGGTGAGCCGGGCTGCGCGCTGCGCGAGCCCCGCCGGCTGCAGCCGCGGAGCCGCGGGGCGCAGCGCTCATTGCCGCTTCGCTTCTTCCGCTAACTGGGACTTTTCCCAGCCTACAGGGATTATTTAGACTCTTTGCAGTAGTTTGGGCTCCTGAAACAAGTTTTCACCAGCCTAGCCTATTTGTAGATATAAAGTCCTATATTTCAGAGTAAGAGCTGATGTTTTTGCAGCTAAACTGCAATTTAATTCCCATTTCCACAGATTTTGCAGTTAAATTCGGGGATTATTGCGTTTAGCTTGATGACACTTTAATGTAGCCTACCTATGTTTTTTATTTCTTTCAGTAAGTTTTAGTAGTGCTGGATATTGCAGAAATGTTAAATTACAGTGCATGATGTGCTAGAATCATCAAGCACATACAGCTCTCACTGGGGCCAAAATTAATATTAGTAACATCATAAATAATGAACTAATCTGTGAGGTCCCAAATAAGTCAGGCAAAGTTTTGAGTTTTTTTAAAATTATTTTTAGTTGCTTTTACCAGATTTAGAAATGTTAAACTCAATATTTTGTTGGTTAAAACAAATAGAAATCAATTTTTAACCTGATTTCATAAAACAGATTTGTCCACATTGATCACTGTGCTGGACAGTTATTGATGCAGCTACTTTCATTTTGGAGCATGTGCTGTCATGAATAATACATGAAAGTGTCCTGATAAATGTTGTTTCTACCCAGTCTTCATGTTAAATATTCACTGAGGAAAATGTTAATATGAAGCATTTTGAGGAAAAGCTGAAATCAAAGTCACAGGATTTCAGAGTTAGATTGAAATTATCTGGTAATCTCCCTCAGCCACTCAGGAAGGTTTAAGTGTTCAGGACTAAATCAGGACAAACCGCGCCGAACATCCGGTCCATCGGTCCCAGATTTGGAGTTTTCATCATGCTGATGGACAGCAAAGGTGATCACCCTGACCTGATTGATCCCATCTGACAGACTCAATCGCACCGAGCTGCCAGTCATCTGCCAGCGAGACTCCACCTCACTGCTGGATTCACACTGATCCTTATTTTGTGATTCTGGGGTTTCTCCAGCATTTAAATGGAAATTTTCCTCATAATTTCCTGAAAATAATCAACCTTGCAGGGAACTTGTCCCATTTTGCTTAGATAGAGTTAATACTGTTGTGGTAAAACCTCCATGTTGGGTCATTAAGATCCAGATGGTGTTTGTTTATTTGTTCATACACAGAAACAGATTCAGATTTCTGCTAGTCTTCCAGATGTTTGAGTTGTTTGCTTTTAATCTACGGCTTCTTCAAGGAATCATAAGGCTGGATTTTAGTTCCCTGGCAGCTGTTTGAATGGCCAATCAGCTTCCGGTGCTGGAGACAGAGAGAATTGACAGGAAAATGGCAAAAAGCCCGGATGAAATGGAGACCTCTGTGCTAGATCCCAGCATAACAACTCCTTGCAGCTTCACTCATACCTATAATAATAATAATAATAATGATAATAATAAGCAATTGAGAACAGGAGTGTCAAACATAGGACCCGGGGACTAAAAACAGCCTGTCAGAAGGTCTAATCTGGATCACCGGAAGAATTTACTGGATGTCTAAAATAACAGAAGCTAATACCTGTAATGTTCAGATAAAAGTAACTCATAGTAAAAGCAATATTTAGAGGGAGTAACTGTAATGCTATGATAAAAGTAACTACTACAATTGAATCAATATTAAACTAAAGTAACTTTATTGGTAAAATTAAAGTAAATATAATACTTTAATGAGTAGTAAAACAATGTACAAGGGACTAATATTTCAAAATAAGAATTACAATTAAAAAAAATGTATTTCACGGATTTAGTTTTCGTGTATTCTGTATTAATTATATGGCAAGAATATAAAATAGATGTAAATGTGCAACTAAATCATGTTATGTTGTTATTTTGGTCAGGCCCACTGGTGTTGCAATTATTATTTATTTGGCCATTAAAATGAAATGAGGTTGACACCCTTGAATTAGATGATATGCTATGAATATTTATTTAAAATGGATCTACTTTCACTCTCACACAATAGAAAATAACTCAAGGTAGATTAAAGCGACTCTACTTTCCAACGTAATGTGACCTTTAGTTTGGACAGAAAGTGAAAGTTATTGTTTGAAACAGTGGTTGCTCACAGACCTCAGGCCATTTCTGATTTAGTTATTTCAATGTTTTTGGTTGTCAATATAAAGTGGATTTGTCTATCTCCAGCTCCTTCAGTCCCTTTCTGCTGCATCATTTTTCACCGTGGATCATTAAATCTTTTTGTGCAGCATACTGAAACCTCTGGAAGTATTCATGAAATAAATTACCAGCTTCCGCAACCTGCTCTCCTTGCTGTTTTCTGCGAATGATGAATTAAAACCAGCCTGATTTATTTGGCTGTTAGCTTATTGCATCATCTTTGAATAATGTTTACGCATTACGGGGAGTGGAAGGCTTTTGTTTTTGTTTTTTCTTTCCTTTTTTTATGTGTAATAGCACAATCCAAAGTCATGTGGCAGAGAACAGCTTTCCTCAGTCATTACTAATTCATGGTTTAACATAAATCACAATACTTGCTTTATTGCAGCTCTCTGAACTCTAAGTAATGACTGTCTGACTTTTATCAAATCAACAAAGATTGATCCCTTTTTTTCATGTATTGATATTTGTTTTCATCCCGCTGCTTGCTGTTCCAGTCATTAGTGTGAAATGTCACATCAGACATGCAGATGATGGCTTTGTTCTCATTTAGAAGCTGTTTTTTTTACTGCATTGACCATGTGACAGTCATGCTTATTTCAAACTTCATTATATTATGATTTGATTGTGCAATATTATTAGTATTCTCTTCTTTTTTATATTTTTTTTGTGTCTTTTTTTAAGTGGATTCATTCACTATGTAACATTTTAGTATGATCAAGTTTTGTTCGCCCTTATTTTGAATAGCATGGCTGTTCATGTTTACATTTGCAGTTTTATGGTTTTTCTCTGGTCAGAAGTGAAATTAATCTTGAGTAAAAATAACTTATTTTCTTTGGTAAACTGAATTATTTTGCAGAGAGTTTGTCGGGAAATTTTAGAGTGAAAGATTCCCAAAAGTCTTATTAAAAGCTTCTAATGTTAGCTGAAACTCCGTTAGCCTTTCAGTCACAAGTTACTTTATTTTATCTTTTTTACCTCACCCACTGATGTTCTGAGCTAAACACTTGGTAACAACAGCAAAACCAGACACTTACATGTTGACACATATAAATATATATTAATTTCTTCAAAAATCTTATCCCTCTTTGGAGATGTTAAATCTACACCAAACCTGATTTAGCCTTTCTTATTCTTTTTTTAAGTTTGGGCTCTTTTTTTTCCTTTCTCTGATATTGAACTGATTAATAGTAATTCTACAAATTGGGAGTTTATCTTAATTTTTTTCTAGTTTAAAAAACCTTTAATGTTAATTTCTAGGCTACTTTCTGCAAAGTTGTGTATGTTTCATATGAAACGTAGAGGCGCTAGTTTTTATATTAAACCAAACGATTGATTCCTTATTGCATGGAATATAATGTTATATTCAAACTTCTCCTTTTTCTGACAGTTTTTTCATATTAGAAAAATATGTGAAACCAGATAGATGAGTGACTCTTTTCAGCATTTTGTTGTTAGTTTTCACCAATTAATCCTCAATAATCAATCAATCAATCAGCCACTTACATCAGTACATACTGTATGTGAAAAAGAAAGATAATTAAGAGTGTAAGCTTGATGGTAAATGGGATTTGTTACAGTGAGATGGGGTTTTATTAGAGAACTGATGGAACCGTCATGGATAATGGAGTTGAACCTGCAGAGCTCTCATTCATCGTGCTGTCTTCTTCCCTCAGGTGGTGTCTGTGTTGCGTCCTGAGGAGATGTTTGAGTGTGTTTTTACCTGTGGAGCTGACTGCAAGGGGACGTCCCTGTACCCCTGCCTCCAGATCTTCGTCAACAACTCGGAGTCCAACTCTGTGGCACTGCTGCACTTCGATGAACAGCAGCTGGTCCTCAATCCAAAGGTACAGAAAATGGTTCCACTCTGGATTTTTACTGAAACACAGTACATCGAGTTATTTATATTGATTCAAAATCCTAACATCGGCCAAAAATCGATAGGGTAACCAGTTATCAATCACACTTTTATTTTGAAAATATTTTCTTTTAAACTGAATGTTAATGCCAGAGCTCGGGAATAAAGAAAGGTTAAATGATAATCTAGTTACTTTTTGTGATAAATGGAAATAATTGTGATCAGTCACTCATGACATTGCTTTATATTGTTTCATATCAATTGGTGGATCCTTGATCAAATCAAATCAAAATCAGATCGTGAATGAATTTGAGATATCGGCAAACATTGAGTCGCTGTATTACTGTATCGATATAATATCATATATCGTGATTAAACCAATGATTCCTAATCCTACAAACTACGGTCAGCAGACATTTTTGTTTTTACTGCATTCGACATTTTATTTTTTCATCTACAAGTCTGAAGGTTTGATGCTGGAGTGTCAACCGTTTTATCTTTTGTTCTCAAGTTTATTATCAATTTTACACAAGTTAATGTCCACACATCATGGGGGGACCTTTGAAATCTAGGAAGGTAGAAGCAATTATTCCAAGCTAAGAGAAGACAGCAGCTCAAGGGGGGAAAATCTAAGAGATCCAGAGTCCTGTCCATAGACTGTAAAAATAATAGACAAACCCGGAAACCACGTGACCCATAGGATTCTGATTAGCAGAAAAGAAGCTCATTGGGCGGTTCCTTCCTCCGCCATCTTGGCATCGTCAGAAGTCTTGTGACTGCCGGAAAGCCCAAAAATGGCCGACGATAAGGCGCGAGGAGGGTGGCTGAGAGTGAGAGACGGGATGATTGACAGCCATCAAACTCCGAGCTACGAGCTAACAAAGCTAACCTGCAGCTAACAGTAGCTAACCAACTA
>JBBBVT010000025.1:1911453-1922244 GCA_037177035.1 Craterocephalus eyresii
CGGGATCCGACCCACCCTTCGAATCACCCTTCAAATCACTGAATGACCCACCTTACCACCTGAGCCACCTGTCCCACGTATGTGGGAACAGGTCTGATGGACGCAGAAACACCTAAAAGAAGAGTTTTTGAAAGTCCTTGAAGGATCCTGGAGAACTACTTCCATGTGTTTTCGGTGACTCAGGACTTCTGCACGGCACCACACAATATTTCCTTGTAATAAACGCTAAGCTAGAAAACTTTTTGTAGAAGTTGTAATAAATAAATTTGCTAGAGAATGAAATATTTTACATGTTGTACAAAAGCTAAATTAATCTAAATACGTTTGATATTTTACCCGATCCCACACCAAGATGATTTATAGTAGTAAGAGAATATATTTCCTGTTGTGCACCTTATACTTGAAACTACAACTTCTACCACTGAGCCAACATTTTACCAAAATAACTCTAAAAGGACATCAATCCAACCATCTCAGACTGTCCGGCGCACGTTTTATGGGAAAATAAATCTCTTTTCCTCTCTGAAGTCACTTTAAACCAACACAAACCGCTGGCTTTAACACGTTTAGATGCTTTTATAACCCGGGCGTTTGCATCTCTCCTCTTGGTGATTTACTCCTAAAAACGGAGGAGCTGGGACGTTTCAGCGTGTTTCCCATCAATTCTCCTCTAAAAGCACAATCAATGCTTCAGTGCCTGTTTCCATGACAACGGATCCGCTGCATCTGTGTCGTTTTTATTGACTTTAGTACCTGAACTCCCAGGCGAGCTGCGTTTGTTTGGGAACCCGTCCTGCGGGGACGGAGCGTGTTGTCCGTGTGCAGCAGGCTGGATGCTGTCGTGTTCTGGGTGACGGACGGTTCAGGCTCCAGGGTTTTACCTGCAGGTGATATTCAGACTCTGTAAACAGCTGCTTTTTTCCTCCTAAAATATTCTGACTGATTAAAAACATGTTTCATAATTAAAGGAAGCATTACTGACACCTAGTGGTGGAGTCAGAGACAGCGACCATCCTCTAACGACCAACCGTCTGAATGCCTACGTTTATATCACCAGACTAATGCTGCATGTTTTCAGGGTTGTGTGGATGAAAAATTAAATCATTTGTTCTGATTTTACAATCAAAATCAAGTCAATTCAGAATGAATATACCAGATATGTCTAATGATCTTTATTTATGAAGAGAATTATCAATGAAACCGGTCAAAAGCAATTGTTGATGTAAAAAGTAAACTAAAAGATTAAAACTGTAAACCATTTTAATGCCGTTACAATGGCGACATGGTATGTTATGTTGTGAATTAATGGATAAATAGATAAAACACTTTTCCTGGCTTTATTCCAGCCATTATTTTTCTTTTTCGTCTCACTTGCTGATCTTTGGCTGCTCCTGATTGGACATTGCCCCAATCTAAGCTCTGGTGGAGATCTTTTGCTGACTCTTTTGTCTCTTAGAAACATAGCCGTGATAGTGATGAACAAAGTTTTTAAAAGATGACAGAGTCAGAGGATTACCGGCATTTTTCAGGGTTTAACGTGGTAAAAGTGCAGAATAAATTTAATCTTACATCAATACTACAAACTCCTGTTCAAAGATAAAAACAATCGCATTTTCCAGGTATCATATGTGAACAAATCGCTGTTTATTGACGACATCCAGACGGGATCAATGCGAACCTGCAGCTGTTTACACTGACTGAGTATCAGAGGAGGCACACACACAGACCAGAACAACCAATCAGGTCCCTGCTGGGAAGCCAACACACCTGATGTGACGCCACTCGCCTGTCGTGGGACTTCTCAGCCAATCAGAAACCAGAAAAATGTCAGTTTCTGTCCACCATTACATCTATTTCCTGCCCCCTGCTTCCACATCCTGCATCACCATCCAACGAACGGGCGACACCTGAACGCAGCACAAACTGTAAACACCTGGTTCACATGTCCAGACTGGTTTCCATTTTAATAAACCAGCTGAAGATAGAAAACAAACTTATAAAAACACGTCTTCAGTTTTGTTTCAAAGCAAATATAACAACGTGATCTTCACGAAGATGAAAGTTGGAGCAGAGAAACTGATCTGAAACGATCCTCAGCTTCCTGCTGATTGGCTGAGAATCCTGCCCGTCTAACCTGCGCGTGAAACCTTCCTCCTCCTGGTTATAATTTAACAGTCCCCTCCTCTTCCTCTTCTTCTCTAGCTTCCTCTTTTTACAGTATGTTTGTAGTTTCTTCTGGAGTGAGTGGTGTGTGTACTTGTAGTTTTTTCTTCTCTTTTCTAAGAACTGGAGAGCCCACGATGACAACGGCTGAGCTCTGCAACAGATTGTAATCTTTATAATAAACCGTCATTTATTACAAAGTGAACGTCGCCTTTGTGTCTGATAATTTCAGGGGCTGAAGTTAACGACAGACGGGTCTAATTTCTGGATCACTGGATCACTGAATAACTGCGGAGGTGACACATTGATGAGGGACGACTCCACATTACCGACCTGAAACGTACAAACGGAAGATTTCAGAGAAAAATAAATAAAAATGCAATAAAATAATGACCATGACTCTATCAAGACTAAACACCAATTCTATTACTATTACTATTACTATTTATGAAATGGAAAAAAATATGCTTTTGCGGCATATTTTCTGTAATTAATAATTAAAATAATTTAAGTGTCATGTAAAGGGTTCGAATCTAGAAAATTACTGAATTATTGGTAGTTTTTAATAGGCTGTGAGTTGATTAAGGGATTTATGAAAAGGAGGGAAAAAAGGCTTAAGGATTATTTTACAGCATGTTTTTGTCACTACAAGGCAACAAATCTGCAGACACGGGTTAAATTTCCTTTTTTCCTGGCCGTAAAAATAAACAATATCGTTTACACATCGTCATTTTTCTCAAGTTTTTAAATCAAAGTAAAGACAAAACCATAAAACTGCTGTCCAGTGATCAGTAAACATCTCTGTAATTCAGATGAAACTCAGAAACAACCAATGAAAACACGTTTTTGTTGTAAAAGGAGTTGAATGTAGATCTGAACGACCATCAGCCTGCACGTGACACGAACACATTAACCAAAAACACACAAGGATAAAGTTCACATGAACCTGAACCTGACTTTTCTCAGGGGCAGTAAATCAGAGCCAGAGCCGATTGGCTCTCAGCCGTTAACGCTCTCCTCTCTGCACTCTGATTGGCCGCCGGCCGGCTGCCCTGCGGCTGCTTTCTGATAAGCCAAAGGGTCGACACCACTTCGTGGACGACGCCGCGCCACAACAGGTAGGCTGCTCCGAGAAGCTGCAGATCAATGAAAACCTTCAGACTCCATCAGATCCGCTTGTCCTGATTTCAGGTGGAAATAATTTAAACCTCCTGAGACCCAGAAAGATCTACTTCTCTGCAACACAAGCTGTGTACAGTATTTTGGTTTACATGACGAGCGATTATTCAAATCAGACTTAATTGATCTGGTCGTATTTATCCAGATCTGGTGTTTAAGTGTATTTTTTAATCATTTTAATTCCTCCTTATTCTGATTTAAAACCCATGTAAATATTTTAGTCAGATTCGTGGAGCTGCAGTAAAACGGAGCAAACTTGGAGGTTTTAGAATCCGATAAGGAATGTGAATGATGATCTCCAGCACAGCTTCTGTCGTGGAGCCAGAAGTAGCTAAAACGTGGAGGAAAACACTGCAAACAGGTGGATAAAGGTGGAAATCTCCTGTAAATCTAGTACTGCTGATTTACTTGTCAGATCCTCATTTTAGATTTGCCAGAATTTCGTGTTTATCCAGAATGTCTGATTTAAATCCATGTCGCCGGGCGGAAAACAGTGATTTTGGACGGAAGGCTCCTCTCAGAGGACTCTGGGAGATGGAGTGTGTCAGTGAACGTGAATTAATCCTGGTGGATAGACGTTTTATTGGTCAGACAGACAAAGATAAACGGAGAATTGTGATGCATGAACCTGATTGTTGAACTTCAGCGTACACCGTGATGTGCACTGAGGGAGGGTGTGGCTTTAGGAGAGCAACTACATCAGTTATTGAAGGATGCAACACTCCTGAAGTTGCCAAAATAAAAGGACGCGACCACAAAACTATCAAAACAGTTGCAAGAAACACAAAGACAAGCTGCAAATTGATGTTAAGATATAAGAAGAATCTCAGGTGAAGCTTCCAGAGCTCCAACCGGGAATATCCTGAAATACCATCAGCATTCAGAGAGGTGGAGGGTAAAACCACCTGATGGGCTGGGACAATACGCTTTCCTCCCCATTAGATTTATTAACAATACTTTGGGTGCCAATTGGATTCAAATTGCAATTCTCGTGATTCTTCGATTTTGCTGATTTTTGTGGAGAAAAACTAAAATTTTTACAAAAAATGTTTTTACTAGTTTTTAGGGAAAAACAGCAGCCAGACCAACATACTGCTGGTTTAATGCCTGACAAGACAACAGATAATAATGCAATTAAAAAAAATAATAAAAAAAGATATTTTCACCAGCTGAAGTCTGAGAGGAAACCTGAAGCTGCAGAAAGACTTTTAGCAGAGTCCATTTACTTTTCTTTCTCTGTGACAACAGGTGCAACATAAGTACACGTCTGCAGGATGATTCCTAAAACCAGCCGTCACTGAAATGAGCTGAAACTGACAAAAGTAATAATAGATAAAATTTTCATCAAGTTGTGGCTCAATAGAAATATTTTATTTAAAAAACAAGCAAAAATAAATGAAAAATCAGAGAAGTGAATTTAGGCTCCGTCCTTCATCAGCTAATATTTATTGAACAATCCTTTGAGGCCTCACTGCAATCAGCTACCTGTTCTCATTCATCCAGGACCAGATCGTTTGTTTGGTTTTTACTTATTTTTCAACACAATTAAAATTAAAAAAAACATGCTTATACTATAATTTAACAAATATATCTTTTTTTCTGCCCCGACTTATTTGAATCACTATGAAGAGTTTTTATTTAACAGAAGAGACCATCATCCTGCAGACATCTGCAGCTTAACAACTCATTTACATATTTATTCAGGCATCAAACCAGATTTTTTTATATTCATGAGTAGCCGGACACATCTGACCAGTTCCTCCCAGTCTAGATATTATTAACCCCTAAAATCCCAGCTGTCCTCACTGGTCTACATTTTCCCACACATCTGACCTCATTCATTAAACAAGGTTAATAAACAAGCTAGTCAGGCCCCTTTTACCAGCAGATGGCGCTGTCTGTCCAATTATTCTGGGGATACAGGTTTATTTCAGTAAACTATAATCTAGCAAATTTATCTTTATCATTACTTCTGTCAGTCTCCAGTTATTTGAATTAATATGAAGAGTTTTGCCTTTTCTTTACTGGAAGGGGATCATTCTGCAGACAGCTGTATCTGGACATGATATGGTGATATCCAGCACAGTTTTACTCTTTAACCAACCAGAACAGCAGAGATCAGACATACAGTATATATACATATCTATCTATCTATATATATATATATGTATACACATATAATAACTTATTATCTCTCACACAAAACAAACAAATCTCCCAAAAACACATAAGTCATCCCCCCAAACATGCACAAATTTACCACGAAGCCGCTGTGAAAAAGAAGAAAATGTTCTTGGTGAAGCTCCAACTAACTCAATGAGTGTTGGAGCTGCAGCCGAAGGCGGCCCAGGAGTAAAGCTCACGGTAACACAAGTTTAAATTAATCTTTGCAGATTAGACAGGAAAAGTTTCATAATGGAAAGATTAGGTGTTCGTTTAATGGAGCCCAACCTATCACTTCTAATAACCGATCGTACTGTAAGTAAGCTGAAAAGGCGGAGTAACCACAATGAAAATGAAACCTACTCTTCATTACAGCCTGGACTCAAAGCAAGGAGGCTCAAACTTTCTGTGAGTGAGATGCAACTTTTCTGATTCTATCTATTGGTGAAGGTTTTGACTTCAAATTAACAGATTTGTTTCATGGTATATAAAAATATATTTTAAAAAACACCTAGTTTATTGCAATTAAAAACAAACAACAAAAAAGGGAAATTTTCAGGTTTTTCAGGTGTAATTTTCTTCTTTACTGCAGCACGAAGCACTAAAATCCCGTCTTGCTGCAGGACTGATGAGCTTGTTTCTTTCAGGCTGAGATGACTTCCTTCCCAGACCTGATCAGGAAGAAGAGAGATGGAGAACAGCTGAGCGATGAAGAGATCCGACTCTTCATCAGGGCCGTTACAGATGGAACAGCTCAGCCATGTCAGATAGGTAAAAGCATCCGCTTCGGTGGGACACGTTCGGACCGAGCTGCTTCCACAGTCTCCGTGTCTTTGTCTTAAAGGCGAGATGCTGAAGGCCATCTGGCTGAATGGGATGGAAAAAGCTGAGATCCAGACGCTTACCAGAGAGATGATGTCATCGGGGGAGGTGATGTCGTGGCCGGACGAGTGGAAGGGGCTGGTGGTTGACAAGCACTCAACAGGAGGGGTGGGAGATAAAGTTAGCCTGGTTTTAGCGCCGGCGCTAGCAGCCTGCGGGTGTAAGGTAGGTCACACCATAGATATGCATGATAAAGTCTCAATCATTCATGGCGGAGTTTCGAATGGCATCCCCGGCGGCCATCTTACCTATATCTATAATAAAGTAAATCACATTATTATGAGCAGTAATGGCTAAATGAAATGATTTGAAGACCAAATTGTTCAATCGGTTTAATTATTAATTATTATTAATAACATAATTGCTTGTCCCTGTGTTTATAAATTACCTATCAACAATGTGCAAACTTTCAATGGTTGAACTGGTTTTAGACCAGTTAGACTGGTCTCTGGTGGGATTAAAGGTAAACCGATCAAAATTAAAGATTAGCGATGTGGTATCATCTTTAATTATTTACACATTATCAGGATTTTTTTGTGCATTATTCCTCAATTAGGGTGTTTCTCTCTCTGTGGCCACTTCTTCCATTTAAATCCATTTAAATTCCGTACTGTACCGTCCTCATCCGCTTATCCGGGGTCGGGTCGCGTGGGCAGCAGCCTAAGCAGGGAAGCCCAGACTTCCCTCTCCACGGCCACATCAGCCAACTCATCCGGGGGGATGAGTTGATTATTTAAATTCCATTTAAATAAGTGTCCACAATTCCAGCAACCAAACAAAAACCCCACTATATTTATTTGTGCAGCGTTTCCCAAAGAACAGGTTGTATTGTGGTTCTGCCACGGTGCGGTGGTGGAGTAAGAAATCTGCTCAGTTGAAGTCAAAACCTCCACTAATAGATACAATCAGATAAGTTAACATGGGTCAGGCTTCTGAGCTGCTTTCTTTCTGAACGGCAAGTTAAATGTTTGCTAACACTGTACTGTTACCCAGCAACCGGCAAAAAGAACTGTGGGATGGACTGAGGATGAAAGACCACATAGTGGCAGGGAGGTGTTAAAGTTGTAGCTATCACCTTTAGATAGCTGTGGATTCAGTTAATAAATAGTAAAAACAACAAAAGATGGAGTATTTTTTTTTATACTGAAGTCAACGCAGGGCTTTTGGTAAAATTAAATAACGAGAATAATGTAACAACATATATCGCTCTTAAAGCTGCTTTATCTTCTCTTATCAGGATATTTTTGGTGTACAAAAACCATTTTCAATACTCTTCGGGATTAAAGTTGCAAACATCCAGAGACAATAAAATAATAATATTAATAATAATAAGTATTTTATTTTATTATTATATTTATTTATTCATCATTTATTTATTTATTATTTTAAATTGATTTTTTTGTCGATTTAAAAAATCTTTTTTATATATATAAGTTCAAACATTTTCAAAAATATTTTTTTATTTCATTTTTATTATTATTATTTTTATTTAGCTTTATTACTTGTCCAGCTTTATAAAACAGAGCAGACTCTGCTTCTTCACACATAGAGGGAAGATAAATCGTTGTGTTTGTGCCAGGTGCCGATGATCAGCGGGCGAGGCCTGGCTCACACTGGAGGAACGCTGGACAAACTGGAATCCATTCCAGGATTCACCATCAAGCAATCATCAGATGAGGTGAAACAAACTGGTTTTGTTCTGATTAAATCTCCTGAACCGGGTTGAAGGATCTGAACCCAACGTGACTGCAGATTCGGGCCATCCTGGAGTCCGTTGGCTGCTGCATCGTGGGTCAGACCGAGAAGCTGGTTCCTGCCGATCGGGTCATGTACGCCCTGCGGGACGCCACCAGCACCGTGGACAGCCTGCCGCTCATCACTGGTACTGAACTGGTACTGAACTGGGACCGCTGGTCCTGTCAGAACATCTTAAACATCTTTTTTCTCCAGGGTCCATTATCTCAAAGAAAGGCGCCGAGTCTCTGTCTGCTCTGGTTCTGGATGTGAAGTTCGGACGCGCTGCGCTGTATAAAGACCTGCAGAGCGCTAATGAGCTGGCTCAGATGCTGGTAGGTGGACGGGGGGAAGTCGGAGCGTCACAGCTACAGAAATAAATCAACCTCTGACATCGATCTCCCGCGTTATCGTTGAGGTGGACACGGGAAACGAGCTGGGCATCCGTACGGGGGCGGCCCTCACCCGTATGGACGGTACCATCGGTCGCTGTGTGGGCAACAGCCTGGAGGTGATCGAGTCTCTGGAGACGCTGAAGGGGAGGGGACCCGACGACCTGATGGAGCTGGTCACTACGCTCGGTAACTACGTCAGATTTAAGGTTTCTACGTACAGTTTCTGTCCCGTCGGAGAGCCCCATAACTAAATATTAGGGCTGGACGATTATGGAAAAAATAATGATCACAATTATTTTGATTGATGATTAATGTATGATTTTTCATTTATTTAAAGAAATGTGTTTATTGAACCTCCAAAACTCAACCTCAAATATAACTTTTTAAAAAACTGGAAATGAATTAGAAACAAGGAGCATTTAAAAAATGAATACCCAACCTATATGCATGCCTGTTACATGCATGTGACATTAATCTTTTTTTTTTTTTGATTACAGAGTTTTTATGATTGTGAGATGATTGTAATCATGATTAAAATTTGATTAATTGTCTAGCCCTAATATTTATATAACAGAGGTTTGGGCTGGAAGACATTTTTACTGCGGGAATTTTTGGATTAACAGTAACTGTGTGAACAGGGACAGTGTGTAACTAATTTAGCTTTTATTTTGAATTTTTATTTGCAAAGATCAAGTATCACTTTGATAAATCCGTATTTTGTCTCTTGCATCACCATAAAATTTCTGAAATGGGACAACTTGTTCTTTTGTTTCATCAATAAAAAGGTCACATGACACTCCCCGTGAATCAGACTCCAGTCACTAAAGCTCCAAACTCTTAAATCCGGTCTTTCTGATCTTGTTTTGAGAGCTAATCCTGTCTTTTATTTCTAACTTCACTATGTATTTTACAGGCTGAGACATATTCTGAGATGTCACTGAGCTTTTTAGTTTTCAGACTTCACTTAGAGATGATTTGTCCTCCTAGCTACGTCAGACTCCGACTGGTGGAGCCGTTACTGACTGGATTTAGTCTTTTATTCAGTAGAAACCATTTAAAAATGAAATAAAAGAGGCCTGAATAGGCTGTAAAATATGTAGTCTGACAAACTGAAGGGTTATGTCCTCCCACTACAGGAAAGACTGGCTTTCCTTAGAGGAACACCGCAGCTTCCTCCTTCTTTAAATGCAGCCTGTGTCTACTTTTACTGAAAACAAGAATCCATGACTCACCACAAAGCTTCAACAGCAGCAGCGCCGCCTCCTCAGGAAGGTCTGATCCCCGTCAAACAGCCTGTTCAACACATGAGCGACGGTCGGGACGAGGGTCGGGTTTCATCATCTGTCTTATTCTGATGATGATGACGATGATGGAGCAGGTCAGACTGACCTAGGAAACAGGACGTCTAGTCAGAAAAAAAGCAGAACAGCCAAGTCTGTGTTTTGAGTCAAGCTGTGTTTCCCAACACATAAAACGTCTGGTTTCCTAGAAATTAAAGTGGGGGAGGAAAGCACTTTCCTCTTTTCTCCAACTCTTTTTTAAACGCTGGTAAAATGAACGCTGGTAAAATAAATAAATAAATAAATAAAAAAGGTCATTATTATGAACTCAAGCAAAGATCATACTGAGCTCTGATATAAGACAAAGTAAACCAGAAAAGCCTGCTTTTCTGCTTTACACACCATAAGAACTTAAGTGTTCTTTCACTACTACAAGAACTGTATTACCCTGGTCTCTACAGGGAGCGGAGAATAAAGTAATCCAGTAATGAATAAAGTAATCCTAGGAATACGTAAAGTTATCCTCGGAATGAGTAAAGTAATCCGAGGAATGAATAAAGTAATCCAGTAATAAGTAAAGTAATCCTAGGAATGAATAAAGTAACCCAGTAATTAGTAAAAGTAATCCTAGGAATGAATAAAGTAATCCAGTAATCAATAAAGTAATCCTAGGAATAGGTAAAGTTATCCTGGGAATGAGTAAAGTAATCCTAGGAATGAATAAAGTAACCAAATAATGAGTAAAGTAATCCTAGGAATGACCAAAGTAATCTAAGGAATGAGTAAAATAATACTAGGAAAGAGTAAAGTAATGCAGTAATGAGTAAAGTAATCATAGGAATGAATAAAGTAATCCAGTATGAGTAAGGTAATCCTAGAAATGAATAAAGTAACCCAGTAATGAGTAAAAGTAATCCGAGGAATGAATAAAGTAATCCAGTATGAGTAAGGTAATCCTAGAAATGAATAAAGTAACCCAGTAATGAGTAAAAGTA
>JBBBVT010000025.1:1951985-1962830 GCA_037177035.1 Craterocephalus eyresii
CTTTTTACTGGGAATAAAATATGATTTTTTTTTCTACTGGGAATAACATGTTTACTTTTTACTGGGAATAAAATATGTTGTTTACTTTTTACTGGGAATAAAATATGATTTTTTTTTCTACTGGGAATAACATGTTTACTTTTTACTGGGAATAAAATATGATTTTTTCTTCTACTGGGATTAAAATATGTTGTTTACTTTTTACTGGGAATAAAATTTGTTTTCATAACGTTCTACTGGCTTGATGGGATTTGTAAATCCTTGCATTTACACATCAGCCCAGCTTCTTTGGGGTTGTTTATGTACGCAGCCCATAATGAGGTTGTTGTCCTGGAACGTCAACACTTAGTTATAAAAGAACAGGGAGCAGATGCGACCTGCTGGTTAACAACAGAAGCTTTCTAAATCACATTTTCTGCTTCACACTCCAAAGCACATGACCCACAAATCCCACCACAGACACTGGCCCGAACTGCTGGCCTAATTACCCAACCACCAACAGGACACAACCCAGCTGCTTCCCTGCAGCATCGGTGGGCAGGAGTGCTGGTTTTTTTAGGGCGAGGCTGGCTTACCTGTGAGCAACGCTGCCTTTCTTGATGTCTGAAATGATCAGAGGATCTCCTGGTTTCCTGTTGGATGGAGCTGCAGACACAAAGTATTTCAATCATATTCTGATCTATTAATGACCAGAAATCAAGATTTAATGTAACAGCTAAATGAAATAAATGAATAAATGATGATGAAATCATTTATTTAAAGTTAAAATGAGATTTTCCACATGAGGGCCGTTTTATTTGTGATGTAATCTATTACTATGAGGATTTTAGTCCCTGTAACTGTTTGCTTTTTACTGGTTTGTACGTACAGCTGATGGTGATTCCCAGCTCCACTCCGGGTTTCTTTGGGAGCTTCACATGAAACGTTCCTGAACTTGGGATGACCGACTCTGTGACACGAAGAAAAGAGATTTACAGACAAAATAAAGTTACGTTTCATTCTGTTTTATATTGTCTTTTCATATAATAGTTTTATTCCAATCAGCTTTAAATGAATCAAGTTAATTGATCATTTATAAATAATTTTCCATCACCTCCTTCTTCATAGATTCACACAAAATTAGAAGTTGAGCCATTAACAAACAAGTTTATGGATCAGCTGCTGTGGATTTGTTTTATTTATTGATGCATTTAATGAGGAGTGTTCTACATCTTGTTCCCACAAAACGATTAATAAATAATCAACATAAAATCTAACTCATTTCTATTTTCTCTGTCAAATAAATCTTCATCTCAGCTTTTTAAATCTTTAGAAAACGAAGCCAAAGCTGCCGTTTGTTTGCTTCTGAAGTATCTGAGTCATTTCTTGCTGTTTACAGTCCTCCTCTAAAGATCAGCAGCGTCTCTGAGTCATCGGCTACAGCATGCTGAAACCAGACGGAAACGTTGGCAAATGAGGCAGAAGCAGAATGAAAGACTGACCGGCTTCGTGTCTGTCGTCAACAAACATCCCGGATCAGACAGTCGTGTTTTTTATTCGTGTTCACCTGCAACGTCGAACTCGATCTCCAGCGTGAGCTGAGCGGTGATGGAGGAGTCTCTGAGCAGCTGGTTGGTTTCTTCCAGGGTCGAGTCTTCGGTCGGGATCCCGTTGATGGACAGGATCCGGTCGCCGATCTGCAGAATCCCACACCTGGACGGATTTATTTATTTTTTACTAAACAACAATACAAACTGCAGCAAGAGCACCCGATTACTGATGCAGTTATCCAAAATATTTACTATATAATAGATCTATAGCATGAGTACGTCTTCTTTATGAATTTCCGTCGGTCAGTGTGTCTATGAATGGTATTCAGTCACGGCTTTTGGGATTTCTCACTCTGATATAGATTTTAACCGTATTGCCAAATGTATCGTATTTGATAGATGCAGTTTCTGTGGCATTTTGCATCACTTTATGCTCAAAACCCTGCTGTACATTATCCGACGTACTTGTCTTCTGCCTCCTAAGGTATGACCAGGAAGCAGAGGACTGCTCTAGGATCATTTTAACATATCATCGGGTAACAAATGTTAGATATGCAAACAAGAGATTTGTTCATTTTTCCCCCACATTTTGTTCAAGGGTCAAATAATATTTCAAATCTCCCTTTTCTCCCTATTTTTTCTTGGTTTGGGCTTTAAAGGGTTAAATGATTGTTCTATGCAGATGATATAATCGTCCGTCTCACAAATAATTAATAAAGCAACATGTAATTAAGACTTAACTATTAATGATCCACACATCAGCGCACAAATCAACCTCTTTTGTTCTATTTTCTTATCACAGCAGCTTTAATCATCTTTCTACTGATTTTGCTTGTCTTTCAGAAGATGTCCAGGTCACCTTTAACTCCCAGATCCACCAGCTGAAAGTGGTTTTTAATAACTAAAATCTACAATAACTGTCTTTTTATCATAATAATAATCTTTATCAGGAAATCCAGCTAATAACAATCACCTGGAGGATCCATCTGATGCTCCGTAGGCGAACCGAATCTTAAAATGAAGCCGTAGACGGTTCAGTCCAAGTAAAAGGTCATTTTTTCTCCGGGGTACTACTTTAACCACAACACCAGGAATTTATGACCAGTTATTTGAAGTTCACCGTGTCTTAAAATGAGGGAAATCAGGATTTGTCGCATCTTTATTATTTATATTTTGTTCCCATTCATCCTTTTGTCATCGTTTTTAGCCTGTCTCTCCTCCTCCGTCTGTTTGTCTGTACAGGAACAGGAAGTCATGACCTTTTATGGGCATTTACCAGCTGGTCCATCCTTTGGACTTGCAGGACATTTGTTCTCACAATATAAGACCACCTGCCCTGCCCACAATCCTTAAATCATCTTAAACAAAACTTGAAATCTTTCTTATAAATTCTTTTTATTGACCCCCTTTTTGAAAGAAAGATAATATATTTTTGGCTTTTTCATTATTGTCTGGGAACGTTTTAAGCGGAATTTAAATATATGATCTTTTATTTCTATCTTTTTTACTCTTTATATATTTCTTTTTTTATGCTTCGGAAATGTTTTTAGCGTAACGTCATTTTTTGTTAAATTCTAGCATTTATTTTCTCTATTTACTGTGTTGTTTTACGACAGCTCTTTGTAGTAGATTTGAGATTCCCTTGCAATATATAGTGCGATACAAATAAAATGTATTATTATTATTATTATTAGAAAAGATACAAACAGTTCGGATGGAGGGTTTTTGTAAAAATCAAATTTAAGAAACGACGTAAGACGATATTGGTGAAAAAGTCCGGTTTGCTGTAATCTAAACGTCAAGTTTTGCAATTTAAAGATCGCATTTGTCGGTTCATCCGGATGGAACCGGACCGTCTTCTGCCTGCAGTCGGGTAGTTTACCTCTCAGCAGGGCTGTCCGGGTCGATGTAGGCGATGAGCGGCGGCGACGACAGCGTTTCCGTGGCGAAGACCCCGCCCTGCAGCTGCAGGCCGAACCCCATGATGCCGTCGCCTCGCAGCATCACCTCCGTGGTTTCCGTGTGCACCACCTGGCCGGCGAGCCCCACGGTGCTGGACGCCAGGGACACTGACGGGGACGGACAGGTTATTTTCTGTCCTTTCCGTGACGGGATAATAAAGTTCGTAAACGCGGCCGGACTCACGGGAACTCTTGAAGTCCTTCTTCTTGTTCTTCCTCCTCATCATGGTGCTGCGAGGACTCGTCGGATACATGTTCCTTGGCAGCGTGCTCATGTTGAGGGACGAGAGACTATAGGCCGACATGGAGCCGGGAGAGAACGAGTGGCTGAGGGCTGCAGAGAGCGAGAGAGAGATATGGTGAGTGGAGCTCTCTCGCTCAAAATAAAAACATCGGGGTGAGAGAGAGAGAGAGAGAGACAGGTGGACGTACGAGGGTTGTTTGCATGGCGGTTGTGCGATCTGGCCCCTGATTGGTCGGGGTGGTAGGTGTTGTAGTGGTAGGGAGGGAGGATGGGGGCGGAGCCTCCAGTTTCCCAGGGGAGGGGGCGGGGACTGCGCTGCACCTTGACTGCATGCACACACACACACACACACACACACACACGCAGAGGAGGGTGTTAAGGAAAGGACAAGAGGAAAGGTCAGAGGTCAGGAGGTGATTGTAAACATGCCGCTTCTCCTCTTCTTTCAGGAATTCCCGGCAGACTCGACGCTGACGTCAGCGCTTCCTCGAGGGCAGAAAACTAATTCAGTTCAGCTTCATGTGATTAACGAAACCCCGATAAGCATCAGGAGCTGCTGCATTCAGAGGTCCTGACTATCACCTGATGCTCTGACGTCTTCGTGAGGAAACGTGAGCATGACAGCAGGACAGGTGAGGCCAGGTGTGCATGCAGATGTGCAGCCTGAACAAACCGGATCCATCTCGGAGGAGATGAACGACTCTGATCTAAACTGTAAATTCCACCAGCAGCAGCCTGATTATTTCTCCGTAAATCTCCCCTCAGTCAGTAGAAGTGCTGACTTGCTGCTGATATTTATGTTAACAAAAGTTGGATCTGATAAATCAGACGATGATATATCTGTAAAACTATAAAAACATCCTTGTTTTAACCGTCTACAGCAGAGGTGTCCAACATACGGCCCGGGGGCCAAAACTGGCCGTGACTGCTAAAAGTCCCTCTGATCATAATGTGGAAGGATGTGGTAGGATTTTTTAGTTTCAGGTCTGTGACTGAATGTTTATGATTGTTTTAGATCCATTGTGGTCTGTAGGTTATGTGTTATGTGTAAATTAGGAAGAAAATATGTTAATTAATAAACATAAATGAGATTTTAATGCAAAATAAAAATAGTCTTAAATTACTTTTGAAATGTATGAATCTGAAAAATTACATTTATTTTACGTGATATATATATATATATATTTACATTTGTTTTAATATATTGGCTTCTATAAAATCAGATAAAATAATAAGTGTGTAACTGAGACTTAATATTGCTACAACCTGATAGCTCCATTAAACATGTTGGTAATATACTTTTTAACTAAAAACTGGAGGTGTGATTATTTTCAGATTTTCATGCTGTTATTTTACTGCTCCAGCCCAAGATCCCCCTAACATCTGAATATTAAACAATCCCAATTATTATAGGAGCGTAACATTTATAATCATACATATTTGCCCTCAATTTGTCTAGAATTTGGTCAGAGAATAAAGATATTTCTTCTAACTGAGTTCTGTCTTTTTGCTGCAGGTGCAGGCTACATTTCTAGTTTTTATGTAAAAGATATTAAACTCAGGAAATAACAATAGCAGGACAACAAGAAGTGGAGGTGATTTACTATAAAAATGTTGTTGTAATGTTCCTAAAAGTATTACTAAATGAACCAATAGATGAAAATGCCCTTAATGGTTCATTTAAAGCATAAAACCTCTCAGTTTGAATGAATGACATCATGTCGTGGTGCATTCAGGGACAGTCAAGCCGGGGGAAAGTTTGCACACCCTGCTGTGTTGCATTCAAGCTCCCTCGTTTTAGTGTGATGGGTTGAGTTCATGGCCTATTAAGTTTGATGTGTGTGTGTGTTTATACCAAGCTGGGGGGCGATTAGGGTCAATTCCAGCCTGGCTCCTGCACACCCTGCTCTTTGTCCGTTTTCCTGGAGATCCGCTGCATTAAGTGCAGCTACAGAGAGACTGGCCTTCAGGGGAAAAAGCTCATAAATCCTCCAACATCCCGTCTGCGTTGATGCAGACTCACTAACCGTTTCCTGTCTAGAGCAGAGGAAACTCGCATCTAACAAACCGCTTCTTGTGTGTGCTTTTCTCTGAGAAAATACAGATTTTATACCAGCTGTTACTCATATATCACACCAGGATCTAATTAACTAGTTTAATAGAAACTGAATATTCTGTAAACGCTCATTACAACTGTTTAAAAAATGTTTAGTGAATATTATGGTTCTTTTTTTTTCATTAATTTAGAAGAAAAGAAGCAAAAGTATTTTGTAATTTCTTTTTGTGAATTGAGCTGGATTATATTGCTGGATCTACATAGAAAAATATAATTGGAAGAAAATTAATAAGAAACTAAAACAATAAAGAATCCTTTTAATTTATTTTAAAATTAATAAATTTTTGTTTAGCGATTTTATCATGTTATTAAAAAATAATTCAAACTGGTGGTAAATTACTTAAACATTAATCATAATTTATCAATTAAGTGTATTTTTTTAAAATATAGTAAATTTATCATAATTTGTTTTTGGGCTTCCTGTGCGCGTCAGTACCGTGTTGTGGTGCGTTCAGGGCGTCCTGTGCGCGTCAGTACCGTGTTGTGGTGCGTTCAGGGCCGGTCGGGCCTGGTGCTGGGGCAGGATCTCCATGCGGACGGTCTGACAGGAAGCAGAAAGAAGCTGTGTAGCTTCAGCCAGGGAACAAAACTCCATCGATTTCCCGTCTACGGACAGAATGTGATCTCCTGCGTGAAGAGCTCCGCACCTACACACAGACACACGCACACACACACACACACGAGGGTTTATGTGTGTCTACACAGGCTGAGATTGTAAAAACGATGCGACCAGCTGATGTTCTTCGTTTACACCAGCGGCCACATTTACATGAGTTTTAATTCCTCTTTAATTCAGAATTTAAATTAATTCTGCTTTCAAAGGGGAAAAATGAGCATGTAAACAGTTAATTCCTGTTGCAAATGTGAATTTTGAATGAAACCTAATTCTGAATAAAGAGGATGGTTAACAAAGAGCGCTTCGAACGGGCTCAAATTCACATCGAGCCAAAATGCTTCTTATTACGACGTTTTCTCATGTTGATGATGAAAAGAAACGAAGCAGGAAGGAGAGTTTTTAACTTCTGGTAGACGTACGTACGCTACGTCACTTCCACCATCCAATCAATCAGAGTCCTTCCCAACCCCTGGATTTTAAGTAGAATTAAGAAAACATAATAAACATTATAAAGCATTATTATTATATTATTAAATGTTTATTTATTTGTATAATTATTATATTATGATAAAAGTATAATTATTATATTATATTATATATTATATATTATTGTTGTTGTGTGTTGTCATTATTATTATTATATTTTATTTGTATAATTAAATTATATTATATTATTATTCTCTCTTTATTCATAATTTTATCAGTATAATTGTATTATATTATAATTATTATTATCATTATTATTATTATTATTTTATTATTATTATTTTATTATTATTATTTTTTATTATTTTTTTATTATTACTAATTCCATGTACACCTTAATTCAGAATTAATATTTCCATGTAAACTCGAAGGAGAATATTTTAATTAATAATAGTTCTGAATTAAAAATCATCCTGTAGCTGCAGCCAATCAGCAGTCGCTTTATGACCACGTTACACTAAACCGGCTCTGCGTACCTGTCTGCGATGCTGGCCGGCTTCACCTTATCGATGACGATGACCTGCTTGCTGCAGAACATGGAGGTGGACAGCGCCACGCCCAGGCTGGAGCCTGTCGCCTTGGCAACCTCCACCAGCAGCGGCCCGGACGCAGTGGCGACAGAGTCTAGGAGACAGAAACGAGTTTTTGCCGTTACGTTTATTCTGCGTTTCCGTACCGAGGGGCATGCGACGAGATCTTCGACTGACCCATCACGGACACGTCGTACTCGATCAGCAGCGTGGCTTCCTGCCCGCACTGCTTCAGGATGCTCATGGCCTCCGTCAGCGTGCTGCCGTGGAGACGGATCCCGTCGATGCTCAGCAGCCGGTCGCCCGGCTTGATGGTTCCTTCTCTGTGGAGGAAAACGGGTTTTAGCTCTGACGGAAGCTTCTGAGGGACAAAAAGGATGGAGGAGGAGCAGAGATCGGTACCTGTCGGCCGGCCCGCTCGGCCTGATGGTGGTTATGACGATGGGTCGAGACTTGTTCCTGTCCTCGTGGGCTCCACCTGCACACAAACGCATCGTCACCTCGTGTTTCATTTTATTTTATTTTATTTACTTTGGTTGTTTTTTATTTTATTTTAATTTGTTCGTGGTTTTTTTTTGTTTTTTTTTATTTAACTTTGGTCGTGTTTTTTATTTTATTTTAATTTTTTCGTGTTTTTTTTTAAATTTTATTTTACTTTGTTCGTGTTTTTTATTTTATTTTATTTTACTTTGGTCGTGTTTTTTATTTTATTTTATTTTATTTACTTTGGTCGTGTTTTTTTTATTTTATTTTATTTTTTTTTACTTTGGTCGAGTTTTTTATTTTATTTTTTCTCACACACACACATAAGCAGAGTCCTTCTCACCTCTGATGACGAAGCCGAAGCTGTTTCCTTCTTTGTGAAGCGTGACTTCCACGTTCTTAAACATGACCCCTGACCCCTGCACGGCTGCAACACACCAGCAACACATCGTCACCGAAGCGAACACACAAACAGACACACACACTGTTTATTTTCCTGCAGCGCTTACAGACGGGCGGCAGCTCGAACTCCACCTCCAGCACGACTCGCTCTCCGACGTTTTTCAGCAAACTGATGATCTCGTCGTGCCTGAACTTCGCCAGGTTGATGCCGTTAACCGAGCGGATGTAGTCGCCCACGTTCAGCTGGTCGCTCCTGCACAAAAAACACAAAATGTGTTTTTATTCTAATTCTTTTAATCGCAGAAGGACAGCAGCTTTATAAAAACAAACAAAAAATGTTTTTTTTTCAATAACTTATCCCTGAGATTGCTACATTATCGATTAAATTAAATTAAATTAAATTAAACAAAATAAAACAAAATTAAAGGCTTTTGCTTATTAAATTTAATTTCATCTAAGTAATTAATTTTATTCCTTGTTATTCACATATTTTAATATTATTAATTTATTATTTATCTTTATTTATTAATTGTTACTGATTTATCTAATATTCAATGACATCTTTATTTTAATCCAGCCTAAATAATGAGTTGTAATTATCTCTGTGTCTGAAGACTTATATAATTCTCATGATTTCATTGTTAACCACAGGACAGAATATTCCAGATTGCAGACTCCCTGTACTACAAATACCATTTTCTCTATTTTATTATTTTGTATTAAATATTCACAGACAAGGCTAGACTGTAAGTGATCAAAATGAAGTGAAGCTAGTTGGATTGATAAATAAATTTGAGTGTCACCTGCATGAAAAAATATATAACAGCTGAAAGTGTGTTTTAAGGAAAATAGAGGGTCAAGAATGGACCCTTGAGGAACTCCAAGTTTTATTTTTGCTGAAATGTACCAGCTGACCTATTTGTTTCAGAAACCAAAATAAATCAACATAAGGGTTAATGTTGTATCTTTGATTTACTTCTTATAAACAAAATTTCATTTTTTTGGTCATAAATTCAAGTTTATGTAATAGAAAAGTGATAAATGTGTAAAAAAGCCTACAAAGACAAAGTAAGCTAGCAATCGCTCCACAATGTTTAGATGTTTTGGTCTAAGCACATCTATGAACCAAAAAAGACATGCTGGAGTAAAGAGCAATAAAATAAAGGAAGTAAATCATGTCCAAATATTATTGTTTGCTTGCAAATTTACTTTCAGGCATGTTTGATGAACAATAACTTTCAGCGGTTTCATCAACATTTCTATAGTAAATTGTATCTTTCAGGTTTTTCAGCTCAGCAGAGTCAATCAGACGATAACATGAATTAATTTTTCATCCTAACACAGTGGATTAGTCAGACAAAAAGGGATTAAAGAAAAGATAAAGGTGAGTTTTACCTGGCAGCGATGCCTCCCTGTCGCAGGTTTGAAACCCGCGGCTTCCCATCTTTATCGATCCCACCGGAAACCGTCAATCCGAGCGTCGTCCCCTCCTTCTTCATCAACTCCACCAATGTGCAGCCCCGAAACTCATCTGCAGAAATTAAATCTCGCCACTTTATTTTCCAGTCCTGCTTGTTTTTATCTGCCAAATCTGTTTCTCTGAGTACAGAGAAATAACATAATAATCTGGACAAAAAGAGAAGTGAAGTCATCCGCTATTCTGTTATCTATCTATATTTTATCAGCTGCCTGAAATATTTAGTAGAGGCAGAGTTGGGAGGAAGGATATTTCAGTATAGAGCTATGACAGTTTGATGCGAACCGTCCTCAGGTGATAAAACAGAAAGAAGGATTTCCTTCTAACTTCGTATTTTAATTTTAATGAGTCAGGGATTCGGCCTCTTTCATACAGGCTGGATTAAGACATCCAAGCTTTGGCTGCAGCAGGCATTGTCTCCCCCTCTTCCCTCATCCTTTTCCTCCAAAGAGGCTTTACAAAGAGAAACAGAGCTGTTCAAACCAGCACCGTCGCTGACTCGGTCTGATAACGAAACCCCAAAACGTTTGATGAACGTTTCTCTGCAGTGAGAGACGAGCCGCCGCTTCACATGACTCTGAAAGAAGCTGAAGTAAAACAGAGTTTCATTTTTCAGATGCTGATAAAGTTAAATGAGCGACAGAAAACCAGCTTATTTACCAGTTCTGGAGCTCTGGAAACATATCTGACCCAACTAAACATGAACGAGATCCACAACCCGACCCAGGCCGCTTTCAGACATATCCAATGTTTTTCAAAGCGACCTCTGTCTAAACATCCAATTCTAAAAGTTTGACCTGTTTCCTTAACTGGTTTAACCTCCCATTAGTGCCTTGGAGGAGTTAATAAGATAAGATTAAGACAAAACGGTATTTATTTGTCCCTTAGAGGGAAATAAACGTTTATCAGCAGCAGCTGACAGGAAAAGGAGATAAAAACAGTAACAGTAAGAACATAATAACAAACCAATAACCAACTGGAATAATAAAATAATAATTAAT
>JBBBVT010000025.1:2010626-2021853 GCA_037177035.1 Craterocephalus eyresii
GTGTTATTTAGTTCCAGATACCTGTAATTAAACAATTGGTCGTGTTTTAGATCCATTGTGGTCTGCAAGTTGTAATATTTGTGTGATTAAGCAAATATATAAAATGAAGTAAATATGAAAAAAAATTTATAAAAATTAAAATTAACTACAATTTAATATAAAGTAGATTTTATATCAAGCAATTTGTATAAATAAAATGTATTATTGTATGCTAATATATTTTTCTATGAGATTAACTAATTTAGTTGTTTTATTAATGTATACAAAATATATTAAACACAAACTGAGGCAAAATATTATGAAAAGTGCATTTTTTCAAAAGAAAATTCAGGTTGTTCATAGTGTTTTTTTTAATTTTAGCCCAATAAACAAGGGGATTTGTACTTAGACTTAAAATAAAGGGAAAAATGAGAGGTTTTCATTATTTTTAGACGATGATGTGGTTTATTTACCGGTCTGGGCCGCCTCAGATTAGACTGTGCCGTATGTGGCCCTTAGTCTGACTAACTCAGACTCAGAATAACCGTATAAAACGCTCCTGTTTCCTAAAAAGCTTCCTGCCGTCGAGGTTTTCCTCTCAGCGTTGGATTCGATTTTCTGGACGTGTGCAAGAAGTGCCGCGCTGCCTCCAGACGCATTTGCATACACACACTTAAAACACACGCACATTTAAATGGATAAAGTCAGACGCAGTCAGCAGTTTGTTCCTCAGAGCCACGGCGAGAGAGAGAGAGACATAGACACACACAGAGAACCGGAGAGAGAGAGAGAGTCTCTGTAAAATGTGTCAGAAACGATAGGGATAATACATTAAGCTGAGGAAAATGGATGTAAACACACACACACTCAGGTTTGCTTCAGTAATCCCGAGCACAACGACGAGCAGAGTTCTGACATCAGCACCTCTTAAAGGACACTGTGTGTGTTTCTGGTGTGTGTTGGGGTGTGTGCGGCGGCAGCAGAGACAGAAGTGTGTTACTGTTTGTGTTAGAGCCATTTTCCCTGCTTCTTAGTCCAAAAAGCTTAAAACGGCAAGATGATGTCATGCTCTGACACACACACACACACGCAGCGGTGGTAATGTTCCCAACAAAACATGCTGCGCTGCTCAACGCTCCCAGAGCTTTCAGCCGCATCACATGATCTCCAGCTTGCAGCCGTCCGGCCCATCGGAGAGTCTGCTTCAGCCCGACATTAAACATTCACCTCCTGACCTGCCGGCGGTGGAAACACAGCCACTCTGACGCACATATTCTGGCTTTTCATGCTGCAATCAGCTGATTTAACCCCCAGTGACGGCCTGCAGGCGTTCAGGTGCTGGTCCCTTCTGGACTCAGCAGGTGAGAAATGGGGTCATGAACCCAACGCCAACATCGACGTGGGACGCCGTAGAAGTTGCCTGCAGGTTTTTAAAAGAACGTTTAACCTCGGTTTTCTGTATCAAAACAAAGATTTGCTGAATTAACATGAGAGTTGAAAAAAGATGGAGGTCTTCCTGCAGCTTTAATGCTCTTAAAACCAGGCTAATCAACAAAATATCAATGATGAAAATATCCCCTTCATCTATATAAATGACAGAAATCAGACAAATCCAATCAAAATCGGCGTCAAACTTCACAATGTCCAGTTTTCTTCAGTGTCGTCCACAGGAACAGGAAGCGCTGCCAGCTAACTCAGCTCCTTTAAATGACACCAAAATGATAAAAGTCCAGACTAAAGACATTGAACAAACACAAAATAGTAGGGGTGGGAAATACTAGGATTTTTTGTTTAATTATTATTATTATTATTATTTGTTAAACAAAATCAAATATATGGATTTTTTTATTTCACAAATTTAAAATCTTGTAATCTTTTTGTAAATATATCTTTTTTCAAATAAATGCAAACAATTTTAAAAATATTTTTTTTATTTAATTTTTTTTTTTTTTTTTTACTTGTCTTGTCGTGCATTATAGCAGCAGGTTGTTGGTCTGGCTACTACATTGTTTTTCCTGATTCAAATTAAGAAAATAAAATTAGCAAAGACACATTTTGTAAAATTAGTTGTTTTTCTTCACAAATCTCAAATATCAAATAATCACAAGAATCAAAATTTAAATGGAATCGGGGGAGGAAAGCATATCGGCCCAGCCCTACAAAATAATCTGCAGCCCCGTGGGACTCATCTCAACCAATCACAGCACTAAAATCCTTTTTCCATTTATATTTTCTGGTTGAGGGAGAGCATTTGGGAACTATGAGGACCATTTTTACTACTTTTTTATTATTATTTTTCACCAGGTGATGAATCAGTTTCAGAAAAATCTAATCTTGAACATGGGACTGAATCAGCGTGCAGCCTGGTATTCCTCCTCATCTTCATCCTGAGAGGTTGATAATGTCACTTTTAGACCAAAATAGAGGCAGAAACCAGCACCAGATTGTTTTACTATTCATCAAAACATTAAATCATAAGTGGGAAACCTTAAAGACGATTTTCTGCTTGATATTTCCATTTTCCTGTCATTACCTGGTTTTAACATTTTTCCAGTTTCCCATTTAATTTTTTGTTTCATTTTCGTTCTGGGTTTCTCTCAACCATCCTGATCCGAAAACTCGGGGGGGAAATTTGTCTCATTAACATCACAAATTCCTCTTCAACAACTGCAGCTGCCATTTTCACTGCTTTGAATTTCCTCTCCCGAGATTCCTCCTTTCATTTGACTCGTGTTCAGATTTAATTCCACGTCTTCTTAGAGAGACGGAAGTGTTGCGAAGCCCACCGAGACGCAGGCTGACACCAAGCCGAACAAATAATCCCGATGTTTCTTCAGTAGTATACAGTGGTACGCTGTGTCTCCTAGGTTTGTTAATCAATTATTTACCTTTTATCTATTTTTACTCTCTTGCCTTTGGCTGGCTGCTGTTTCTGTCGGAGAATTCTTTGTGTTTCGCGTGTCGGTGTTTCCTAAATCCCATCCTGAAGGAGTGCAAGCAGTGCAGCTGGAAGGTGTACACATAAAGAGTATATCATATCCCTCCACGAGGACTACAGACAGGTTTACAACCCGGCATTAAATCAGCTTGTAACACATCCTGAAACCTCCTCTGGGCTTCAAACTGATCACGACTGCTGGACCAGAACTGAAACTAAACATTATTCTGCAGCTTCCGTTGATTTGTTGCATTTTTCTGTTATTTTTTTCTCTCAAAAATGCAAGAAAAAATATTATCAACATGATTTATCAGCAAGACTCCATATCTGAACTTATCAAAAAAGAAGCTAATTCTCAGATTTATCTGGAGAAAACCTGGAGAGAGGCGGCGTTTCTCTTTAAGAAATGACCGACAGCATATGACTTCTTTATCGATCATTCGGCTGATGATAGCGGCTCAATACTGCGTGTCCGGGATATACCTCTGGATTATTAATGGCCGGCCCTTCCTGATAAATCATGGCTGGTACCATGCGCATCGACTCTGAGGGGATTCTGTTTCATATCTGTGTCCTGTCAGTGTTCAACTTAGTATTTAAAGTGGTTTATCAAGAGAAAAATAGCCATTTTATCCGCTGTTTAGGGATTCTGATCAATTAAAATCAGTTTATATGAACATTATTGTTGTTATTCTAAATCACACATTACTTTTTAATCAAATTAGTCCAATTTAAATGATTATCTTAATAATTTATAAGATATAAACTAGAAATTAAATGAAAGACCATGTTTGTATCTGCTTCATGATCTTAATAAAAACAAAGGTAGTCATAATTCGGCTTTTTTAATATTTAGGGTTGAAAAGAATAAGAAAGGGAAGCAGGATAGTCTGAAAGCGGTGGTCTGCAGATAAAAAAACCTTCTAATAACAAATTTAAGAAGGTTTGTTAGGAGATATTGGTGAATGAGGTCTAATATATCTAGATGTTCCTCTTTATCAGTAAGAAATGTAACGTGGCTGCTGCTGTTGTCGTGGGATTGGGAGTATGATCTCAACTCAACTCTGAGTTTGGTTTACAGCAAACAGTACAATTATCAGTCACAGCTCTAAACACAAGATAAATAACAATAAAACATTAATATGTATAAATTATGAGCATAGAACTAAGATATTCACATCATATGCTCCATCCAGTCATCTAATCGGTATGGACAGGAATTCAAGAATCAACAGACTTCAACATCTGGACAGAAATCAGGTTTTTCGTATTTATAAGAACTTAATTTGTACACCAGGATGATTAACAAACCGAAGCCTGCAGGCAAACACAACACAGTGGGTTTCTGTCCCACTGACCTTTAACATGGCCGAAATTGTTCTCATAGAATCCCCCATGGAGCGCCTGTTATATGAGACCATTAAAATGTTTCATATAAACTCTGTTCACCTCTTTATAATGACCCCGTCTTTCTGTCTGCCCCCTCCATTTATAAACATTGTAAACATTCGATGTTAACCCAAATATCAAGTATGTGGCCGGTCAAGTCAACTGGATTGGGTTTAAGAAAAAAATAATAATAGTTATTATTATTATTAATAATAATAATTATTATTATTATTATTATTATTATTATTATTATTATTACTATTATTATTATTGTTATTATCATTTATTTCATTATTATTTAATGCATTTATTGCTGCATTTTTATCGTTTATTTCCCAAACCACATGACAACATATATATTTAAAAAAATTTAAATAGATTTTAAAATAGAAAAAATTTAAAACAAATTGATTTTAAAGGTTGTTATATATGAACATATTCTTGTACAAATGTGCATGGAATAAATCTGCATGGGAAAGTGGGTGAGTGCTTGATTTTAATGGAAGTGATTGTAACACCTGGATCCAATTATTTGGATGGCTGAGTGAAAGCGCTTGGCAACCTACTGTATTTGTCTCCCTTTCTTTTCATCTCTAAAAGGAAAACCTCAACTTTCATCCCAATCTGCTTTAGTACATCAGCTTTTAAGACGCATTTTTGTGTTTCTGCATCAGGAACGGTACGTACTGTAACTGAATGAAGCCCCAGAAATAAATGATCAACTGGAAGAGAAATAACGAATCCATTCGTCATGGTGGGATGAAGGTAAATATGAGCAGGTTTGACAAAATCAGTCAGGATTGTGGATTAATCAACATTTTTTATCAGATGAGTAAATTATCCCCTAAATTTGGGTGTTAGTCATCGTCTTCGATCAAAGATTCATCACACGTTGCTCCACCAGGCTGGTGAGATGGTGGAGAATCTACTGCAGGTATTCAGTGGACACGTTAACCACACTGAAAGCTTCCATTGTAGGAATTAAAGATTAACTCACAGTAATTAGCATGGCCCTGAGTCCTGGCTACAGTTTAAAACAGTCAGCTATTTGTTCCTCACCTGCAAATGAAAGATCACCTCTTGCATGAAGAGGACGTGTCCGGCTCTGTGACGGTCTACAAGCTAAAAATGGTCCTGAATCCGACACCGCACCTGTGTAAAAATGCTCCTTGTGGACTTTATGTGAGTGATGACATGTCTGTTTTAGGTCTGACCGGGTCATGACGTCGATCAGTAGCAGCTTTCACCTGCCAGATTCATTAATGACTTGTTTTATTTACCTGGAAACATTATAATGGACGAACGGAAGGAGATAGGCATCAGAATTGGATAAGCGGATTAAAGATGTACAGCGGGTGATGATAACAGCTGTAATAACAGAGTATTTTGATTTTATTATTATCAATATCATCAATAAAACATTATTGGAGACGGTTGTTTTCAACTATTTCTATAGCTCCTTGCATCCTGTTATTCACTTACCCGTAAGATTGAGAAAAACAAATTAATCTGATAGTAATTTACATTTTTCTTCCTTTTTAAAATAGAAATTACAATAACATAATTAGTGGGAATTTTTGGGTCATAATTACAGATTAAAAAACTGTGATTCAATTAATCCTTTCATGCAGAGTGTGCACTACTGTGGACACTTATCTAACAGCTGTTTTTCAGAATATTCATGGTGGGGGCTGAAAAAGATTGTCATTTTGCCACTTCAGGGGACATACATTGTAATAACCAAACTTTCTTTTGTGATAAACAGGAAAAGAACCAAATTTTATTTGTAGAATATTCATCATTGGAATATGAAAAGCATATTTAATTAATCATTTTGAATACAATATAGAAATACATTTAATGAATAAAATGTGAAATATGATTAAGAAATAAAAAAGCATCACTGTTTATGACTATGGAAGTAAATTACTTTGTGAAAAAAAGATGTAGCAAAGTTTCCTAGTAAGTATTGCATGAAAAGATTCACTTACATCTAAGAAAAGTAACACCATTGTGAATAAAAAATATTTTTTCTTATTTAAAAGTATTAATATTCTTTAAATGTTACATAGTACCGTAGAAATAACTATTTTCTTACAGATTTGTCTTTTTTTAAATCCATCTAACCATGGTCTTTGAGTTTATTCTCATGAATGTCAATATACCAATTAATAAAAACCATTTGACATTTTATTCATTTACTTTTTTTCATAAAAAGTAGATAAATGGAACATTTAAATCACAGCAAAAATGAATTATTGAACAAATACATATAATCTCAAAGAAAAGTAACAGAACTTTAGCCCAATGCAAATAGCACTAAGTTAGATTTAAAGGGAGCGGCCACTTTCATTACCAGAATATTCTCTTTTTATTAATTCCACCTTAACCCCTGTTTGGCCGTTGTTAAGTTTATTTCTGCTCATCTAATTCATTTTACTTATGTATTTCCTTTTATTCTCTCATATATAAATTCTGTATCTATTTTAATCTTACATGAATGTTAATGACTTATGGCATTAGATGGTTAAATAAAATGTAAAACCCAATAAAGAGAACAAAAATTTGCATCAAAAGTTTATTACCATAAAAAGTTAGTTATTGTAGTGCAAAAGTTGTCCACCAGGGGGCAGATAACAAGTTTTACAATGTATATAATAGCGTTTTAAGCAAAGTTTTTACAATAAAATAATGCAATAGGTCTCAGAAATTGTGTATCCGATATGACAGACTATGTGTAAATGAGTTAAAGTTCATTTCTATGGACACAACATCACTTCAGCCCAACAACTATCAGAGGAATAAAACCACGAATAAAAATTTAGATTTGCAGGTCAAATGGGAGGAGCAGAGCGACCCATCCAACATAAAAGATGTTCAGACTGAAAATGTTCACTCAATTCTTATCAGGACTGAATGCCTGTATTTATTTATATATAATATAATACAGCCTTTTCTATAAAAAAATAGAAATAGAAATAAGTATTCTCCAAGAAACCTACGCAAAATCCATAAAAATGTCCCTCTCCTTCCTCATCATCATGTCTCCTCTTCATCCTAGTTCCATGTAAGTGTTTGTTGTCCACATTTTAACCCTAGAAACCCTAAACTATTTCACTATCGCCTCAGTGATAAAAGAAAAGATAAAACTGCTTGTTATATGCTGTAATTGCTGTATGAAGACTATTTCCACGCAGACTTGTGAACCGTGAGGCAGCAGTCAGATCTGTCAATGAAAAACTTCTATTTTTTTCAGTAACATATTAAAAGAGTTGATTAGCAGAAGGACTGATGGCTCTCCGCCCTGATTGCATCCACTTTGATCACAGAACCATAAATCCTTTCCATCAATCAGAGCTCAGATTTCCAACATCTGTCACGTGCAGCCACGAGCAGAAAACACCTGGACATATAAATTAGCCCCAGGTGTAAACAATATGTCTACATTTAACCTGCATCTCATGTTTTTATGGTTATTTAAGCGCACTTTAATGAGTAAAAATTTCCGAAAATATTCAGAAACTCTGTTAAAACCACATTTATGCCATCGAGGTTTAACACGCCGCACGCGCACGCCAGCATTCATGACTGGGAGGTGTTATAAAAACGTTAAAGGTGCAGCTACAAACTGCTTAAAGCGTCATTTCATCCTCCGGCGGCACCGAAAACTGAGGGGTCACCGGTTTAACCGTAACACCGGAGCTGCTGTCACCCCACCGCAGCCCGGTGAACGTGGTTGTCACACAAACACACACACACATAGACACGCGCACAGCCGTTGACCAGCCGTTGCTCCTCGCCCAGTTAGCCTGTTAGCTGCCCGGCTAACTTCGCTGGGTCACCGGCGGTCCGCTCGTTACCGGGCGTATAACGTAAAGCAAAAAAAAAAACAAAAAAACACCGTAGCGTCACTGAATCCTCAACCGGTGCGTCAGATTAGCACGAGACAACACACACATATGCGCGCACACACACACGAGCACGCAGGAGGTGTCAGTTACCAACTTTCACTCATTTACGAGACAGTCAACCGTCTGCGCGAGCGCCAAACCACGCCGCACGAGAGATCGCACGGCCAATAATTAGTCTTCTCTTTCTCTCTCTCAGTCGCGCGCACACACATTCACAGGTATGCAATATGCAACCACACACACGCACGCACTCACACGCGCGCCGGTCAGTGCGTGAACCTGCCCGGATCGGTCCCGGTCCGGGTCTTACCTCCCTGTTGGTCCGGTTGGAGGCAGGCCGGGATGTTCTTCTTCCAGCCGGGCATGATGCACCTCAGGGCGGATAGGGAGTCCAGGGCGGCCCGCTAGCAGTCACACACCAGCAGCAGCGGGAGCAGCAGCGGCGGCGGCGGCGGCGACAGCAACATGGCTAGTTAGCTTTAGCATGGGCTGCTACATCTCCCCCTGCTCCAGCTCTACCTCTCTCTACCAGCCTCTCTCTCCCTCTACCTCACTCAAGCACGCGAGCCTCTCTCCCTCTCTTTCTCTCTCCTCCTCTTTATATCTCTCCACCCCCTCCCCCCCCCCCAAAGTCTGTAACTCTACCCCTGGAGCCTCGCTGTGGTCTCCGGAGGAGCGCGAGGCAGAGAGTGACGTGATGACCGCGGAGGGGGCGCGAGGCAGACGGGAGTTTTGGTACCCGCGAGCCTCTCTCTTTATCTCTCTCTCTCTCTCGGCTACGTTATTCACACAGATGGTGCTTAAACTGTCCGAACTGGTCACAATTACCGCTCGTTTGCGCGAGCTCTCAAGTGCCATTAGACACGCGCTAACAGCGGTGTGTGCACGCGCATGCTTCATTCATTCATACAACAGGAGGAGAGAGCCGTGAGGATGGCGAGATCGATAACGCTTCAAATAGAGAAGGATATAAGTCCGGTGTGGAGCTTGAAAACAAACTTTTAATAGAGAAAATATTATTTAATTCCACTATCATTAGAATTCGTATTTATTTTTTAAATAACTCATAAAGTACTGTTATGTATACATAAAATTAATGCAAATAGTTTGATGTATTTGCATTTGCTTAATTAATTTCCCAAAAAAATTAATAACATTATTTTACACTAAAAAATTAAAAACATCTGGAACTTTCACAATTCTCTTCCTTTATTTCATTTTGATTATTAATTCAAATACCTAACTATTTATTTGTGGAAAAAAATATTACAAAATGCTGTTGAGCATGTGTAAAATAAAATAAAAATACTATAAATTTCATTCTTAGTATTTTCCAACACATGACATGTTTGGGTATTGAAAAACATTATTATTATTATTATTATTATTATTATTATTATCAATTAAGGGGAAAACTAAGTACAAATTAAAACATTTTCTACAGTCATGAAAGAATGAACGTTTGCTAAGGCATAGTTGAAAAATAACTTTCTAGTTATTGTAGGTCTCATAACATATTACTGTCATTATCCAAGAAAAACTTTACCCAAAAACATACTAATTAAGAGATTTAGAGGCATGTTATTATCCAGGTGCTGCTAATTAATACACTTAATTAATTGATCATTATCAGTTTTGTTAGTTTGTTGTTTCAGGTGTACATATGTTAACACAATACCCAGAAGGAAAAACTATAGAAACCCAAGAGGCATCTCTCAGACTCCCCAGGGCTGTTTTTTTTTATTTTATTTTTTTTAATTAACAAGTATGACTTATTATGTTCAGAGGATGACAAACCTTAACATACTGAAGCAACATTGTGAAGAGCAGTGCGATATCAACAAGCAAGAAAAAGCTGTTTCATATAATAGAAAAGGGAATGTTAGTCACTAAACATTTCCAACAGAAATTGCTACACTTCCTTCTCCCCTGCAGTTATCGTGATGTTTTTCCCAACCAGCCGATGAAACCTCATTAAAAACTGTGTAATAAATGTCAGTAAGTCTCAGAACTTGGCATGTGTTTCACAATATAATGTAAGAAGACAACACACAAGCGTTATGGAGATGCTGCACTAATTACCCTGCAGAGACCACACACACCCCTGCATGCTGGTATTTGCAGTCTGGATCCTGTCCTGACTCGTCTTAGAGGAATTCAGCCCCCAGCTCCAACCCAGAGTTGATTAAAGGGACATTCTGCTTAAAATAAGGAAAAATAAACCCTTAAAGTAAAAGTAAAGAGCAGAGTAGATGAGAACAAGGTGACTTTATAGTTAAAAAGCGTAATATTATGGTCTTCTCTTTCTGCTTCTGGGCCTCATTGTTTGTTCTTGTTTAAGAACTTAAAGGGGAGCCACACAGCCCAAATCATGGCAGAGCACCATCCAACTACGGAAGCTCAGAAGGGACAAACAGTGGCTGCAGAATTTGCCTTTGGTTGATTCAGGACTGCTGTATTTTGAGAGGATGAGGATGCATTGTTTGGAACTGTGATTTTAAGTTAAGAACAAGCAAATGCCCCCTCTTTAATTTATTTTTGCACCCTCACTCTGATTTTTTTGTTTGTTTTTTTTTTGTTTCACTACCTCCTGTTTGCTTACCGGATTTAATGTCAATTTACACTCGACTGGTCCGTTTACCGGAGCCTTGTGGATCAGTAAACATTCAATATGAGAATTACAAACCAGAGAAGAAGAATGAGACAATGATGAAAACAACTACATGGCTGCAGCTTTTATAGAAAGTCAAGTGACTGTCCCTTGTGTTTGTGAATGTGAAGCCGTTTGCGGAAGTTCTTCCTGAATATAATAAGTATCTTAAATTCCCCTATGTAGGGGTTTTTTTATTTGTAACTTTATGTGATATATCCCACACTATTTCATGTGCAACAGTCTTACCCTAATCCTTGTCCTTTTATGCCTATTTTGCACTGCACTATCTATCTATCTATCTATCTATCTATCTATCTATCTATCTATCTATCTATCTATCTATCTATCTATCTATCT
>JBBBVT010000025.1:2062294-2073792 GCA_037177035.1 Craterocephalus eyresii
AATGCATATGTGCTTCTGATCCTTAATAAAAGCACTCAAAGCTGTAAATTTGAACCATGTTTGGTTGTTTGACCAAAATATCTTTTATCAAAATATATTATATATATATATATATAATATATAAGTCGTATATGTTCCATCTATTATATAAATGTGAAATCATTGTAGTGCTAACAGTGCCCACCAGGGGGCAGAATACAGGAATCAGCTGGGTTTTGGGTCAAGTTTTGACCATAAAATGATGCAGCAGGTCTCAAACAAGCGTTTTCCATGAAGAGAATCAGTATTTACATAAACATTTCCCCCTCGGCCATGAACTCAGCAGTTTACGGTGGTTTCAGACATCATTTTGTCTTATTCACGGTGGACGTGAGTTTGTTTTAGTTCTCATTTCTCTTGCTTTCCGCTGCACAGGAAGCCGTTTGGAAAGCTGTTGAAATCAAACTGAACCACGTTTCTGTAACGATCACATCGCTTCACTTCGAAGAGGAAAGGTTTTTGCAAAGTCCTCTTAAAACGTTTTTGCGTTTTTTCTACCCATTTTTACTTTAATGTGCACTTTTTTAGAGGAATGTGGAGCGAGCCACCTAATAACGACTTATTAATCATTCAGGCATTAAAAAAAGGCTCCTAACTTCTTCTGTTCTTCTTTCGGAAGTTAAGGGCCTCACTGATTGGTCTTTGGCTGCTCCTAATTGGACAAAAGCTGGTGATGAAGATGTGATAAATAAGGGTTTTATCATGGATCATCAGGGTGGATTTAGCAGATATAAACCAACATGATGTGACTTGATGGACACCTGCTGGACGGGATTGAAAGTTCTGGAAAACTTTGCTGATCACCTGAAGGAGGGACGGATTTTCCCCAGAACCCGGACCTCAACATTCACGTCCCAGCTGTTGGTTGTCTGACCAGTGAGCACCAGCAGAGGGCGCCAGAGAGAGAAAAATAAAAATACATGACAGCAGGATCGCATGAAAAAGCATGACTAACAGTAAATAAAATCGTCCAGGTGAACCTGAGAACCCAAACGCTGGTTTCCTGATCACAGGGGACCTGAGGAAACGACAGCAAACAAGCCAAATGACACTCATTCATCCCGTTTCCTAGCAACCGCTGAATGACAAGCTGGTATTGGTGTGCGTGAAAGTGTGCGAGCACCGGCTGATCATTGACATGCTGATGATTTCCCCCCTTTGAAGTTTGATCATTTATTCTGCTCTGATGCACCGCCTTTCAGGCCGTCTTCATGTCTGAGTGCAAAGCTGCAGACAGAACCCGCTCAGGGAAAAACACCTTCTGTACAATACAAAAAAATTTAATTAAAAAATAACATTTCTAATTTAATGCTGCTTCATGAGTGCTGGATGATTCCCCCAAGAGCGACCTCAGATTTTTTTATTTTTTTTATTTTTCTATCTACTTTTATTTATTCATTTATTTATTTATTTCTATTGTATTTATTTATTTATTCTAATAATAAAAAAAGACCAAAACTCTTAAATCAGCCAATTAAAACGCCTAATCTGCACCTCAGGACACTCACCTGATAGTTCAGAAATATTAATAAGAGGTAATTAAAATAGATATTACAACATAATATCTTAGAGTTAGAAATAAATGAGTAAAAGTTAAATGATTAGAAATAAAGAAAAGTGACACTGTACACGTCTGGAGAAGTAAAACACTGCGTGTGATGATTAATAAGTTATGCATCAGCAGCTTAACGTAACAAAGTGCCACTCTCCGGTAATCCTCAGACTATGAAGCAGTTTGTTTAATGATCATTTAAATCATGTTAATCCTTCAAATTACACATACTTTACATTTATGCGTTTAAATTTGTCCATTTTTGTCGCTTCTTGGTGGATTTTCCATTAAGAAACAATCATTTAAGTCCAGTCTGGGCCAGAGTCGTCCATCTGACACATGTCAGGGTGAGACACACACACACGTCGTCTCGGGTTTTCCTTTTGTTTATTTTCCTGCTGTTTCTGAATAAAGTTCCAGATCTTTGTGCGTGTTGAACTGAAACAAAGTGATTTAGAGGAAGTGTGTGTCAGCGAAAGGGAAGCTGGTTGGGTGGAGGGAGACTCTATTCTTGGTGACTCTTTCCTGTCAGGGTGTGGCTTCATAACACCATCTTTCTGTATGTAGTAAACACTTTGTGTGTGTGTGTGTGTGTGTGTTACTCATGTTAAATGCTGAGGTAATTTAAATGCCCTCAAGGGGTTAAAGTTGCACAAAGTTCTCCAAAGCAGAGGAAACATGAATGTGTGTCAAGGCATGTTCCTGTCAGCACGCTTAGACATGCTTTGCTGTTTTCTACACTCACCTCCACCCACCCAATGCCTGCTGCGTCATTTTCAGTTCTGGGTGTCGTTATGTGTGTGGGGGAGGCAACGTGAGGGGCTTTAACCTTTTAAATTTCACAATAAGAAAAAAGCAAGAGAGATTTTTTCTTTTTTTGCATTTTCTGTTTTCTTTTGAACAACAAAAATACAATGAAAATGCTTTTTAGGAAACAGTTGACATTAAAGTTAATGAAATGATGAAAAATGTAAACATGTTTGGTAGAACATACCCAGACCAATTGGTAGAGACTATTCAGGCAGGTTTATTTAATCAATTATTTATAAAGATTCATGATAATCACTGAAAGATTTGCTCTACCAAATGGTAGAGCAGGAAGACAAAGGGTTAAAGAGCTAACAGGAGGGTTCAGATTCATGACATCAGCGGAGACGGACATAAAAACCAGACAAGTGTTGAATTTTATGATAACATACTTAATTTATCTCTAAAATTAGTAAAATATGAGATGACAACTTTTGTGAAGTTCTCGTTATTTTTTAGGATTTGCAATGATGTGAGATAACGACAGGTCACACAGATAAAAATAAAGGTTCAAATAATGACAAAAGTAAAAGCGGTAAAAACTGTGAAGGTCCACACCAGAAATAATTAAATTCCTGGCGTCACCTCTGGCTGCTATTTAATATACCAGGTGTGCCTCTTTACCACCAGATACTACAAAACAAAACAAATGGGAAAGCAAGTGACAACAACATCAACAAATGGCTTCTGTGAGTGACATACTCTGATTAGAAACTATGATAGGCCAAGAATAAAGCCTTGTGGCTCACCTTAAATATGGTTGTTAGTTGTGAATATTTATGGATTCAGTTCTTAATTTTAGTACATTTTTTAGTTTTATTTGACAAAAAACAGCAAAAATGATAGCAAAACAAAGCTCTGCTTTGTCCATTAAAATTTGATTTAATTTTATTTTAAACATTCCTTTTTACTTCAGCTTTTTATTCACCAAAAGAAAATACTTGTTGACAAGGTTTACAAAAAAAACATATATTTACTCTCATGTGTAATTTATCAAAAGTATTATTTTTTGTGTCCCTCCAAAGTTTTTTCTTCAAATAGTTGACCTGATCCTTGTATGTGAATGGACTGGTGTCACGTGATTATCGGAACAACGGAAGCGAAATAATTCTTACAACTTTTTTGGGGGGAGAAATGGAAACCAGAGAAAATGTTTCTACTTTGCAGGAAGCCCTAGACAGCTGAGAGCGAGGCTGAAACGTCATAATAAAAAAGTGTCGGAGGCAGTCATTACGAAGTCAGAGCAAAACCGGAAGTAAATATGTTTTGCTTTCAAAGTAAAATATAGTTTTCGCTTTGAAGTTGTGGTGAGAAAAGTACATGTGCAATAAAAGTAAATATTAAATATTGCGTTAGTTTAATAGGCAATTAGTTTGAACAACTAAATGTTTAATAAGATTTTGTGAATTTTCAGTACAAAATTCAACCAGATCAGTTGTAAATGAGAAGCAGCTGATTTGGTCAAGCTCAAGGTAACAGCTTTTCAATGTTTTTTGCTGAGACATTTTTTAAAATTTGGAGTTGAACTTAAAAATTAAGCACAGGATTTCATGCATCAAAGTACCCCAGAACTGAAACCTGCACCGAGTAGCTGAAGCCTCTTTACACATTGCAGATACAAAACACATTTATTAAACAACAGTCTGCAGAGTTTTAAACTAACGTTTTCTCCCCATTAACAAATATTTCAAACCTTTAGTCAAAGAAATTTTAGATAAATATTTCTGAAATTAAGTTTTTATTTTAAATTATTCAAACTGGATTGAACTACCATTGATCACTTGTTGCTCATGGGTTACAAGTCAAGCACAAAAGTAATATTTGACATACAATATTTTATTGGCTGGCTAATTACTTACTGTTACAATAAATCAAAGACAGGATTGGTTAGGTTAAAAACCTGTTTTAACAGCTTGACGTCTGAATGTATTTATGACTATATAAAAACAAAATATATAAGAGAAAAATCTGGGGGGGAAAAACTACAAAAATGGGAAAACATTGATAGTGCTTACTAATTAAAGATAAATGATAAAAAATAAATCAATCATGAATAGCAAATACATAAGGTAAATGAGATAAAAAGAAATAGTAAAATTTTAAAATAACCACAATTTTTTTTTTTCAAAGAGAAAGTTCAATTGTCATAGTGAACTACCTTTAAAAATAGAATGATTTTGACTTTTGTGTTTTAGAATTCGACTTTTATCTAATAAAATATCTTCTGATTAAAAAACAGTTTTTTTTTGTTGTTTTTTTAAAGAAATCAATTTTCAGCCATTAAAGGTTTTATTCTGAAAGGTTTAACAGGAAGTACCCCGGTTTCACCGCACGCAGCTTGACGTCAGAGAGGCGGCAGCAGGAGGGAGCGGCTCTGGGAGAGCGACGTTCACAGATAGCGGGAGAGAGAGAGAGCGAGCGACGCGCAGCGGAACGGACGGGTGGATGACTGTGAGTACCGCTCCGTTTCTCTCCGCTTTATTTTACTCCATTTTCCTCTTCTGCTGTTTCTTCGCTCCGTCTTTTAGCCGTAGCTTATCCCGGAACGGCCCGGGTCAGGTCAAGGCAGGCCGGGTGAAGCGGAGAGGCAGACAGGCCGGTGGCGAGCTGGGTTGGGTTTGCGGAAGCGACCGACCGGCGGACAGACAGACAGACAGGCGGGCAGACAGACAGACAGGAGCTCCGCTAACGGTAAAACAGTTTATATTAGACTTCATCACGGCGGCTGTCTGTCCGTCCGCGTGACCGCTTCTGGTTGGTAGAAACGCGCACGAGGCTCCGGCTTGCGGTCACTCTCAGGAGCTCCGTAGCAGCGGGGCCTGCTGGCAGAGCAGACCGGGCAGGGAGCGCTGAGAGGCGGCCACGGAGCTGCGGAACCCCCGCTGCTCCGCTGGAGGATAAAGAGAGGAAGTAAGTTGAAGCAGACAGCGGGGTGGAGGAGTTAGAAGGACCCGATGTGCCAGGCTGACATCCGGTTATTTACAGACAAAGCTCGGGTTTATTCCTCTGCGCGTGCTGTCAGCAACAAACAGAGAACATTGACAGGCCCCACCTAGTTCTGCTTGACTCAGCTCCATCTTTCTCCTCCAGTAACTTATCCTCAGCTCCAGTAGCATCACTCACAGCACCATGACAGCACGAAACACAAGAAAACACTGATAAAATGCACCTTTAAAAAAAAAAAGTAGAGCTGCAAAGTGAGGAGAAAAGACCCACAAGTGGCTGAGAAAAACCATCCTGATCACTCAACTTCATGCTTTGTTGGTTTTTATGAGACTTGGTTTTTATTTCCAGTTTCTGAGCCTGTTGTGTCACTTATAAACAAACCAGATGCTGGTGTCCTCACAACAGGAAGCGGCGCAGAAAAGTAGAAACAGGACACACAAGTGTAACTGACAGGGAACCTACGAAAAAAGAGTTATTTCTATGCTGCATTAAAAAAACAAAACATAATTAAGTTACTTCCATCCAGTTAACTGCAACTTCTTTTGTTTATTTAGCATTTTGTTCCGTTTGAGAGACTAAAATGAGAACAAGAACTTTCCACCTGACCTCACAAGTTAAATGGACAAATTTTAGTTGTATTTTGATAACTTTATCCTTTATAAGAGTATAATGTGAATGATATTAATTCTCAAATAGAAAGTGTCAAATCTTCAGGTTTTAAAAGAGCTATTTTAGAAAAGAAATATTTGCAGCTATATGTAAATATTTGTTTAGTGTGAGTGGACACAAATTTTAACATAACTAGAAAATGATAAAAAGTAAAATGTACATTCAGTCTGAGGGTAAACATTTATGTTTTCTCTTAAATGTAAGATCAAATATCAACTTTTTAGTTCATGTTGATCACACGTTGTCCTACATGTTGTAATGTGAGCCCCAATTGTGTATTATAACATCATATATAATTATATTTTCTTAAAATAATCAAAATTTGACACAATTATTCATCACTAGGACCAGAACCACCCCTGGTGGTTTTATAAAATCATTAAGTTTTCTGTATTTTTCAAAAATGCTTCTGCTTATTTTTTTCATAACTCACTTAAACACCTTAAAACCTGCCTAATAATATCAAGCATTCGGTCATTTTAAGACTTTTTACCCATTAAATGTGAGTTTAATTATTTAAACAGTTAATTTTTTATTACAAAGATACAAAACACTACATATATATCATAAAATATAGATTGGCATGGACATGGCTTTAGTGGTGATTAGATTCTTGAATTTGTCAAAGACTTGCTGATAAACTGATTTGATGTCATGAGTATATTTTATGTATTATCAGATACTTCCTCTAATGGCCTTTGTGGTCAAAAGTGTCCCATTGACTTCCATTAAAACTACATGTTTTAATCTTTCGTTATTACAGTTTAAAAATAATTAATTATGTAATATCAGGATTTTATTTGGTAGAAAAGTGGTGATATTTGACAGTTTTGTTGGATCCCAGTAGATTCAGCTGGTTTCCTGTTGTAGGCAGATGCTGGGAATTCAGGTATTTTTTGTGAGTTTTATTGTGGAGCTGTGGAACAGCAGGTGGTAGAAGTTTATTTTTTTGTATGTTAATATTTTATTGCTACGTCGGCATGGAGCAAAGGCGTGTAAAAGCAAGGCGGGACCCTCTGATTACGACGACGTCACTGCCTACAATGGGTGGGAACCACTGATTTGATCACGAAACGATTTTATATAGATATAGTGATACAGCGATTCGATGTTTGCAGATATCTCAAATTCAGTCACGATACGATTTCGATTCGATTCGACCTAGGATCCTCCGATCGATATGAAACGATATAAAGCAATGTCATGATTGATTGATCTCAATTATTACCATTCATCACAAAAGGCAACTAGATCATCATTTAACCTTTCTTTATTCCTGAGCTCTGGCATTAACATTCATTTTACAGTTTAATGAGGACGTAGAATGAACTGGTGTAAACATGCGCTGTTTCGTTGCAAGGTTTCACTGCCATCTAAAGGCCTGGCATGGTACTACTGTCAATACTGATCGGATTAATTGTGCAGTATAAATATAATTTTTTTTTTAAAGAGGAAAATGCAAATCCAGTAGCAGCTTTGTGATAGAAACAGCCCTTAAATCTCCAAACAAGTTTTGTTTTGCTTGCTAAGATGGAAAAGTTGATTTGAAGAAACAGGAAGCAGTTTGAAGCTGGACTGTTTTTGGTCTTTCACTTTGAAATACTCACTTCTATTATTTTCTTTTTATTGCCTGCTGCTTTCCTGCAAAGATAAACTTTTCACCGCTGGTTTTTGCTTAATTTTACTGATATGTAATTTTACTGATTGTTTTCACGGCTCTCTTGTGAAAGAATGAAAATAAACATGAAGTATTCATCAGACTTCAGATGTTTAGAGTGTTGAAGAAACTGGAACCCTCCTTACATTAACCAGCAGAAATATTTTTCTTTGCATCATTTCTTCATTGAGCTGAAGCTTGTTAAATGACAAATTTGACCAATTAGAAAAAAATTGAATTCAAATATCATGTCTTGTTTATATTTATTAACTACTTTTGTTTAATAGTTTCAGTTATTCAGAGTGATTGCAGAATTAAAATGATAGTGTTAAAAATAGAAAACAAATTTATTTCTTACTTTCTATTTAATAGTTTAAAATTACTGAATGATAAAAAAATTCTTTAAATTTCATGTTAATTTTTGAATAAACAAATAAAAAACAGTCTCTCAGAGATTAAACTGAAAAAGTGACAATTTCCACGAAAAATTCAATGTTAGTTTAGTTAGAAAACATAAACAATTGTAAATTTTGATAACAATAATGATAATTTCAAATATTAGTACTAATGTACATAAAATAGATTTTAGTAATAGTAAAAAAACTTAAAATTTTCTCTGTGATTATGAATCTAAAATCCATAAAATTAAAAACAGGTGAAATCTTCCTGCTTAAATAAGTCATAAGTTATTTCCACATTGATATTTCCTTTGCTTCCTGAATTTTTTCCTTAATTTTTCTTCTGTAGATGCTGCAACACTGAAGTTCTTTACAATCTGTCATTTAGAAATATTTGTTGTAGAGCTTATTGATGTACTTTGGACCAATGACCTGCCCTTGGTTGGGAAAAATGCAGAATTTGGTAGACGCTGCATACCCAATCCTGACACCCTCATTTCAGCCGATTGGAAAACCTTCCAGAATGATGCAACTGGAGATTTTAGAAACTTTTCTGACTTTATTTGGTATTTTCCAACTTTAAAAAAGCTAAAACACTGGTTTATAATTCTGCATGTGGTGAAGTTGGTCAGTTTGTTGCATAAATGTACCTCCTTTTAACAGAAACAGGTCTGTATTTTTAATGTTTTGACGCTCAGGAATCAAATATTCTTCATGATGATCACATATAATGTAGATAATTATAAGTTTTATTAGTTCAGGGTGTGTCATCTAAAAGAAAAGCTGTGTCTGTGTTGGTTGCATGAATCAGGTCAAACTGTTGCATCCAAACTCTGGTGGAAAACTGAAAGTAAAGATCCAGAAACCCTCTTGCTGGAGCAGATTTGTGGTTTTTTAGCATTGTTGTGGCTGAAGCAGACGTGGTTTAGCGTTAAGCTCGCCCATGCTTCCTTTCACTGGCCTCCAGTCAGAGACTTTCTGTGGTTTGTCGAACTCGTTCGGACTTGTTGCATCGCAGCGATGTAGCAAGACTAGCCCTGTTTGCACCTTCAGGCTGTGAAATTTATCTGCTGATGCTCTCACTTACAGTTGGACGGATTAAACTGAAACGAGGTTCGATTTAACATGCAACAAACAGACATGTTTTTACGATGTCTGGACGATTATGAGACTAAAATTAATGCATCGGTAGATTTAGCACCAAAACAGAATGATTCCTACTAGGACTTTTTTGGTATTTCCAGATCTTTCTGCTCCTATGTCCCTCCTATCCTCACTTAAGCAGCTCAGCTTCCTGCTTTATTCCAGGAATACCAGGAATTTCCTTATTTTCTTCTCATTTTTTAATCTTTTGGTGCTCCTGATTGGATATTACTCTCAATCTAAGCTCTCTGATTGGTGGAAAGTTGGACAGGGAGTAACTTTAAAATAATTTCTTATGTTTCTTAGCATCAAGATGTGTCTTCTTGGTAAACCTAAATAAACCTTTGGAAACTTTGCTTTTTATTTTCTTAGAATACCTGCAGAAAATGAGAACGTTTGGGGGTAAAAATGGCCTCTAGTGAGCAGTTGTTGTATCTGCATAATGTTGCAGATAAAACGCAGTGTAAAAGTAAACCAAGGTGCAAAAAAATCACATTTATCTTTAGTTTGAAGCCTTTTTTTTATGCTTCAGACTTGAAAAGAAAAGAAAAAAATCTGCCCTGGGCTTTTGGACAGGACAGTTTTTATTTATGAAGAAAAAGTGAATTTTTATTGTTGTGATTGTACTATAATATCAGTTTTTTTAAATCAAATATAAGTAAATATTTATTTGATTTTCAGTTAAAATCCCGTAAAATACAAATGAACGAAAAGTTTAAATCAGTAATTACTTTCATGGCCGTTTTATTTATATTTCCAAAACAACCAGAAAAAACATGTGTTTCCTTAGCCGGGTAATTATTCTGATTAACACAGTTAGTGGATTTAATCAGATTATATCCATTTATTCAGTGGCTAAACTAAACTGAAAAGTTATTAAATAATAAAATAGATAGAAAACATCAGGTAAAACTTCTGTGAGATGCTGTCCCAGTCGCTATGGGGAAAATCGAAGCTCTGAACCACTTAGAGAATTGATGGAGTTTGAAGTCGCCGTCAGGTTTATTGATTTATCTGCGGGCTCGGCTGGAGGGTCAGAAACTGGAATTCTGGGTAAATAGCACAGTGGGAAGATGGCATTTAGGGAAAATGTTAATGTTTGGTCCCGACACCACCTGTTAACCGCATGCACTCTCATCCCGTCACCATGGTAACCTCAGCAGACCCTCATTGACACGGATTACAGGCTCGGTGTGTGTGTGTGTGTGTGCTGGTATATCTGTCCTTGTGAGGAGTAAATGTGAGCCAGTTTGGTATTTTTCTGTCATAATCTTTTATTATTTAACATTTTTTGTGGTTTAAAGCAGAAGATATTAAATTTATAGAAATTTATTGATGTTTTTCTTTCCTTTTCCCCCTTTTTATAAAGTGTATGAATCACTTTTAAATTTTTTTCATGTTAACCACACATGTAATTACATTAAAAACAATAATTTGTTGACCTTTAATGGCCATATATACGATTTATAAATAGCTAAATTTTTTGGTTGCTGCACCATATAACGAAAGCAATATAATGACTCAATATTCAGATAACAGTATGTTGCATGGTACATATAATAAACTTCAATAAATGGTAATAACGTGTTGAATAACGCAGAAATCATTAATAAACCTTTTTTTAAATTTTTTATTTCTCAATAATATGTTGATGTTATGAAAGCAGTAAATTTTCTGTTTATTCTGCAACTTTAACCTAACCTTATGTGTCAGAGCTGCACATTTACTGACTTATACTGGCTTGGATTAAAGTTTTGTTAAAGTTTTAAAGTTAACTGTGAAATATTGTTATATTTACTTTTCTACTTGTCTTTTTATGTGGTTACAAAGAAATAAATACATAAAGTTTAATCTCCATATCTGGTTAGACTAAGATTTTGTGAATGAGTGATTCTCCCCTTTCTTCCTCTGCAAATATAATTAGTTTTTCTAAATTTATTTAATTAAGATTTGAAATCTGCAAAGACAAAAATATCACATTTCACAGAAAAATCTAATCCAAAAAGAAATTTGGACAAAAAAAAGAGCTGCAGCTAATTTAAGAATAAAAATATTATTTTTCATTTTTCACGATAACAATAACAGAGGAATTCTCAATTTAAAATGGTAAAAAAATAGTCAAATATTTTGAATTAAAAAAATTCTAAGAAATTGTGAAATATTAATAAGAGTAATAAATAGAGAAATGTAGATACGCTAAATATTTAGGATAAGATAGTGAATAAAATCAACAGTAAAGTACATAAATAAAAAGAAACTTATAGTAAATTAATATTTCACAATTTCT
>JBBBVT010000025.1:2095205-2126987 GCA_037177035.1 Craterocephalus eyresii
TATATATGTATTATGTAAGTATATTATCACTGTATTATTATTATATCATATATAATACCGAGTCAAAAAAAATTAAATATAAAATTGACCAATCTTTAAGAGATAAAAATTTACTAAATATATATATATATATATTTAAGAATATAAATAATTGTGAAAAATAAAACAAGAAAAATCTAATCTAAAATATTCTTAAAATTTATTTTTCTCCCGAAATTTCAGTTTTTGGCTAAAAGGATAGTTTATAAAATATAAACATCCTGCTAATGTACTAATTTTCATTATTTATTAGTTATCATGCTGGCATTTTACTGGTCCGTTGATGGACGCTGAACTAAAACGAGGTTCTGGGCTTAATATTCTACAACGCTGAGAATCACCAGTGTAGCCGGATATCTCTGCTAATGATAAACCTGAAATTACACGTATGCGAAGCGGTTTCATTTAATAAGTTTTAACATGTTGATGCGCGGATGGTCGCTCCTCTAAACGCTATGATCCCTTCCTCAGCGTGCGATTGGCTGGCTTGAGATAAAGGAGCTGGTTGACGCCTACCAGAGGAGTGTGTTCAGCCGTGAGGTGATCAAGGAGCTGTTCCCCCGGCATTACAATGACCTGCTGCACCGGCTGCAACACACGCTGCAGCTCTGTGTGAGTATGCGACGTTTACCAGAACTACGCCGTGCAGAATCACGATGCGCCGCTTTGCTCTGACGCTCTAATCTTTCTTTACAGGTTTCGTCCTCCAAACGTTCCAAATATTTCAAAGTCATCAAGAACATGGAAAAAAAAATTAAGGTAAAACAGTGAACTCATGTTTCATCGGTTTAACTTCAACGCAACTTTGAAACTTAAAAAATAAAACAAACTCCCGTTTTGTCGCTTTCTAGAAGAGAGGCAAAGGAGCACTGAAGGCCGTGAGGGAATTCACTTTTATCCTGAGATGGATGGATGAGATAGCAGGACACCACATCCGGTAGATCGTCACCATTCACTTCAGCAGGATAAACGGCCTCTTCATCATCAAAGACTGCCTTTGTGTCATCACCAGGCTCATCATCATCATCAGTATTATCTCTGTTACTTCCATCATCATCCTCACTGTGCAAGGACTACTATTCAAACTCGATTTTTACAGTAAAACGGCCCTTTAGTTAAATAGTTTCAATGGATTAGGAGGAGAATCTCAGCTGAATGAAAGATAAAACCCTGAAAATGCACCAAAAACTATCATTTGAAGCCTGAATAGTTCTGAAAAATCACAAATATTTAGCAATATTTGTATCAATATAGCTTCCTTTGCAAGATATGTTATTTTTGAGAGAATATTTATTATATTTGAATTTTCACTGAAGGTTTTTTATACTTGAATATTTCATATATTGAATTTTAAAAGTATGAAGGAGAATTTTTATGACTTATTTCACATGTATTTATAAGAATTTGTCACATTTAGAGCAAAATAAAGAAGTTTTTTTTATCCTATTCTGTTTGCTGTGTAGGAACTCTGGAAGAACACAAGGGTTTGTCTCCCTCTGCTGGTCAAAACCTGATACTACAGAAAATGAAAGATATGGCCACCTTATAGAGTTGGACCTTCTTTTTCCTCCAGAACTATGGAGGACCAGGGGAGTCATTCATTTAGAAATTAAAAACATTGATTTTACTAAAAATAATTTCAAATCCAACAATTAATTCATATCAACGAAATCAAATTTCCAAAGCAATTTGTAAATGCGCATTTGATATGGAATTATTAGAGGAAATACATGTCGTATTCATTAATTCACTATTAAATCCTGTGAATTGTATTTTCAAATCCTTTTTCTAGAAGCAGAATAAAAAGATGCAATTAAATTTAGTTAGAAAATACCTGATCAGCGTTCTCAGGCCAGATGAGATATCCTCCTGGTGTAAAACCTTGCCAGGGAGGTGTCCAGGAGGCCCAAACCAGGAGGTCCACATCACTGCAGACGCACCGATCCGCCTACAATCAATCGCTCCATCCTTCCTTCACTGGTAGAAAACACCATGAGATACTGGAACAAGACCAAGAGAGGACACTCACCTTTTCCAGCCGAGGACTATGGTCTCTGATCTGGAGATGCTGATTTCCATCCCGACCGCTTCACACTCGGCTGAGAATCTCTCCAGTGAGAGCTGGAGATCACGGCCCTACGAAGCCAACAGAACCACATCATCTGCAAAAAACATATGCCCGATTCTGATCAACCAAACTGGATCCCCCCAACACCTCGTCTGCGCCTAGAAATTCTGTCCATAGATGCTATGAACAGAATCAGTGACAAAGGGCAGCCTTGGCGGAGTCCAACCCTCACTGGAAACCAGTCCTTACTGCCGGCATTGTGGACTAAACTTTGACACCGGTCGAACAAGAGGACCCCCCCACTGGAGTTCCTGGGGGACACGGTCCAACGCCTTCTCTTAGTCCACTCCCAAGACCCTGCAGAGGGTCTAGAGCTGCTCCATTGTTTCATGACCAGGACTAAACCACAGTCCAAGACTCAACTATCCTCTCCAGGACCCTTGAATAGACCTTACCAGGTAGGCTGAGGAGTGTGACCCCCCTGTAGTTGGACCATCCCATCCGGACCCCTTCCTGAAGAGGGGGACCGCCCCCCAGTCTGCTAATCCAAAGGAACGTTCACTTTTGCGGCTGATAATGGGATGTCGAATCAGCGATCCTGCACAGAAATTATGTCATGTCATATTTTTACTTTTGTCCAATGACATGTTGACCAATAGGAATCCAGAGAGCAGTATCTGGTAAATATGAATAAATCCGGCTTATTCATACATAAATTACAAGTGTATTCCCGAATCTGTAACATTTTCCTGCTGTTTATGATACACGACACAAGCTAGCAGCAAATGTTGTCGTGTTTTAAACATGCTAATACATTTATTACTTCAACTTCTGAAGGATAGACAGCCCATAACGCCACCAAAGGACGAGTATGCCGTCTTTTTCTCTCTCGCTTTTCTCTTTCGGAGCAGAAGACGGACACTTTCAGCCAAAGTTGAACCTTACTTTGTTATTGTATGATTGAGTAGAGCAGGTCTTGAGTTAAATGTTTGAATATGCAAAATTACTGAAATATATAAATGGAGAGTTAAATTTTTCGTTTATCTTTTTCCCAATCCAAAAACCAATCTGATCCAAGACTCAGAAACCGTGATCCGATCAGAAGTTTCATGGAAAAGAAATTTAATACCAGAAACCTTAGAAAGTTTTTGGGTGTGCACGATGTGAAACGGCAAAAAGTTTGTTCCCAACAATCCGTTGGGATGACATTGATAGCGTTAACAGTCAAAGAGAATATCACTTATTTTCTGGGGTTAAAGGAAAAGTGCAACAAACCGCTTGAAAAATGAGGAATTCAGATTGTCCTGGACGACCAGTGTCTTTCGCCTGAACGTCCAATTCCAAGATTTATTTTCATGGAAATTCTTTGATTTGAGATGATCTAGTCAAGTTCGGAGGCAATCGCTGTTCTCATGTCTTTGTTTATGTTTCGCAGTTTGCAAAAACCTAAACCCGTTGTGTCAGAATCTGTATCCGACAGAAATAATTGGCATTGGAATATCCTTCGTTTTGTTGTTTGCTTTTAGGACGACTACAGTAAAAAGTCAGTACCGCTACATACCGCTGACGTTAAACACAGAATTTAGCCGTCTGGAATCCAACACAACGAAATTCTTTGATCACCCAGCCACAACACAGAAAACATGAAAACACTGGCCAATGCACCTCGGTGCACCAGTTTCTGCAGTTCAAACTGAGAAGCATCGCCTGGAGCTGCAAATCCAAACGCTCAAAACGAAACAAAGAGGTTAAAACAGCAGTTTCATGTTTCGTAGCATATCACGATGCCCCTGCAGCCTTTAGCATACGTTTGATTTAGATTTATTGGCACTGAAAGGAATTAAGGGATCATATTTTCCATCATATAATGTCTACTGAAATAAAGACGTCCGACCATCATGATCACCAACAGATTAATCCCACAAAGACTATCTAATAGCTCGCAGAGCACAGATGCAAATCATTTCAGTTTTACAATGCTCTGTAAAGAAAGGTAGGTGGGAAAGTCAAGCCCTTAGCCCAGCAGAGGATGTGGTATGTAAACATATAAACGAGTTTTTTCATTATGGTCTGCCCACAAAAGACAACAAGGCGGCAGAGGCTTCTAAGAAACAAGCGCACATGGCAGTGATTGGCTTGAATGTGGGAGATGACCAGTTAATTCCAGTTTATTAACATCTACCTCGAACATCAACGCCCACTATGCATGTCACAATGGCAGAAATTATTCTCCTGGTGCAGCAAAGGAAAAAAGCTGCTAGAAAATTCAATTTTTTTGTATTTAATTTCTTTAGAGCTCCATTTTCTTCAAATAAATCAGTGATACAACATGGGTTCTGACATTTTTGTTATGTTTTCCAAGAATGTCTTGTTTCTGTAGTCTGAGGAGAAATGCCTCACCAGAAACTGATAAAGCCCTCATGCTGCCACCGTTTGGTGAATACCAATCTAAGAGTGAGCCAGATTGCATTAATTTGCGCATAAATGTTACAAAATGCCCATAAAAAGGTTGAGAGATGGACGTAAGCCAGACAGCGATTAGGAAAAACCCAACAAAAATAACTACATAATGAATTTGAATTGATAATAATGATAAAGATATGCACTTAACCTCATTTCTAAAGCTGCATTATGAAACTTTTTGACCTAAAACGTGTTTCTGACACATTCAATGGTATTTTGTTGCATTCTGCACAACTATATTCTTGAATCCACCCCCTTCAACTGCTTTGGACAATCGAACACGGTCGTCAACATCCCTCCTTGACCCAAAGTCAAAAACCAAAGGGAAACATTGCAGAGGCATATAAACTTGACAGTCATCAGCATAAAATGGACAGCACACTAGCGCTTCAACTTAGAACCCAGGGGAAGAAGATATAAGGGAAAAAGCAAAGACCCCAGCATAGAGCCCTGACAGGACAGCACAGGAAGATTTAAAGTGTCAAGGCTGACACAAAATGGTCTCTGGGTGAGGTTGAACCTGAACCATTCAAGCGCCGTGTCCTGAATACCGATATAATGCTTTAAATGGGATAACGCATCATCAATGCAGAAAACTGAAAAACCTCCAACTTACTGTTTGACCTTAAAAACTCTACATGTAAGCATTTTTTAGTTGAAATTTCAGAATAAACTTGGACATTTTTTTAAAACTGGACAGTGCCGCAGAATCTAATTTGGGTTTTCTGATGTTAAACACCAGACATGCTCATGTGATCTTTTTACATTCAAAATTAATCAACTTCAATAACAGATTGATTAAACTTTGATTTCTACAAATGAATATAAGTAAGATTTTTGTGAAAGAACCAGCGCATCATATATAAAGTCATAATAAATACCATGTAATATTGTGAAAAACCACTTTCCAAATTTTAACTTGTAAAGTTTTTTTCTTATTTATAATGTTCTTATTTAATGCCAGTAATTTGCCAGAAAAAACTACTAACAAGTCAATTAAACATGAATGTTTATTCTTTTGCAACTGTTGCTATAGTTACTTAAACAGTCACAAACTAGCTGTGGCCTCATTTTCATAATTTCAGGCTGATTGCATGAACTCTGCACTGCAAAGTTGCATTGAGCATGAAAATGTAAATCTTCAAATTGCACCGATACAGCTGGATAAATGAAGTGTATTGGGGAATTCCTAGAGATAGATTTTTCTACTCAGAAAAGCAGCAGTTGCTGCCACAGTGATGATTCAGGTTTCGCTACAGGGCTTGTGGTGGTATTTCCACGAGCAGGGATGGTGCATCTTCCTGCTGCACTGACATTTCTTCTCTCAGCGTGAATTTTTACCTGCACTAACGACTTTCTACCAATTCACTGGTACTCCTACCAACCACAATGATCACATTTCTTCCAGCTGCGGCGGGTTTTACTTGTCAGAGTATGATGTAATAATTTGTGGGCACTAACTCTACACTTGTTATTAGAAAACATGGAGTATGACCTTCTTAGTTTTTACAATTTGACCTGAAAAAACACTTCCTATTTCACCATTTAGCAGCTGCACAATGACGAACAACCCAATAGGAAAATGAATAAATGCAGTCAGTCTACATTTCTATTCCCAAGACAGAAAGGAGGTGTAAAAAAATATTTTATTAACACTGATGAGACTTTGGATTCCTCAACTTCCATAAAAAAAGAAGTGTATGCATGTTTTTGTACCTCTACGCAGAATAAACAGGATTTTGAACCCTCGATGAGCCACAAACCCATCATATTTAGGGTAAAAAAATCCTCCTGGTAGCGTCCCCCAGCTACAGCATGCACGTCATCCACAGCGCCCATTTTTGAGCAGATGGAAATGCAAATCTGTTATTGTCAAGTTTTTGGAATAAGGGAAATAATATGGCCAAACTGAACCGTGTGTTGTAGAAATTGTTTATTTTTCTTCATACGCCTTTTAAAATGGGATGAAAATGGAGATGGGAGGGTTTAACCCTTTAAAGAGAAGTCCAGTTTTTTTAATCTGAAGTCTTTATCTTCCCCTTTGACATAATGTGAGGAAAATAATTACATTTTTTCCACCCTTTATCTCAAAATTATTATAGTGTAGTCTTCTGCTTATTGGTGTCCATTAGGAGGCCGAAGGCGAGTATAAAATTGTCTACAACAGGGTTTTGAGCAAAGTTCTTAACAACAAAAGATGCAAAATGTCTCAGAAATGGCTTGATTGTAGATGATACGTTTGACTTTATAGGGTTACATGTTGTAGAGGCATGATATAAACTTGGGGTCTGCTTCCAAGACTGAAGCAGTAAATGGTAAACAGACCGGGTGCTAAGCAAAGTCCAACGAGACCAATGCTTGATTCGTCCCTATCCAGGCAGACTGTGGCTAATCCTGGGTACTAGTCATTAGCTGCCAACAACTTTATTGATCCCTTTTGGAAATTACCTTCAGGAAAACTGTCAGGACATTGTTGTTTCGAAAAAGGACTATTTTAGGCATAGGTTCACTACCCTTTTTCCTAACATAATAGAAAGTACAGAATCAAAAGAAGTTTAGAGGTTTCACTTGCAAGGAAGTTTTGCATGGTTAATGGTTAAAAAACATGATTCCTAACAGAGAGTGAGGTTGTATGAACCCCAAACGGCACTCTTATACCGTTGATAGAATAAAATAATAATGTGAAGATATACAGAAAATTAGAGATGAATATATATATATATATATACACATGCATTAGTGTAAATAAAAATGAAACAGAACTGCAGGAATAAGCAGGATATATACATAAACGTGTAGAATACATTCATGTGTGGCCTGTATGTTAACTATTTAATGTTAAACAGTTTGATTGCTCGGGGGAAAGTGCTGACTTAGTGAAGTGATATGGGGAAGTTGGCTGAATGTCATTAGGTCCTACTTCTGCCTGAAACCTGCACAAAGCCCTTGCTTCATGCTGAGCAGTGGTTTTTGTTATGTACGGGATGCTAAAAGGGCCAAACAGAGCAAAATTTCAAACAACCTTATCAAATAATTACCTTGAAGGTAAAAACATTGACAACCAATCACATATGTGATAAAACTGAGGCAGAATTAGGGTCAGTGAACACAATGTAAGAGGTCTGGTGTCAGCGTGATCTAAGACACTGTTGAGTCTACATCATGAAGACTGCGGCAAAAGGTAAAATGGTTGCTAAATGTTGCGTTTTTCAAGCCAACTAGAAGAATCATCACCAGAAGCCTCTTGTTTTTTACTACAACCATCGCATTTTAAGGCAAGTAAAGGCAAATTTAGCCAAAATCAGCTAAAACTGGCAACACTGCACCTTTCCAGTCTTCAAAGGCAACAGGTAACAGCTAGGGCTATCCGATATGACGATATTAGATCGTGAACGATTAGAAAGTGTAGACGATCCGCCAAAATGGGATCGTAGGATCGTTTAGGTCACATTCTATAAGTTACAGTTCTATATCAATGATGCGCAGACAAAACCATCAGTCACTTGAAGCAGAAGGTGTAGTAATACCACTGGAAAACAAGGTGGCAGTGCGGAGCAGAAAGAACTCAGAAGAAGAGAAGAAGAACAGGAAGAAAAAAACTATAAAAAAAGAACGATGACCAGGAAAAAAACTTGCACAAGTGCTAGAAATTGCATAAGCTTTAAAAATAAAGACTTGCTAGTGTTCAGGATGTGTTGGGTGGTTAAAATCAACTTTATAGTAGACCATTACTGCTGTCGAGAGCATCCGAAACAGACGTAGGATCGTGGGGTTAATTATGAACTCAGCACTGCCCCCTGGTGGCGGCCGACCATAGAAACATAAAACACATGGAGGCATGAAGAGGCTGATATACATACAGTAAATCTATGGTGAGTACAGCCACACATGAAACGGACGTGTCTATTTATGTGCAAAAGAAAGCATAAAAGTGCCTTTTAGTATGTTTTTGTTCTTTTTACATGTTAGCAGAACTGCAACTACTTATATTAAAATCTGTTCAGAACGTTTCTTTGACCTAAATTGACTTTTTTCCCCCTATAGGATTGTTTTACATACAGAAAGTTTCTGGTTGCACTGACCAGTCTCAAACATGTAAGATCATGATAAAATCAAAATCGTGATTTTATAACAAAAACAAAACGTAATATGATATTTTTTTCCATATCGCCCACCCCTAGTAACAGCAGTGTGGGATAATAAACATGTTTAAAACACCATTTAATGATTTCTCTTTACTACACCACAACTGCATTACTATACATTATAAATACACCATTACTAAACACCATCATTTCCTATTTAACAGAATGAACTTTGGGCTTAAATCACATTGCTATGCACACATTTGTATGACAAACCGTGATATAAAAATCACTTTTATAGAAACCAAGCTCTAAACAAAACAATATGACAAAAAAAGAATGAAAATATCAGGATTTCGAAGTTAAAACTAACAATTTAGTAAGGTGAATGCTGCATTCAACACTGTAGGACAGGAATGTGATTTTCCATCAGCTGGGATTATTGATCACTAAAAGAAAAATAAGAGTCTCAGCTTTTTTGAAAAAAAAGTGATGTTTCAAAAGTAAAATGAAGAGAAAGTACTTCAACTTGTGCAAATATTCACTTAAATTAAAATTTTGCCTTGAAATTCCCTTTATGACGTATAAAGCAGGAAAAAATAGGACATCTGAACATCTGGTTTGCCTTTAGAAACATTCGACAACTTTTTAATTTAAAAAAAGAAGACACCACAAATTCCATGAAACAGTCAGAGTACATTTCCACAATTTGTTTCCCTAACCGAAACGTTTCTTAGTCTCGGACGAAATGTAAAGCGGAAACTTATTAATATCTTATAAAATAAATGAAACTGTTACAGGTGGTCTTATACATTACTAATAACACATCATGTAGGTTTACAGAGTGGCTCCAGAGAGTGAAAAGGTAATTATTGATGACAGAATCATTATGTGGAGGCAAATAATAGCCAGTTTAGATAAAGATGTAATATTGTTTAGCATCAGATGAGTCGGCTCGTGTTTAACCCTGAAAGCGAACTCTGACCTTACAGATCCACAGGCCGGGCTCAGCTTTTCCACTCTCATGACTCTGCTGTACAGAGATGACTTGTAATGAGTCACGGCGGATGTTACCAACCAGCAGCGTGCTGAACAGCTCGGTGGAAGCAGCAGCAACGCAAGATACGTAGAATAAGTCAGAAGTTCTTGTTCCATCAGTCTGTCCCGGCCCAGACCGTCATACTGCCACGGCCATGCTGGGCGGCAGCAGTTTCCTCCCTCAGATCTGATTAAATCACACTAAGAAACTCAGATTCTAAGCAACAAGCAGGAATGCTGGCTGTGTTGGATGAGTCGATTCGATGCCAGTATCTGACATTGATAGCTGAGTGGCTATTCAATTCGATGCAGTCTGTTTCCTTACAGGCTGTTTGTTATGAATCGGCTCGTATATATGAACGTGTGACATTCAGATTGGCTTAAACTGATTGTCTGTGAAGCGCCTTGAGATGACGTTATGAACCGGCGCTATACGATAAAGTTGGATTGCACTTGAATTAAATCGATTTCAGACTGAAGTCATCAATTCATATATGGGTCCATAGTCTGTTCATTAGAATAAAAGGCCCAAGTTATATGAATTGTTGTGGAAAAGGGACACATTTGTGTGTAAAAAAAACTATCTCTAGAAGGACTTTACTACTTTTAATAGAAAATTCAAGTAGCTTAATTTTTCACTGTTATGTTAAACATAAATTAGCCACCAGATGGCAGAGATATGAGATATGTTTAGAGAAGCAGTTCTTAGCCATTATAATGCTGCAAACAGGTGGAACATTAGCATTTTTACTTTAGACTTAATATGCTACAAAAAAGATCATTATGGTAGACTTAATCACCGTTTTAGATTGATTTTGTGTTTAAATGATGCCTAATCACCGTTTTTGATATGTTTAGAGAAGCAGTTCTTAGCTATTATTGTGCTGCAAACAAGGGGAACATTTGATCATGATCCTGCATTTTACTTTAGAGTATGTAAAGCACTTAAAATTGTTTTGGACCTGAAAAGCGCTATATAAATAAACTTGCCTTGCCTTGCCTTAAATTAAACTTTCTTTATTCAACAAGGTTCAATATGCAAAAGAGAAGGATTTCTAACTTATCCGCAGTCATAATGTTGCTTTGCATTTAAATAATTTACAGTATTATACACAATTACTTTTAACTAGGAGGTAACTGTGACCTCATCAAGACTGAAGGATTTACTGACAAATCTACCAGAACAGTAAATATTTCAGGGATTTGGAAGCCACTCCCTGTTTTTGGAGCAATGAGGGCAACTATAAAGGCTAATTTATGCTGGACGCAGATGACAGATACACAGACGCACGGACAGTTTCGTCAGTTTTCTGCGTCATTTATCTGCATATTTGTTGTGTTTTCAGGCTCCTTGCCCATCCAATACTCAACACAGAAGACGGAGTAATACCACCAGAAACCGTGATGGCAGTGTCGAGCAGAAACAAACCAGAGAAAAAGAATGGGAGGAACAGGGAGAGGAAAACCGTAGAGGAAGAATGAGGCGAAAGATGGAAACAGAAGAACTTGCACAAGCTTTAGAAATAAGGCTCTACGATCGTTCAGGGCGTGTTGGGGGTTAGAATCAGTGCATTTTTGCCGCCAACCGGTGTCTTACACTAAAGTCGTATCACAGAGTTAACAATGAACTCAGCGCTGCCCCCTAGTGGAGGTCAGCTATGGCGACATAAAAGATGCATGGAAACATTGAGGAGAGCAACGCATGAAAATGTTTCTAACAAACGTCCCCGTTTACGTCCATCAGGGAGCAGAAATGGGCCCTAAGAGGTAGCATAGCGCGATGGAGGGTTTACACAGCCAGAGCCACGAGGCCAACGCCGTGCACTTATCTCCTCAGATCATATTTAAAGTCAGCCTTTACATTCAGTGCAGCTCATTAGTACCGTGCCTAAGTTATACTGTATGTAGGTTGCAATTTTTGTTAATCAGAACCAGGAAACTCATTTGTACCAAAGATTTTTTCCAATCATGACTTATTTTCTTGTTTGACCCAACCAGCATCCATGTTGTGTCCGGTCTCTTCTATGAGCTCTCCCATGCAAGTAAAAGTCAAGTCCAATGTCGGACTCTTGTCCCATCGCTTGCTCCGTCCCTTTCTTTCTTTGACGGATGGGTTTCTTTGCTTTATCAGCCATGGTGTAAGTTTTATGGAATTTTATGCAGTTTTGCTTTAAAATATTCTTAAAATAACTTTAAATAAAGCGTTCATTATACTTTACAACAAGCTGGGAGCCTGCAAGTGAATCCAGGTCTCAATGGCAAAAATCAATCCCAACCACCTTCTCCAGTCCTTGGATTTAATGTTTCTTTATTCTTTGTACTGATTTAATTCCCATTTATCGTGTACACCAGTTTAAAAAGGCCTTATAGAGAAAATTTATTTCTTCTGACTTTGGCTAAATGTTAAAAAATGCTCCATTTTTATGTTTTTTTCTACTGCCTCTATGCAGTTCCTTGGAGGTAGTAGCAGTTGGGAGGCTATAACTACAAAATATGTAAAATTTGCTTGAAAATGAATTGTTAATCATTAATTTAAGGATTGCAAATATAGAAGATTTGGGTTAGAAGAAAATGATAGCAAGAAGAATCAAATTGTGATGTTTCGTGACTTGTTTCTTGGAAAAACGATGTTATTTTGCAGACCGCTAAAAAGACCTGCAGAAAACCTGCAGATGCACCGAAAAAAAACCAACAGACACAAAAGTTCAGACAGTTTCATGAATCACAACGTGAGGTTTTCTGCGCTGATCATACAGTAGCAGAGCGAGCAATCTTCGCTCTGATTTCTTCTAATGAATTCTGGCGGTCTTCCTGCAGTTTAACCAATTTGTGCACCGAGGGAATTACAGTGAACGGAAACTTGACCAGGGAGTCTCCTTGATGCACATGTTTAGCAGCAGTTGAGTGATTTTAGGAGAACTCATGTCGAAGCCGTCGCTGTTGAAAACCCCACAAACCACATTGTGTGTGTTTGTATGTGGTTACAATGCACTATAAAAGGGATGGAGATATGTAGAGAGAGTCACTGACGAGCTGACGCATCACATCAGCAACTAGATCAGTTTCTACTGAACTTACTAGTCCAGCATGTCTTCTTACAGGGGTTTAGTGCACTTTCTGGTCTTACTGGGGGTTATGTTTGACTTGGGTAAGCCAGCATGTCAGTTCGTGTCGGTAAACCTGAAACATACAGTGACGTCCATCGCAGATGAGCTGGTAAGTTTATCTTTGGCGTCCCGCAGGGCTCAATTTTAGAGCCTTGCTTGTTTTATTTTAAACGGCGATGTTTGGTTTTATCCGTGACTGTATGTTTAACTTAAGCAGACTGGGGGCTCATTTCTACACAGGAATAATTGAAATTGCATCCAAAATGAATACGGGTCATTTTTGACCCATGTTGTCAAGTGACTAAAAACCAAAGAAGCCAAGTAAGAATATTTCATTATAAAAATACAAGTTAATTGGGGAATCCCTTAAATTCTGAATGATGATATTGGAAAGAAAAACTCATTACATTATGCATCAAAGGGTTAAAGATGATTTTTCGTGATGACTGGCTTCTTTAGCAAACATTTAAGATGCCTGCAGATTTTAAATAGTCAACATTTACATGACTTTTATTACATATAGCAAAGCCATGCTTATCTGATTAAATGGCAGTGATATAGTGGTGTTAATGTTATGAAAACAAATCTGAACAGCCAGTCGTCTGACACTTTCTACTGAGTGTACAGATGTACAGATAAACTGAAACTTGCCACCCAGCCTGTGGTTTGAACTGATTTCCACCCGGCATGAATGGAAGGGGACATGCGTGCACTTTCTATGTTGTTCTGTGACATTTTTGTCAAGATTGTCAGTATTTGTTACCCATGATGACTTTTCCTTATCTCAGTTTTCTGCAGTTTCAATGCATGATGTTTATAAGTTTAGACTTTTAATGTACAGTTTAAGGTCATAGTCTAGCAAATACTAACTTGGATATGATCTCATAACAGAAATATGGTGAGATTAATGTCAGATTTCCATTTGCAATCACACTATCCATGTCATTGATTTCTTTACAGTGAACCACAGTATTTCTAATTAATGTTAAACAAAAGATGTTTAATCTTAATTTAACCCATCATTTTTACAAGTTTCTGTCTGTGTATCATGCGAATTAACAGCCAAATGTGGTTATTTCCACTGAGCGGGAAACCTTCACTGTAAGACATCGGTACCAGAAACTATGAATTACTGATGGCAAAGCTGATTAGCTCAGTTTAATGTAAAGATCATGCTTGGATGTAGTGACGCCACATACGCGCCTCATTATCAAGATGAAGCAACTTGAAAAATTGTCTGATATGACAACATGACTTTTCTTCACCTTTGGAAAGAAACGTCTTTCAATATTCATAAGAATATGCTGAAGGAGAGGATTTCTTTGTGAATGAATCCTGAAATAAAATTATACCATATTGTAGTCTATGAACAGGTTTAGTCTTAATATTTAGATTTTAACACTGTGAAAACATCTATACGGCCATAACGTGTAATAATGATAACCCTGTTTCATCATGGATATTCTAAAATGGTAAAACCCTGAGTTTGGGCCGTCATGCTGGAGTCTTTAACATTGAAATATATATAACATGAAATGTATTTGTGTGTTTTAGAAGCTGACGGAGTCAGCGGTCGGCATAAATCCGCTCTTCGGTTCTGTCTTGAGTAGCATCAACAACTCCTGCCAGGTAAAACTGAATCTCTGTTGCTTCTGATGAGCTGTACATCAACATCCTCCAGAAAACCAAGCAACAAAAATACAAGAAGCAACATTTACTCAAGCGTAAGACTGAAAGGAAACGGTCTGGAGATGGTTTTCTGGTACTATACAGATCCTTGCAATAAAAACGTGCCTCACAGTTCACACCCAAAATATGAGATAAGGCCCATTTCTAAATTTACTTCCAAGATTTTTTAAGATATAGTCTTGAAGTTTGTCCCTCTGAGCTGAACTGCTTGTCGTGAGCACCATCAAAAGCCTATAAATAAGAAACTATAACAATTATTTCTATATTTCATATTTACAGAAAGGAAATTTCTATGATCTCATCTCTTACAGTCACAGATCTGCTAGATAAGAAGGGATTAAGTTATTCAGTGTCATTATTTGCGTGTCAAATGTGAAACTGCAATACACACTGCATTCCTCACTAAATCATTTCCATTTTCAGAATTAAACTTTAATTTTACATTTCTGTATTTCAAAAAGTCCAGTTTCAAAGTTTTGTATCTGCATGAACTAAGCTAGTATTTTGTTACATTGTTTATACTTAATTTTCACCATGAGAAATAAATAACAGTATCTAGCAAAAATGGTGACATTTTAAAGAAACAATTTGTATTACCGAATAGTAGTAATGCTTAACAACTCAATTTAGCTACAGAAGTGATAAAAAACTAATGCAAACTGCCATGATGAATGGTTGGCAAAGAAAATCTAAGGGGTCTAAACTTGAGCCTTGAGGAACACCTAATAACGACAGTAATAGAGAAACTGCTATCAGATATGCTTTAATTAATTACATTTGTTCACCCACTATTACAAGTCCAGACATTTTAAATTTAAATGACAAATTTTAAATCCAAACCATCTTTTAAATTCAACTTGGTGCCATCTTGAACTGACCCAGATTTTCCTCTGCAGAGACAAACTGAGTTGCGTCTGATGAACGCTACTCTGGACGTCTACATTCGGATCTTCTCCAGCATCCTTCAACACAGCCACCACCACCACCACCACGACCAGGCCCATAACTCCGGTGTACTGGGACAAATCAGTACAGCTAAGAGGCCAGAAGTCATGTTGGTTGTGGGGAAGCTCAGGAACAAGATGGAGGAGCTGAAGAGCTACCTGAATCGCCACAATTGCAAGTCACTTGAGGATGTTTACGTCACGCTGGACAAAATTAAGGTAAGAAGACCATTTTTTTGTCTTTTTGTATCAGAGGATTCATAGAGGAATAAATACTGCAGTTGCTACTAATTGTTCATAACGTGAACCCTTTGAAGGCTTAACTCACCAAAATGTACCTTTTAGCACAGTTTTATGACCAAATCTAAAACTATATTAGAGTTTTAGGATAAAATCTAATGATTTTTTTAAATTATCTTATATATTTGACTATGTTGAACACATTGAATCGCATTAAATACACAACAGTTATTTAGTAAAAAATATGCTGAAAAGTTTAACCAAAACAAATGACAATTTTTCACACCGTCAGGAGCCTCTCTTGCAAAACTGAGTAAAGTCGAAACAAAAACCACTGCAACACTGAAACAAGATAGATGACACATCCAGTCTTCCTACAATGAGAAACCCTTAGCTCCACCCTCTGCTTGCCATAGGAACACAATGAAGCTATGAAATAGTCTGCAATGCGTCCTCCTGGAGGTATAGGAGCTAGTTAGCATAAAAAACCTGGTCTGAGCAGACTCCATTTTTTAAGTTTGAAGATAAAAACTTCAGAAGGAGCTTCAACTGTACTGATTAATAATTTCTCTTATAAGAAAAGTCATAGCTGGGAATGTTGGAAGACACCAACAATGAACTTCTCCTGAGCTGAAGTCCTGAAATGCCCTTTATTTTTTATGAAAAACAAGGAAAATAGGTGCTTAAGTAGACATCAGGAAGGCTTCTCCAGGATCCTCGAAGGACTTTCTAAGGATCTGTACCTCCGTCTGACCTGTTGCCATCGATTTCTCTCAGGTTGTGCTTCAAGTCTTGAGTCCCGACTCTATTATGTCCTCCCCATGTCCGGTTTCTGCTCTAAGACAGCTCTTTGGAAATCAACCCATTGCCCCTAAAATCCTGTTTTCTGCCTGTAAAACTGTCGGATCGTTGCTGTTTTTTAAAGAAATATGAATGAACGACGTCTTAGTGACAGGCTGCCGTTAACAAAGAACCTAAAGACATAGTTTTAAACCCCTTTCTTTGATAAGTTGTCGACCACAGTTGAGTCAGGAGCCTTGATCAGAGTAAGCTGTACACAGAAAGAGGGTAAAATCCCAAAATATGCCATGAAAAACACGAAAAACCTTCGGGAAGCTGGAGAAGTGTTGATGAAGACCAGTTTAAAGAGGTCAAACGGCTGCTGGGAAGTAAAATGTGGGGAAGTAAAGACTGAATCTACCATGTTGCACTGTGCTGTAGCAAAATATGAGTGTTTAATAGAATTAAAAGTAAAAATATTCTTTCTAATGCCACATAATTGCTGCTTTTAGGTGGTAATTGTAGCCTCCACCCAGCAGGGGGTGCTGCAGAAACATACTCACAGTGTAAAACTTCGCTAATCTAACGTGACCTCTGTCTGCAGGTCGATGACCCCATGGTGCAGAGGAAAGCTCTGGCTGAGTTTCTCGGAATCTACCAGGTGGCTTCTGTGATCGGCGACAGCAGCTGCTGGCCTATCCCACAGTGAATGACGACCAATCACCATCGACTCTGACCATCGAATCTGGGATGCTGGATCTCCTTATAATTCATAACTGAAGTTAAGCTCAGTTAGCAGGTTTACACGCTCACGTTCACACCTCTTATATTTATTATTTAAAGAGTCACCTCAGACCATTCTCCATTACCACAGTGCTATTAACTGGGTTATATTTATTTTTCTGATAATTTATCAATGACTTATTTATGTCAGTTTATTTACTTTGTGGTGTTTTAATAAAAGTTGAGATTATTTGCAACCTGAGTCCTGTTTTTGTTCTTTAAAACGTAATTCTCATGCATTAGTGCTGAATCTGTTTAGTAAAAATCTGCTGTGCGGCACCGTAGTATTCACAGGTTTCACACGGGTTTGTGGTTTTTAAGCGTTGCCTGAAAAAAAATGCAAAATGCTGAAATTCTGCAGAAGACGATGCATGAACTACGTGTCGGCAGTTTGTAGTTTCGGTTTAGTTTCTTGCATTATATGCTAACGAAACTATACAAAAGGGAAAAAAAGAGCGGATCAAAACTACGCTGGAATCAGTTTTTCTCTCCTGGAAGACAAAAACGCTACGGAGGGAAAAAAAATAACAAGTGGAGGTGAAGACAGAAGGCAAAATGAAGGGAAGGAAAGAGTTGGTTTCTGACTGGAATTACTGGTGTGTGTGATCTGCAACGCAACTATGACATCATCTTGTGCCACAGCTCTCCACCAATAACACGGAGGAATTTCCCCTCAACCCTGTGATGTCATGAAAGTGTCAGGATGGATGAGTTATGACTCCATCCACCCAAACCGTTCACATCCACCCACTCATGACCTGACCACCACTTAACCTTAAACTTGTAAAAAAATAAATCTGGAAAATATTTGGCTTCTTTCAACATGTAGAAACTCACGTACACAAACTGCCGTGCGGTCAGACCACACAGTTTCTAACCATTAAAACCAGTTCAATGTTAAATCCAAGAAGAATTTTTACTGGTGGCTCTAAAGCAGGGATGTCAAACTCATTTAGTTCAGGCGCCTCGTACGGCCCAGTTTGATCTGAAGTGGGCCGGACCACTAAATTCACAGCATAATAATGTAAAAATAATGCAAACTTAACATTTTCCCCTTCATTTTAGTTTAAGGAAGTACAAATAACTTTATTTAATGATGTAAACGTTTAGAAAATACTAAGAGCAAGATTAATTTTATTCAAAAAATGCAGTTTCCATAATATTTTGCCTCAGCTACACATTTATATTTTAATTAATTAAAAATTTTTATGTTTTATATAATTTGTATTGATAAATTAAACAATCTTTAATCTTTAAACAGATATAATAATACAATACAATACATTTTATTTTCTCATTTTAAATGTGACTTTTTTTTACAAACTTTTTACAATTTGGGATAAAACCTATTTTATACAATTTTCTTTTATATTTATTTATTTACTTCATTCTATATATGTGCTTAATCAGACAACAACTACAACTAACAGATAACAATGAGTCTAAAAATGACAAATCATCTGATTACAGGTATCTGGAACTAGAAGAATCCAAAATTTGATTCGAGTAAGTTGACCAAATTCATCCCGCGGGCCACAACGGACCCTTTGGTGGGCCGCTTTAAGCCGTATGTTTGACATCCCAGCTCTTAAGCTAAATGTGAGGCTGACCCTTCAGTTTGGCCTCAGGAAGCAGGACCTTCAGTTATGGGGCGCCTCTCTGTGGAACCAGCTCCCAATTTGGACTGGTTTGGATGTGCAGCTGAGACTGGAAAAGTTTAGTCTGAGTCCCTTTTGCCTGCAGAATGAACGCTGCCTCTCATATAAAATGTATGACTAGTATTTACTGTGTCCTGGTAATCCCCTGGCATGGTCAGATGCAAACATCTGGCCTTACTGGGGTTGCAAAATTACAGTTGGGAACTTTCCATGGGATCTGTACTACTCAGGCAGCACAGGTTGTTGTTATTTTCAATGAAAGAACCGACTATTCTTTACAAGAATTAAAGTTTTAAAGTTCTAATTTTGAAAAATAATGTAAAATGTCACTTTTTACGGTTTTCTTTTGCATGAATGTGTACTCAGGGCAAAATAAAATCTTAATATTCATGTTTGGATATGAAAAAGTTGGTCCAAATTATCCCTAAATTCCAGCTGATCACCATATATTCCCAATAATTCCCATGGAGAGTTTCCACTTTGGAATATTTCCAAAATTCCCAAGCTTAATTCCCATGGAAGGTTTTTAAGAAATTTACCAGGAATGTTTGTCCCCTTTGCAACCCAAAGCCTTACAAATTTTCATTTGCATGACCGGATAAAAATAAACGATTTCTGAGATTTTTTATCGTTAGATTAAAGATAACGTTAAAGCTCCGGTAAAGCTTTGTTAAAGCTAATTTAATTTACGGGAAGAGACACGTTGCAATGCTCTTTCTTCACTTCTGACCTTCATGAATCCGATGGAGGCGTCAAACCACAGGTTTACTCAGGTGTCAGGTGTTATGCGTAGAGGGGACACCCCTCCAAACCGAAGCCCAGGGACGGGACTTTTTGTCACGCAGGCCCATGGAAATGTCACGGCATCTCAAGAAAAACGCCAAAATTCCTCCAAACTTTGGAAAACTGACTCGTCTGTCTGACAGGTGAAGATGGAAACATCTGGATAATAATAACCGATAATATACGTATAAACTCCTTGCAGTATCGCCAGACAACGGTGAAGCCGTTCGGCCTGGGATATGATCTCCACACCTCAGGACTTAAATTCTTGTTTTTTATCCCAAAAAATGCAATGAATGAACATTTTTACTTCGAAGATTTAATCAATAAAAGTCAAAGTTGTGTCGTTTAAGTCTTCCCTTTGACTTGACCAAGTAATTATACTATTTACAAGAAGTTAGGGATATTATGAGAGACTCTGCGGATGTCATGCATGGGTGTTAAATATTAAACTAGTGAAAATGGAGTTTCTTCTCATTCATTAGTAGTAATATCAATGGAAACTTTTACTTATTTCATTAAAATTCTCACTAAACAGAAAAAGCACTTTGTAAATAACAATTATTGTGAAGAGTGTTTATAATCTAATTTACTAAATAAACCATCCTCCCCCATGGATAGACTAAAAAGCAACATTTCCAGCAGTCTGAATCAGTACTAACAGATAAAAGGTCATCAGGGGATCTCATGGATCCCATCATGAGGATTTCACCTCCACTTTCACCAGAATCTGCTGAGATGGCACAACGTCAGGTGGATATTTGAGAAGAAACTGCTGCGGATTCCTCAAAACCTCCATTTCGCAATGTTTGTGACAGTGTGTGAACAGGGGATACCCACACGGTAATACCTGTCAGACTTCCTGTTTGTCTTCCTGCTCAACCTCGCCTTGATGGCAGCGTCGGGTTCCTCCTCACCACGGAGCAGCTGAGGCCTCCATCAAACCTGAACGCAAAACAGCTTAGAAACCAGACCTGCAGGAAACCGAACAACCGGACAAACGTCTCACCTGAGTCCCAGATTTCCAGGAAATTGGCAGCATTCGGGTGTTTCTGCTGCTCATGTGCCCCTAAAAAACCAAACAAAGCAGGAAGGTTTGCTTAAGATGCTGCAGGATGAGAGTAAACTCTGCAAACCGCTCGTTTCCACACACATCACATGGTCTGGTTTTACCTGCACGCAGCATCGTCTACTGTAAACACTGTAAACATCTGCATGACCACGTTTCAAACGCCGCGGTGGCTCATTAAGGCTACTGCTTTCATTTTAATCCCTACAGTTTTCTCAGCTGATAAGACATCGAACACTTACATGTGGTGAGTTGTCTCTTCATCAACCGGCCGCTTGTTGAGATGCAAACGCTTCGCCTCGTTTCCCAGTTCGTACGTCTGCAACTCCAAAGACCAAATAAATAAAACTGGGGTTGCATCGATACCAATACCAGTATCGCTACCGATTCCGCTTTAGAGTACTTGTAATTGTAGGAGTCAATCGATACCAGGAACTCAGTCCAATTTATTACTCACAATGTTTATTTTGACTTGAAATGTTAATTATGTAATTTTTATTGATCCTTTTATTCATTTCACCATTGTTTGTTGTAAAAAGCAGAGAAGAAAATAAAATTTGTCTTCCAATTCATTGCATTTTCTTAGTGTGGTAGAAGTATCGGTATCGGTACTCGGTATCGGTAAGTACTCAGATTCAAGTATCAGTATTGTAGTGGTTTGGAAAAAGTGGTATCGTTGCATCCCTAACTAAAGCAAAAGGTTAATCATCAGAGAGCAAAAGGGAATCTGCAGATACGGAGGACTAATCAGCTGGACAAGAACATAATTTTAATCCCAGTTACCATGATCTCTCCAGGACAACCTCAGGTGTCAGATTATGAGGCTAAAATTATGTAAATTAATGTAACAATAGTTAAAGCAGCATAAAGGAATTTATTACTAACAATAAAACACAGATAACATTAAACAGCCTTTTCTCATCACAGCATCATTCTCGCATTATTCCTCATTTCCAGATGTTCACCCTCAATCTAAGCTCTCTGATTGGTGGAAAGTTGAACAGGAAGCGGCTTCATCATCATTTAAAGATCAAAACAGATAACATAGTAGTGACAGGGATGAAAAGGTGATAAATAATGGTGTTATGATTGTGGACTTACCATATGAAGCAGGAGGTGACAAACAAAACCGGCCCTCCAAAAGGTCCGATCTACCTAAATTTGGTAAGACACCCTGTCATAATGTAAAATGGTAATTTTTTAGTTACAGATGATTTTTTCTTTAGATCTACTGTAAGCTTTAAGTAATAATACATGTGGCATTTAGTTAAAAAAAAAACATGGAAATGAATTCATATGGTTGTATATTAAGTTTAAAACTAAATAAACATGAAATAGGTTATATAGAGTGAATTGATATTCTATATGTATTTATTAGTTCTGATAATCATGTTCCACTTTAATAGTTTTTCTGATGTGGACATATTTGAAGATATTGCTATAACCAGGGTTAGATTTATCTTCATCTGGCTAAAAACGTATTATTTAATGGATAATGGAGGATGAGGAAGAAAACAGGTTAAATGGCACCACTGATGCAAAATCTAATAATTACAAGCCACGATTGTACCAATTTCCTGTTTTTAGGTAAATGAATCCAAATTAAACTTAGGATTAAACTTGGTTTTATTAGTTTGTTTCTGTTTAAATGAAGTAAATAGATGTTTTCCTCTCATGTTTCTGCAGTAAAAACAAACAATAAGACTAAACTAAATAACCTGATGGTGGATATAATACCTGCTGGAGCAATAAATGAAGGACATAATTACCCACCGTTGAAGTGTCAAAGTCATCAAAACAAAGTTTATCCGCCGTCATAGGTCCTGATAATCAACTTTAGATAAATGTTTAATCGGTAAAACCCCGTAAACGGCTACGACAAACATCAAATTTCCAGTTTTAGCCGCTTTAACAGAAACAAAGGCGCTCGCTTTTGATTGACATTTTGGATTATTTAATTGAAAGTTTCATTGGCCAATGAGAGTCCACGTAGAATTTGAGGACCCGCCCCTTTACCCGCCAACACCAATCCAGGTGCCAAGCGATTAAACGATGATTGACGTGTCCAATAACCAATGAAATTCAAGATATTGGTAAGAAAAGACATTTTTCATTTTTATACATGTTAATATAAAATAACGTTGAATTAAGTGCTGATAATGTCTTAGTATCAAGATGTATATATTTAGACACTTCATACACTTGATTTGTAAACTTTTTTTAAAGAAAAAAAAAACAGAAAACAGAAACTTTGACAGATATAAACCCAGCACAAAGCATCAACAACAATTGAACAGATTTATGTTATTCTCAATCAATCAAATCAAATCAAAACACTTTAAGTATTAGAAACATAAATTTAATGAACCATAGTTTCTAAACAACTCAAAATCCTGTAATTCCAAAAGTTTTTAGTTTATTTTTATAGTTCTGTCATTGTCAGCTTAGGTTTATAAACTAAACAACTTGGTTTGTGTTTGAATATTTCAACTATTGGATTAAGTTTAGGAATCAGACCAATTTAATTCAATTATTTATTCAATTTATTAATTAATTTATTCAGTTTGTAACAGAATCACAACCACTAGCTGGGTTTAGGATAAGTTTGACGAAGTTTTAGTACACCGGTTTGAAATACTAATCCATCAGATAAAGTAACAATACAGAAATTTAAAATGGCTTTTTCAGCTTAATTCTTTATTCTTAAGCCTTCATTTCTTTTCATTGAACAAAGGGGTGTTTAGAAGAGGATTGCAAGCTTTTTTATTTGTTTATTCTATTAAGGCAGTGCAATTAATCAACATTAGTACAAACAAGCATGATGTAAACATGCCAAATATAGCAAAGGATGCTCATTTTTATTTGTAGCTCCAGGCAGATAAGAAGATAGAAAATGCAAAGTGGTCATAAGATCAGTTACAGAGCATTTTGCATCAATCATGCAGGTTGCTTGCAAAATAATGACGTAACTGCTAAAGAATATAAATTCATAAATTCATAAAGCAATACTTTTTGTAGTATTGCTTTTTGAATTTTGCAAAAGTTTATCATGCAAAGTTTAATAAGTTTTTCATGTTTCACATCCACTGAACATGACAAAAGCTCCCCTCCATCACTTACAATAACACATTTTCTCCTAAGCACAGACCCACCTGTGGTTGAATTTCCCCTCATGTTTGTTGCATTTGTAACAAGTAGCAGAAGGTTTTTTTTCACACCTTCGTACACTTCATTTATATTTTCAGAGTTCCTGCAGAGCAGGGATTCTAGGTAGTTAGTCACTGTATGTCTACAAAAAGGTGTGGATGACAAGAAATCTAATTTTGTTTGCTTTGGTCAAAGTAATTTAGGGTCGGATTACTTAGTTACTTACTGTGCCGAAACACAGCAACCCCTCCCAGGCTACCTGCCTCATCATCACTTTTATTCAACGCACCATTGATATCTGCCATTTAATAAGCTTTGCAACTAATTACATGTGATATGCATCTTGACATAGATCTTCCAGGCAGCTGCTGGGTTCAGATAATGGTTCCACAATGTCACTGATAGAAACCTCAGACTACGATCTGACTAACGGTGGCTTTGTTGCAGATAAGACTGCAGGTGAAGAAGAAGTGACATATTAAACTCTATGCATACTAGGCAAAAAATGCAGAGTTTGCGGTCAGAAACTCTCCAGGCTTCAGTTAGCGTGTTGGAAAGATCACGTCAGTCAAGTTAGAAGAAGGCAGAGGTATTATGGCTTGGATTGCACAAACACGGCATGCCAACTGTTAAGCACGGGGGTGGAGGGATGATGATTTGGACTTAGCTACCGTAGCTAAAGGACTACTGTCTGCAGATATACAACAGAACGACTGAATAAGAAAAGAATCGGTGTTGACCTGGACTACTTAAAGTCCAGCTCTCACCCTGGTTGTAATGCTGTGGGACGTTTAGAGACCTGTGAACGAACACAAGTGGTAAACCTCAATAAACTGAGTCAATGTTGTAAAGAAGTGACAGATAATATTGTAACAAAAGCTACTTCTTCTGAAATTTGATAAAGATCAGCATTCTAAATAACCTTACCGCAAACACAAATCACCACAACGTTTTTATAATCAATGCTAATATTTGCTAAGGTGGTTGGAGCATTTACCGAAACTAAACTATGCAGAATAACCGTCTTTATTATGGTGCCCAGTTGCTTTTAGACGTGCTTAAGCACATCCAAAAAAGCCTCATCGTTCCAGTGACATCTCACATCAGGCTGCGTAAGGATTTCCATTGCATTTCTGCTGGATTGAATGACTTGCGACGCAGGTTGCGGCCTAACCATCTCAGGGTTTTCCAGCATCAGCATCCTCCATCATGATGCATGCGCTTAAACTATTCGAATCCCAGCGCACGGCTAGTAAATTCATCGATTCTAATGAAACATCTGGGTGGAGTCAAATTCTGCAGAAAACTAATGATTTTGTGGTCGAAGTGCATGAGTGGGAGACCCCTCACCCACTTATGTGAAGTTTGTTGATTTAAAGGAAATAGCACAACCACATTTTCACACCTAGATCATCGCTGCAGGCTGCATCACACACACTCTCTCACAGCCTGATATAAGCTCAAGTTCATGACTAGTTAAACAGTTTGAGCCAGCTTCAGGACAAGAGCTGCCACACAGGTTTGTGCTCGGCCCGTCGCCTTCCTCAGCATCCTTCTATCAGGGACCGAGAACCAGCGAACATTTCAGTACGGGACTGAGGTGGAAATTTAAAGAATGAGTCAAAAAGACAGCAGGGGAACTACATGTGGTGCTACGACATTTAAGACAACGGTGGTCTGCCTGTTGCTATGCATGTCTGTGCATCAGGTCAGCGGTGCTTATCGTTTTCCAGAAATGAAGGATTCCATACAGAGGATCATGGATTACTATGTAAGTGTATGTATGACAGTTTCTTTTTTACTCCTTCTATTAGTGTTTAAACTTGTGTGGTTCCAGTCTTCATCTGCTAGAGATAGATCTCTATTTCCTGATGTTGTCATCACAAATGCACTCATGCGCAAAAGATCTCTTTCCCATTTTGGGCTGTGTGGTTAAAGGGCCATTCTCTGTTTTCAATGGCTTTGCATGGCATATGAAACTTTACGCAGATGATACTGCTGTGTTTAATCCTGGTACACTGGCGCTGAAGGTGCATTTAATGTCTGGAAAGGATGTAAAAAGTTGGTTTATTTATGTAAACAACAACCATAGATGCAAGGTGACCAAAGAGTCACTGAAAGCACAGTACATTTTTCTAACACAGTCAAGCCACAAGTTATAAACGCATAGTTTTAGCTTTTTTAAACACTTTTTAGCTATTTTTTTTCATGTTTTTTCTATTTCGGCTGTTAATGAGGTTTATTTAAAAGAGGTTTGACAGGAAGGTAGGCAGACAGATATGCTGTGACTCAAACCATGGCTAGTTGCACGCATGACCTGCCTCAACCAACTGAGCTATCCTTCATGTTTTCCATTGAATGCATTAAATCTTTCGCAGGGATAGAAAAAGATGCCAAACTTTGAATGAGCTGAAAATATTTGTGCTTTTGTCTTTTCCGCAGAAAATGTCAAGCGACGATAAATACAACAACCAGGCTGTCATACCCAGAGAAGCAATGAAAACCAACAACAGTGAGGTAAATGAAAGACAGTTTTCATATATTTATATTGGCTAAAAGGGAACATTTTCCAGTTTTAGTTGCCCCCTAATTTTCTTGGACTTGCTAGCCTTTCAGCTTTGGTTTCAGGGGCCATTTGGATGGTTGATGGCCTCAAAGAAACGGGTTCCTTGCCTTTACAAAAGGGCATGGATTGGATCCTGCATCATCAAAATAATAAAACAAGACCTACATTATTCATGGTTTTATCAGAACATACAGTGAATTTTTTTTATATTAAGATGGGTAAGTCTTAATACAAGAAAGTGATTCTTGAGGGTTTCAATGTCCTGAAAAATTGTAGATGTTTCCTTCCTCCAACACATCTGACAAATTAATTTCCCAACAGCTTGTTGACAAGATTTTACAATCCTGATAATGTCCCATTAAAATGAGTTTTCTACGTTAAAGTGGAAAAATGTTTAATATAATTAACAAGATAAATATCAAGCCTTAAATTGGCCTTTACAATTTCAGGAAAAACACTTCAAAAATAAAAACATATGACCTATCCGGTAGCCTATCTTCTGAATTATCTCAAGTTATTTTGTGGATTTTAAGAAGGGTCTTTTTTATTTATGCTGTTTGGTAGAAAATAAAGAAAACCAAACACCGCGCCTCAAAACACAAAGTTTCAGACAGACTTCATTCAGAATGTTTTTCATTCAGAAAACAATAGGTGTAAATGTTTCCTGATGCGTGCACAGCTAAGCTAAGCTCTCTTTTTAGCCTTTGTGCTAAGCTAGGCTAACTGTCTGACTATCTAAAAAATATAAATATAATTCAAAACATGTTATGAGATAAGTGTTAAAGTTTACAATCTGTGTGAGTTTAGTTAAAAGTAGCTAAACAAGATGGTGTTGAGCCGCTTTGGGCTGTGTTTTATGCCATACTGTTTAGCTAACTTAGCTGCTAGCTGTTATTTCCTTCCTTCCTGCACACTGTCTCTTACATTCCTCCCAGACTGAATTTTAATTGTATGCATGTTAGAGTTCTGTAATGAGGTGTTTGTGGTTGTTTTCCTGCTGGCTCTGCATTGTGCAGTCTCCCTGCAGCTCCAAATTAAACTTTCACTCTTCGGCTGGCGCTAACAGAACAGATTTGAACCGCTAGACACCGCTAGCTGTCTTTGCGCGCTCCAGCCTGGAGACGTGTCTGGCGCGTTCTTGTGAAGTCTTGTGGTTTTCCTGATAAGATATTATCAGTTTCAGGGTTAGATCTGAGGATAAAAACAGACGGCACACAACACAACAACGAGGTTGATCTATTTCAACCTGGCTAAACTTAAATAGCAACTGACACTAAACATGAGCTAAATTTGTTGATCTTGAAACTTTTCAGCACTTCAGGCTGATGTTAGCACTGGTTTCATGACGTGATGCTGGCATAAATAAGTGCTGAAAATTAAATATCACTCAGTTCTTCTTATTACTACATGGAATCATTCATAAAAGTCAAGAAGGAAAAAGTGAACCAAATGTGTATAGAAAGTAGGATGGGAAGACCACCAAGCATGTGCAGCCCACTTAGTTTTCCTTCCAGACAACTTTTAATTTGCATGTATCTTAATCCTTTTCTTTAGCAAAATTTCTTTGGAAAATGACCAAATTTTATAAATATATTTCCATGTTAATGAGCAGGAAACTGATATTCATGTTTAACGTTCACAGAGCGGTATTTCCCTTCTATAAGGCCCACACTACACTTAGTTTAACTGCTATGTGGGGAAACCACAGAGTTTTTTCCACTCTGTGTCAGTTCTAACCTCGAGAATGGCATAAATCTGTCATGTCAAACTAGAAGCACTCTTTTAGCAAAAAAAAAACCAATATATCCCTGACACAATAGGGTTGTATTAACTCTGAGTTTTAACTTTTTAAAGTTAAATTACCAGAAAATCAAATTCCACAAATCACCGGTACTTTGGTTTAAATTTGGTTTAAATCAACTTAACAATTGACTTACAAACTTCTTTTTTTCTTTCTCAGAGAAATATGGTGTACATGGCCGGCGTTCTGGAGGAGTATGAGAAACTGATTGACCACATGTTGAAGCAGTTGCCCACTCCGAGTCCGCCTGTAGCTGGAGCCAAACCGGGTCTTGCCACGGGCTCGCCTGGCAGCACAGGCTCAGACGCTGCACCGGATGTACGGCAGAGCCTGATTTCCATTCTGGAGAAAGTCCAGGACCTGAAGAAGACATATTATAAGGAGCAGGTGAAGCTTTTGCATGATCTGCAGGGGCTTAAACACATCAAGGTATGGAACAGCTGAGACCTTTATTCATGTTTAATTCAAATACCATCCAAAGAAAAAACAAAAACCCTGAAACAAAGACATAGTAGCTCATTTTTACTGGTGAAGAGGGTTCCCAGACAGTGCAGGCCTCAAATATACACATATTGGTTTGGTGAAAGATTTGCACACGTTTATTGTTTGCATGGCCGGAAATAAAAAAAAAGTGTGAAAGGTTTGTTCTGAGTTCTCAGAAGTCCTAAAATAAGTGTTCAAACAGCTTCTAAAAGAGGTTTAAAGTTGAGAAAATCAAACCAACAAAAAGTTATTTAGTTCAAATGTTGATGGTTTTAGGTCTGATTAATGAGGATTTAGAGGAAACTGAGCTTTAGAGTGTTAAAACATGTAATAACCAGCAATAAAGAACAATCGTGCTGCTGATCAACATCTAAGATGCATGTTCTCCTCCCTCAGGTGGACAACGTTAAGGTTCAGACCAAAGCCCTGACGGAGCTGATGCTGCTGTTCGAGGAGGCGAGCAATCTCCCCATGATCAGGATGAGGAGGAGGAGGCGGCAGACGAAGATCAAAAGCCACCGGAGAGGCTGAAATACGAGCATAAGCACAACAGTGACAGAAATATGACTGAAAAGATGAAAAATGAAATATAGAGGATTAAATTGTAATAACTGTGCCTAATTTGTAGTATTTTCTAACTGAAATGGATTCTCAGTATATCTCCTGTTATGTGAAGATGAGCACATTTGTGATGATGATGATGAAGAACCAGCTGTAATGCTTTTTTAAATCTGAAAACTGAGCGCCAACACTGATGCGCTGATGCTTGAAAAGATGCTTTTTTGTGTGATAATTGGAGAGAACATGGACTCTCTGTCACTGTAGTGCCTAACAGAACTAATGACGATGTTTACAACGTTCAACCTTAAGTTATGACCAAAGTACTTTCTGTCCTCTGAAGTTCTTCTCTGCAGTGATGCAAGACTACACTTGGAAATTTTGCTGACATGTTTTAGTTTATCTTATTTATTACTAATTTAAGTTTATTTAAGATTTAATTATGCTGTTTTGACTGATGTTGATAATTTATTGAAGGTCTTTATTGGCATGTACTGACAAATGAAACTGAATAAATAAAGAAGAAACTTAACTTTGCCTTTTTCTACCTTTTCATTAATGTTATTAGTCAGCTTTAAGTTGGTGACGCAGAAGCTGAGTGTGGAATGAAGCCCTGGTTTGTTTCAGGGGAATGAGCCTTTTACTCTTTTAAGTTCACATTTAACAAGCAAAAATTGAATAAGAAGAATTGTTTTGTTAAAACTTATTGCAAAACGAACCAAAACCAAGTGGTGGAGACAGCTCAGGCTTTGCTGAAAGGGTTAGGGCGCCTGAAATGGGCATAAAAGTCAAAAAGGAAAACATAATGAATCACGCTCTTTCAGATTATGGAAGCATCTTTAACATCAATAAATAAAATTGATGGTTTTCTGGATATATCAATCTATCTATCTATCTATCTATAACTATCTAAAAACTTTCAAAAATTTTATCCAAAATTGTTGAACAGAGCTATTTGTTTGCTAAAACAGTGAAATCATTCTGTAACTTACTTCAAACTGACTACAGCCGCTGAGTCGCTGAGGAAGATGAAGGTCTGTTGACTATCGAGTTACATGAGAATGAACCAGAAAATGATCAAGAATCTTTCCTTCCCTACATTTAACACACAGGAACATGAAACATATAATTATAAAGAGTAAGACTTTTAGGTTGTTAAATGAAGGAATATCTGTAGGTCCACAGCTTCTGTTTCAGGTTGAGCTCTGTACTTTGATTGGATTGTGTCAACACCTTGATGTTCGCAGATCTGCTGCTGTGTTTGGGTGATTTCAGCCAAGCTTTAGCTTCATTTAACTAACTGCAAGATTTGCAGATCATCGGACCCCCACCACTGTGCTTTACAACAGCTACTACTTGTTCATGTAACATTTAACGTGCTAACCGAGGCTTGGAGAGTCTGAGATGTGTCTCTGATGCTCTGAACACATTTCTTCATCCTTCTACATCAGACTAGATGTGTTTTAACCCTAAACCCCTGAGCTGAATGAGGTTGGACTAACTTTAAGTGTTCCTATGGTAACACATAAACATACTTGTGTATTTATAGATGAAAGCAAGTGAGAAATTCAGAGATGGTGAACTGCTCTGCTAGACCGCAACGGCCATGAGATCGCACGTAAATATGGTTTTACTTCCCACGAGTTTTACTTCTTATTTAAAAGGTTACAGATCTACAAACTGAAACAAATAAACTGCAAGCTCTTCAACTGAACAAACTGCAACAAACAACAACAAACTGCGGCCATCGTCCTTCGCAGACATGTGGTTCATTGAAAAAAAAAGTCAGACCCCTGCACTCTGATGTCACTTCCTGTGACTGCACTTCGGGTAAACCGGTAGCTGTTTATTACAGTAACTGTTGCCCTTCCCCACAATGCATCCTGAGTGCTTAGTGTGTTTGTGTGTGAGGCTGTGACTTCTAAGAACCACAGCTGTGCATCCCCACAGACGCAGACATGAGCTGCAGCTCGTCTGCACGGTCGACCAACAGCCTCAGATCCAGGCCGAGAAAAAGAAACCATACTTTCTTTGTATTTAACCTGCTTTTTTAACGCATGGAGCCCCGCAAGGCTCGGTTCTGAACCACTTAAAATTCAACATCTATCTGCTTATGCAGTTAAAAAATGTTACAAGTGTGTTTTTTATTTTTATTTGTGCATTTGCGTCATTTATCCATGCAGGAGATTTCATTTTTAATGTTCTGTGCTAAAACATGGTGGTGAAAAGCAGAAGAGGAAAGGCTGGAATTTCCTTCATATGAAACACAGTGAGCCATAAACAGAAGCTGACGGTGGTAAGTGAAGGGACTGGCAGTTAAGAATAAAGTGCATTTGTGTTTCGTCTGGGGGTGGGGGGGGACGAAGGTCATCCTCGGGGGGGGGGGGGGGGGGGGAAACAGGGGTCCCAAACACCCTTCTTCAAAAAAAACACGGAAAACCTGGGAACACCGGGGAAACCTTCACCCCTGGTTTTTTTTTG
>JBBBVT010000025.1:2168760-2185201 GCA_037177035.1 Craterocephalus eyresii
AGTATTTAATTTATTTATTGCTCAAATATTTATTAATTAAAATAGGAAATAAATAAAAATTTACTGAATTCTTAATTAAAATAATTTTTACTTAATTAAACTGAGGAAAGAGATCAAATTGTTTTTCTTTAATTCATAAATAAAATTAATAATAATTTGAATATATTTCAAAGTATAAAAAAATCTTTGTCTTTAGACAAGAATTTTTCTTCCCCTCAAATAATTTTTATTTCCCATTTTCATACATCAATGATATATGTAATTCTTCAATGTTATATTCGTGCATTTCATAGTGACACTTTCTCCCTCCTTAAAAAAATTACAGTGAGGCTAAAAATAATCAAATTGTTCTAGTTTTCAGTGAATTTTCTGAACCAGAAATAATTCACTGCAAATTAAAAAGGGCTAAAAGAAAATTAGGTTACTTTCAATCCGCATTAATGAATAACGGCTAATTCAGTCGAATGCAGAATGCACATCATTAATGTCACTGCGCCATCAAAACAAGTCAGAAAGTTACATCATGCTTGTTAAATGGAATAACTAGAGGCTTCAGGAAGCTTTTAGTCCACACAACGACAACAGTGAAGCCCAAAACGAAAATATCTCTTTAAAAAACAGAGTGATGGGAGTTTTTTTCCCGGTTTTCACATCTGTTTTATCTGTGAGACGCATAAAAAAGGACAAATTTGGCATTAATTCCCTTAAATAATGACGGTTTAATGAACGCATTCTTATTAATGAACATCTCCAGTCTCTTCACTCCCCGTTGCCGCGGTGACAAACCCATCTGGGTCCTTTCATAGAGGTGCGTTTGGTTTCAGTTCGCCGTGACACACAAACACAAACACACACACACAGCGGCTCAGTTCAAAGCGAACAATTATTTATGCCCATTTACTCTGGTTTTGTCCATGATTCAGTGGTGTAGCAGTGAAAAACGCCCCCCACCTCCATCAGATTCCTGCTTCTAACGACACCAGAAGCGAGGATGGAGCCTGATGGTGTTCATGCTGAGGGAAAAGTGCTTTTCATTGGTAGCTTAATGGATTATTGTCCGTTTCATCCGACAGGAAGCAGCCCAGTCGATAAACCAGTTCCATTCCTGTTAATGCATACTGGAATGAAGGGAGTTGTCCAGTTTATTGCTCCAATCTAGCAAAAACTGCACCTCTACCTCACCAAACATCCATATATAAAGAACGAAAAGCATCATTTTCTCACAGTTATTAAGCGGTTTTTCAAAAACTTTAGACAATCTGGATTCAGACATTTAACCCCTGTGCCTTCCTCAAACTGCCATCCCCTGATCCTGCTATAAAATCATCACATATTAATGCTTTAAATTGATTTTTTATCAGTCACATGAACAACTTCTGTCCTGTTAAAATGTGCCAAACATTCAGTAATTTACAGTATTTTAAATGCCTTTATATGCCAATTTGAATATACACACTTCTGGCACATTTAATAAAAAAAGACTTAAAAGCTGATTTATTTTCCAGTAAATATCAGTCAAATATTACCAAAATCTATTTGATTTAATTAGCATTTCTCATGTAGTATCAGATACAAACTACCAAACAGATTCATGCAGCAGTAAAGCAGCTGAATCTGGTGGAATCCAGGAAAAATGTCAGACATCATTATTTTTCTTCCTAATGAAATGCTGACATGAAATATTTGTCCTAATAATAATAATTTGTGATTAAAACTGGTTTTAATGGAAGTCATGGGACACCATGGATCACCAGAGGACGCCAAATTATTCCACAGAGTACAAGAAACATTAGAGAGTAGGGATGCAAACAATTAATCGATTATTAATTAATCGTCAATAAGAAATTAATTGATTAAAATAAATTAATGGCAATTAACCGTTTGAGCCTGTAATTCCTCACAATCCCACACTTGACGCCACAAGTCCTTTATGTAGATACGGGAACACAAGATAAGATAATTTATCATATTATGTTAAGAAAAATAAAAAATTAATAAATAAATAAAATAATAATAATAATCCTTGTTTGCATTGCACCCTGTGTGAATGTGTTCCTGCTGTTAAGAATAAATATTTTATTAAGGAAACTTGATTCAGAGGAAAATTCAGCTTATCAGAAAAATTACCACTTATCCATCAATCGATCGATAAGATGAAACACTTATCGCTTAATGAATTACTTGATCATTTGCATCCCTGGTGGAGGGGAAAACATTTTAATATTTGACTAAACTGACTTTCTTGCAACCATCAAACCAGTAGTGTGTGTGTCTGTGTGTGTGTGTGTGTGTGTGTGTGTGTGTGCCCTTCATGGCAGCCTATAAACCAATCAGCTGTTTAAAGCATCTTGGAGCAGGAGGTTATTTTTAGCCTCGTACAGCTGAGAACTCCTGCTCAGGCTTCACCGAGTTAGCATCAAGCTAACGCGCTACAGCTGTTTCACACTGATATGGGGTGGTGGGGGGGGGGGGTGGGGGGGTTGGGTGGGGGGGGGGACTACGGCGGACATGCCGGGAAACCGACAGAAGTTCATGCAGGCAGACCAGATCAGGACGTTCTCTGATAATCTGTTTACTTATTCCCATGAATCCAATCAGCGTTTTTGCCTGCAGGCCAAAATTAAAAGTATGACGATTCTGTGCTTCTTATCCTGATAAAATGTGCAGAAAATGATAATTGACTTGTTGGAAAACGTCTAAAACGTAAAAAAGAGGAGATTTTGGGGATATTTTTCCCTGCAAACATGACGAAAACAAGCTGGAGAAGCTCTTCCGTCACGCTTCTCCGTCATGCATCTGCTGTTATTCCTGGTGATAAACAAAGTAATTGGGTTTCTTTTAGCGGTTATGAAACCCTGCGGTTCTAACTGGTGTGGAGTCTCAGGCATTTACAACACCCCCCCCCCTCTCCCTCTCTATTCCAGACACCACAAGAGGTTAAATGCCTGGACCTCACAGCAGTCGGTCGGAGCTAAAGAAACCTCGAACATGTGAGCCGGGACATCTCCAAGAAACCAAAGTGGCTCCGGTTGCCTTCACTTAGCGCTTGGATGTCAGGTTCAGGTGTTCTAGGAAAGTTCAGAGGCACACTAAGGCTCTCACGACCGGAAAAATGGAGCAACTCTGGAAATTTCTGTGTCAGCCTGCAGGTTTCAGCGTTAGTTCCTACAATACCCATGATGCTCTGCTGCGTGCGCCCGTACCGTCAGAGGGTTGTGGTTGTTGTTGCGGAGTGGCGGCAGGGTGACGGGTGACGTCGTCTGGGAGCCGCTGTGGCCGGGAGAGTAGACCGGCTCGCCCGATTTGCCTGGAACAGAAATATCCGTTAGATCTCAGGCTTTTTCTACGATTTCTTCACTTCCAAAATGTCTGAAAATAAAATTTAAAACAGGATTTTTTCACTTTCAAAATGTCCAAAATAAAATATAAAACATAATTTATTTACTTCCAAAAGGTCCGAAAATAAAATATAAAGCAGAATTCCTTCACTTCCAAAATTTACAAAAATAAAAAATATAAAACAGAATTCCTTCACTTCCTAAATGTCTGAAAACAAAATATAAAAAAATTATTTCTTCACTTCCAAAGTGACCGAAAATAAAGTATCAAACATAATTTATTTACTTCCAAAATGTCCGAAGATAAATTATAAAACAAATCTACATAGGTGGGAAGAAAATTTAAAATACACATTGATTAATCCATCTTAACTGGACCTCGATGTCCGCCGTCCCGCAGGTTTTTCTTGTTAATCTTTGCCTCCACACCTGTTTACATGAGTTTTAATTCCCTCTAGATCAGAAAAAAAAAAGAGATGTTTTTAAAAAGATTAAAGATAGTCATATGAAAACACCCAATACTGAACTAAATTTAAATCCTAAGTGGCTGGTTTATTCTGATTTTAAATGTAAATGATATAATTCCTTCTTCCTGTAAACGTTCACTCTAAATTAATCTTTTTAAAAAGGATTTTTTTTCTGAATTAAACAAGAATTAAAGCTCATGTAAACGTGGACACTGATCAAATCCAATTTCATGAAATCCAACCTGAAAGTGTGTCTGTTTGCATTATTTGCAAACCACTGTATGTATTCTATCGCTCCCCACCTTGGATCTTTGGAATTAATTAAAATATATATTTTTTCTTTATTAAATTCTTTATAGAAATAAAATTTTAATAAATATAGAAAAATGCATTTAAAAATGTATATTTTTAACACACTTTTTATGCTTCTTATCATATCTTATGTACATGAATTGTGTTTCAGAATATACTGGATAAATTGGATTTTTTCAGGCTGCATTTCATACTATTGTGGAATATTACCAGCTAAGGAGCGGTCATTTGGAGTGGCTGAGTAGGTAGAGTTAAGAGAGGCTTTTAGTCAGTCATAAAGGAAAACCAGGGGAAATTCTCTCCAGCCATCCGCCCCTGATACATGTGTATTATCCAACTTCTGCAATAAAAACACTTGTTTAACTCTAAGGGGCCTCATAGTCTTTAAAAAGGGTCGAGTATCGGCAAATTGTCACTTCAACCGGCCGGTTTTCAATGTGGACAGCAACAGGACGTTATACCGGAAAACCAGTAGAACGCCACAATTCTGATAGATAAACAACAACAATAACAGTATCTGAATACTCGTCATGTTGGTTTGTTAGCAAATGCAGATGTGAAAAACAAAAAAAAAAGCAAAAAAGAATTTGATGTAATATCACTCCCTGTGCAAAATAAATAAATGAATAAATTAATTAGATATAGCATCATGTAAAACAAGTGAAACTGAATCATGATAATAGTTTTTAAATAAAAGAAGATATGTGCAACCTTTCCTACTTAAAATTGACTTGGATTACGTTCTCCCTGCGCTTGCATATTAGTAGTTTATTGTATCTGCGGCATGACTGATATATCTGATATTTAATTTTGAAACTGATGTTGGCCGATACAAATATTGTGTCGATTATATTGTGTATTTGCAATTACAAGTGATAAATAAGAAAATCGGTGCATGCTGCTTTTATACCCACTGCTGGCACCCTCACCTGTCACTACGTAACCAGCTTATTTAATCATTTTATTTATAAAAATAGTTTTTATTTCTGTCTTTTATGCCAAACATCTCTGAGTGTGTCGCTGCATGAAATTCTACATTCGTTTCCATTTTCTATACAATCTGTCTTTTTATTTGCATTTTAGAAAACTTTTCAGCAGCAGAAAGGTTTCGCATCGAACTGGTTAAACAAATCCAAGTTACAAGTTATATTATCATAGATTTATAAAAGAAAAACGGGAGCATCATCTGTATGGTGAATAAAAAACACTGACATGCTGTACTTGTAACAACTTCTCTTTCCAAGTTTAGATTAAAAACTGAATTTGATGTAATCTGAGTTAAATCTGAGGCCTTTAATTCTCCTGTGCAGCAGCAGGGAAACCACGCCGCAGCGTCCACAAACTAATGATATTAAATCGACGCAGAACAGCAGACAAAGTGAACCATTGACTGAAAAGTCCAAACATCACGACGTTACTCCCAGAACATCCTGGATTACATAACAAGCTTCGTGCTCATCCATCTCCTGCAATCTAATGTTTTATTCTTATTATGTAAACCAATTAGAAGCCTCAAAACAAACTAAATTCGATAAACAAATAAACTCCTGAAGTATCCGAGGCTTCTGCCAGACGTGTTTAAAAACGTGTTTCACGTGTTCGCTGGCTTACAGAAATAATCTCATGATGTTCAAACAAACAAATTCACAGCACTGATGAATAAAACCCTGAAAGGAAACATGATTTAGTGGATTTCTTTGTACTTCTGCAGATCTTTGGAGGAACTGGGATAATAATCAGAGGATTACCTCAGTAAATATAATAGTTTCACGAATGGGTCACATAGATAATATACTGCAGTTAATATCATAATAAGGCCATTAAAAGGTTATTAAACATTTTTTATGATAATGCAACCTCAGGCGAACATATCAGCTGATTATGTTCACACATCTGGAGTAGCTCGGGACGGTTTTAACTCTTAGAAGAAGGCAGAAAGATGGGGAGACGAATGAGGGATAAGCTAGATCATTCTCAAAGAATTCTCAGAGCAACTGTCTTGTTTTAATCACGTTGTTCGATAAATAATCGCCTACCACCCATCACCCCCACGAGCTGGTGTTAGGCCCCTTTTCCTTGCAAAAATAACCCACCCCACTCATCATACACCTAGAATTGTGCAAAACCTAAATACCACAATAAATACCTGGTAATGGAAACAAACATATCAAAAACCCTCTCAAATAAAAGGTTTTTACGCTTTTTCAGACGTTTCGATACAGAATTATCTTGCAAAAGTGTAATAGAAAGTGTTAACTGCACTCCAAATTTAAGAAATATTGATTTTATTTGCAAAAAACTTACTAGGGGTTCCAAAATTAATTGATTATCAATTAATTGTCGATATTGGAAAATCGTAGGACAATCTCAGATCAGACAATCTGGAAGTTCTGCTCAGTGTTAGACATGAAAACCTTGTCTCGAAGCCAAAATCGATGCTTCTCTTCGGTTTAGATGAAGGTTTCGTTGAGCCAAACAGTCACACCTCTGCTCCCAGTTCACCCTGTCGAGACACATAATCCCCACTGTGTCCATTCAGTAACACACACGCTCTAAACCTGAAGACTAAACTTTGTATTTTCCTCATCAAACATGCTGTTATCAAGCTACTTTACTTTGTTGTTTTTGTTAATGAAAGCTCTGAGAATCACATGTAAACGCTTTTAGGGCAAAAGTCAGCAGAGCTGCAGGAAATCGTCCTGAGAGGAAACAACCGGCAGCTGGAGGCAACCAGACAAACCAGTCGGTCGCCTCCAAATTTTTCCTCTGAGCTCATGCTGCACACGTGCACATGGTCCTCATGTTGTCCTCGGTATGTGTGAATTCCAAAAGATGCATCATAAAAACCAGGATTTCATCTGAGCAAAGTTTTAACTAATCGCTTCACAACGACTCGGTTTATCATCAGACAACAACAAAAAGTAAATATTTCATAGCAACTTCAGAGAATTCAGCTATTTTATATATATATATATATAGTCTTATAAAATATTACAAAAATATTTTGTGCTGTGCAAATAAAATTAAAAAGATGTTTTTTATACATTTGAGAAAATATAGTCTTCATTTTTTTAAAAAGATTAAATAAATAAAAGATAAAAAACTAATAATAAAATAAAATAAATTTAATAGAAATAATAATAAAAATAAAATAAAAAATAATAGATAAGACATATTATTATTATTATCATTATCATCATTAATAATAACAATATTATTATTATTATGATTAATAATTATAATCATAATAGTAATAATAATAATAATAATAATAATAATAATAATAATAATAATTTAAATTAAATTTAAAAAGGTAACAAATTTGAGATGAACCAAAAAAAAAAAACTTGTTTAATTCCAGTGATTTAAATGCAGGGCTTCACACATGCTTTGTGAACACAACCAAAATAATTTATCTGTATTATAATTTACAATACAGCAAAGGATCAACATTCAGTAAAAGATCAACATTTACCAAACGGGTTTGAAACAAGCCTGAAGTAACTCAACCATCAGAACAGCTGCAGCTACGTTTTCTGGAGACGCTCGCTGACGTTTCTGGTCTTTAAACATATTATCTACCAGCAGCTGTTCGAAACACCGACACAGCAGAGAAAAGATGCTGAACGGCGTAAACTGCACATCCAGCCGCGAGTGTTGCTGCTCGTCATAAATAAATAAAGTGAGGTCAGCTGACCAGCTTGGACAGATTGTCCCAGACAGGATCTGCTCCAGTCTGCAGCCGGCCTGCAGATTGACTCAGTCTGAGGAGGATGAGGAGGGTTTAATTTAGCCCGATAATCCCCGATAGACAGACAGCCTCTCGCTCCTTTAACACACAGGTCCCACTCTCACGGGTCAAAGGTCACGCTGGATGATTGAGGCCGGAGCTGGGAGTCCGGACTTTGACCGACCGCCTCTCCTGATGTTCTTACCCGTCCCGGCCGGAGCTCTTCATCAGCTGCAGGACATCTGAACCCGGCCAGAGTTCGAATGAAAGCCTCTGTTTACAAATTTACTCCAGTTAAAGCGGAAAACGGAGAGCTGGGCACAAACACGTCCGACACTCGGATCTTTTTACCGAGGAAGTCGCAGCTGGACTTTCAGGAAGCCGCAGATACCCGAGGAAGGCTCGCAGGCGTCCAACAATCTGACATCCAGCCATAAACCCACCATAAATCCAACTTTCACAGTTAGAAAGGCGCCTGCAAAAAGCTGAAAGTCGGCCGCTTCTGGATCATATCAAGCAGAAAATGAATCTAAATATTTACTGCAAATACCTCCAATCGCTCCCATTTTGAAGCATCTGCTGCGATGTTCTTCCAGGACAAAGTGTCTGATACTCGTTACCTTCATTATTGATTAATCTGCTGATTACTTCAATCGATTGCCAGCCGCCGGCGAGCTTGTTGATTAATCCGGCTGGCCTGTTTTTCTTTTTATTATTCCCACATTCCACTGCATAGAGAGCAAACAAAACGAAGGAGGAAGGCTAAAGGTCACTGATACGAAGCTCATTTCCCTGCATGCTCAACCATGGAGGAACAGCAGGTTTCCAGATCAATAAGGTGTTTTCTGACATGCAAACTGACCCTTCCGGGCCACCGTCCGGCAGCCAGTGGCAGACAGATGGTCTCTGCTGCTGCTCTTCGCCTGTAATCTGAACGCTCACTCTAATCCTGCTAATGAGAGCGACTCAGTGAGAGAGGCGAGCCACATCGGCGGCAGACATCACCATGACAAAGTCCGGGAAGAAAAAGCCAAACGACATGAACTCGCTGCAGGAAAACGGGAACAAATCATCAGAATTATACTGTGAAAAGCGACTGGAGCAGGTCTGATCCTGATCGTTGGATTAAACTCTGCAAAACCAAATGAATGAGTGAAGGAAGAAACAACACAGAGGAAACGAAGAGGATGCAGAGAGAAAAAAGGAAGAAATTCAAATTATTCAGGGACTGCAGATGGAAATTAGTTTGACTAAATCTGGTGCAATGCATCTTTTTAATGTTTTTTGCACACGTCCCTGCCAAACAAACAATATGTATGAACTAAAGATAACCTGCTTTAAGACTGAACAAGTAGATCAAAGTTAGCTTGAAGCTAAAGGCAAACTCGGAGGGTGTGAAAATGTTGTGATTTTAAAATAGAAAGTTAAAGTAGAAAGAAAAGATTAAAAAGCACATTCGTTTAAAACATGAACTATGTGGTAAAGCATCAGAAAAGCAACCAGTACTGATGTTCATTAAATAAATTGATACTTAATAATTAAAAGCCGAACTCAGAACTCGACCCTCCGGATTTCTGCGATTGTTTGGATTTAAAACAGATTTTTGATGAAAGATGAAAAGATTGCTGAAATGAAAAAGGTAAAGAAAAAGATCTCCACACAGGAAACTGACCTGTTGGTATTTTTTTGTGAGGCCTTGCACATTTTTTGTTAATTGAAATTTTTTTTTTTAATCAAACCCACCCCGGACTTTTGAAACAGGGATTTTTTTCCACTTTCTCCAAAAATCCCTCATGTTACACTCCTTTATTACAATTACCATTTCCTATAAATATACAAAAATGTGAAAATACAATGTATACAAGGCGCGTGTGGAAGTTATATGTGAGTGCGTATTTTCCAGTGTAACCACAAGAGTCGTTCATCTTGTAATAAAGGTCTAAATGAAGGAACGCACTGTTTTCTAATTTCACTGCATTTTAATTTTAATAGTCTATAAATACAAAATTTTACTATAAAAATATTCATGACTAATAAAAAATCTATTGTTAATTTTTTAGATAATCAATTACGAGGATTTCTCCAGGACCTCCAGAAGAAAAACCATTATTCTTCTATTATTATTATTTTTATTGTCATTATTATCATCATCGTTATTATTATTATTAATTTATTATTATTATTATTATTATTATCATAATCATCATCATTATTATTAATTTATTATTATTATCATCATCATCATTATTATTATTATTATTATCATCATCATCATCATCATCATCATCATCATTATTATTAATTTATTATTATTATCATCATCATCATTATTATTAATTTATTATTATTATCATCATCATCATCATCATCATCATCATCATCATCATCATCATTATTATTATTATAAATAGACTGTTGTTTTTTTCTGTAGGTCCTGGAGAAAACTGTCCAGGTAAAAATGTTGCAAAATCTTCTGAACATGATGGAAAATTCTTCACTTTCCCTACAACACAGCAGCAGTGTGCACAGTCAAAGGCTTCTTCAACAATCTGCATGACAGAATATGATTGAAAACAACAAATGCTACTAAAATACAACAATTCATACAATAACATTGGAATTTACCTCTAAGGAATAAATAACATATTTTACATTCATGTGAGATCGCCACTCGTTTAACGTCTTTTTAACTTCTCCTGAAAACAACCTTAAAATTCACCTCGTGTCACAGAAATCTGTTTCCAGCTCTTTGTTGGTGTTCGTGTGAAACTTTTACTTTTCCCTTCTAATGAACTTTAATCTCCAAACAGGTGCAACGTTATGTTTGACAATCCTGATCAACTCATCCGTAATCTGCAGCTGAATGTAACGGGCTCTCCGTCATGCCACAGCTGTCCCGTTTAATCAAATCAGGCTGCGTAGTTTTTCTGTAACCATGTTAACCAACAAGGAAAAGAGAAAACCCAGGGATCACATACTGTTCCTCCGCCTCAGCTCACCGTTTACTGGAGGAATAATCAGATCAGTGGGAGAGAACATCTTTTATTTGTGAAGTTTAGATTACAGAAGGACAAATCTCTGACTGGATCTGCTCAGAAACAGTTGGAAAGCAGCAAAAAAGGTGGAAAAAACAGAGTAAATGATGAAGGAAAAGAGTCAAAGGTGTCTCTGATAACATGCAGTCTGTGTTAACCGATGGCACATTTTCTATTTCTGCTCCTGAAATCACAGCTCATGGGAAGATGCATCAAGCCTCGGTTGTGAAACATTTCATCCTCCATCATTATTTATCATTTCTCCACGTCAGTCCGTCTCTTCCTAGCCTACCTGTCCATCTAATAAATGCCTGAAAACACTTTTTCAGTGAAAATTAAGGCTAACTGTTCGTACTGTGTGCAACGTTATGGTGGAAAATAAACAAATCTTCAACTAACAAACATGTTTCTACCTTATAACCCTGCCTAGATTATAAATACTGCAGGTTACTAGGTTATTTTTACTCTTTTTCAACAAAATGGGAACAAATTATGTGTTTTTGTGACAAAATGCTGCAACAAAGAGCCTGAAATCCCAGTAAAACTGCCTCTTTTTCAAATTGTTGGTTAATTTAAGTTAAATCTGAACCTTTTCTTATAAAAAAACAGCAGAAACGAGAAAGAAAACCCTTCAGAAACGTAAATAACTCCGCCTCTTCCTCTATGCACCACCATACTTGCCTTGCCCCTGCAGCCCATACTGATAATGTAACTGGGATCCATACTGGAAAGCACATACTGTAACCAGTGCATGCCACCAGAGTGGAACAGCAGCGTGCTGAATGTGAACTCGACACCGAGCTGGAAATGCCAGAGCGGCGGCGAGTGCGCCCGGCATGCTGCTCGACAGGCTGAGCGGGTGGATCTGCAGCAACGTGACGCTCGACCGCTCGCAGACTCGAGCTGGGTCAGAAAGCGACCTGGAAACGGCAGCGTGCTGCTCGGCTTTTATTTCTGGCCCTCGCAGGCCTCTGTAGATTAATCACTCAAAACTTCAACTTGTTCGCCGCGCCAGCGAGCAGGTAGCGTCAGAAACACGACCGTGGTGTTGAACTGCGAACAAACGGAAAATAATGGCAGCCATCTGGAGCGTCTCAGATGCACATGTTGGCTTTTTTCTGTGTGTATTATTTATAAAGCCATGTGGAAATAATGTTATGCAATATAATATGAATATTATTCATAGGAAGCGAAGAATTTAGATAATAAAAAGTGGTAGATTATACCAGTTTGTGATTTAATTTGTAGGTTTTTTGTCATTTTATTTTGTCGTTTGTTTATTATTTTGTTTATTTTTGATTGACAAGTTCAAAATAAAAAAGCATCCATCCATCCATCTATATATCGAACAATAATCCTCTTCCAGCTCAAAACGTGCACTCTGAGCATCTAAATCTTTCAATCTGCACCATCAAGTCTCCAGTTGTCTGGAATAAATCGATGAGAGTGAAGATGGATGCTGATTAGCAGCTTAGAGCTCTTTAGGCTCCACATCACTGTTTCACAGGATAAAGGATGCACCAAAATGCATCAAAACAAACTCTGAGAGTAAATTAGCTCTCACCAAAACAGCTGTTTTCATGCAACAATTTCTATTAACAGACTGTCCGATTCCCTGTCTGAGATGTTCTGCAACATCATGTGACCAGAGGAGGACGTGGAAATGATCTCTGCAGACATCAGAGACATCCGAAAATCGGATCCAGAGCATGAAAGGAGCAACACAACAAAGTTACTGGATGCTGACTAACTTTTCTGCTTTCCTGTTAGCCGTAAACGGAGCCGTTAGCTACTGTTAATGGAAATAAAATAATATAATGATCAAATAATATAAAAATAAAAATAATTCAGGAAAACCAAGGTTATCCTGAATGCTGAATTATTAATGCGGAACTAAAAAACATCATACTCCACTCTTTACGTTACTGTTGGCTAGTATTTCACCGTCATCTGAACTCAATAAAGTTTACTGAAAACAACAAAACAAAAAAGTTGAAATTAGAGGAAGACGTGGCCGAACCAACACAGAACGGATCAGGAAGCGATAAGAATAAAGAAAAACTTTGTTTTGGGGAGAATCTAAAATCGGTAAGACGGTGATAAATGCGTACACTCAACGTCTTTGTTTACATTATAAATCAATTTATTCTGCTGCTACTGTTGTTTCCAGAAAGTCAGACCATTCTGCATTATCTTAAAAAACGATTTATTTAGTTCAAAGTTGTTGTGCACGTAAACGCATCATGATCGGATAAACCTTTCCATCTTCCCTGGAAACAGTTCAAACTTTAGAAATTGCGCAAGATTTTGAAGAAAAGCTGTTGATTGTTTACTGTGTGTTGGAAAACTTCACAGCGCCGCTTTAAAGGGCTGGGTTTTAAAAAAAATCGAATAAAATTGAGAAGCTGAAAGTGAAAAAAAATTAAATGAAAAAACTGTCGCTGTGACTTTTTGGTATAAGCTGTGATGATTTCCATTAAGCTACTGTGAGATTCTCTGCATCATATATTCAGTTAGTACTTCTGAATGCAGAAGTTTTGGGTCATTCTTTTGCATTATTTATCATCTATTTTAATTTAAAATGTCATTTTTCTCTAAGATTTGTAGCCACATCGTTTATATTTGATGCAATAAAACAAAACATTTTTTCAGACACAATGAATGATCATGATTAATAATCGTGACCACAATATTTATCAAAATAATCGTGATTAATATTTTGACCATTATCGTGCAGCCCTACACTGTATTCTGTTTAACATGTAAAACTGATTATTTTCACTAATTAATGTCCCAGTTATGTATGTGACATGAATATTAAATGTATATAAAATACACACTGTTGAAAGGTTGCATCAGCGTTTCATACAAATTAGATGAATTAGAAGACGGAGATGAATGAGGACGTTTGAAACGGCTGAAACAACAAACTAAAACGTGTTTATGTTTCTTTTTTTAAACATGCCAGGTTCCTCCTCCTCATCCTTAACAGCATCATCATTATCATCATCATCAGAGCCAAACAAACAAAAGAAAAGTGTTGGAGCTGCAGCTACTGTAAGCTTTATAAAGACACCTGTAGGCAGGAGAAATGTCCTTAAACATAATCTGACCTCTCAGTTAACACAAACTGCTCACATCTGAACAAACCTACTTCAACATGCTTACATGATCTGTTGGGATGATAAAATGAGAGAAAATGTGGCTATAATATTATATTTCACTTCATATAAACTCTCCGATGTTGTAAAAATGGCAAATATATTACAAGTTTCTGTCATTTGAAGACATATATGTGAATTAAGCATGAAGAAAATACATGGAAACCAGCCGAACGCTGAATATTTCTGATCTTTTTAACCCGTTTAAGAGCCGTTCATTAGTTTTACTCTACAGAGGCTATTTCTGGTGGTTTTAAATGGCTGAAAATGAGATTCCCAGGCCCTAAGTAGCTGGGTGTGCTGGTTTGTTTAGTCTTGAAATGACCAGATAATATGACTGTGGGACAAAGTTTTCCCAGGAATGCGTTGTACAAATTACTTTGCAAATTCCATTTCTGCAGAAAATCACACAGACAAACCAGATAACATCACTTTTAAAACTCCAGAAACATATTCTACTCTATTAAAAATCTGCTAAAAATAAAATAATTAAGTTATTACACATTAAAAAGCCAAGGAAATTAAATAATTATTTCTTTTTCACCTCTAAATCCCTCAAAAATCATATTTAAAAGTGTATTTGTTAGTGCGTGACGTGAAGCTGGGACCAAAACAAAAAATAAAAAAAGGGGTGAAACTGAAACGCCGCCGGAGGCAGCATAAACTGTCACCACACAGCCTGTAAACTCAACCCACTAATGAAGTGCTTAGAAAACATGTGGTATGAGGGTGTGTGTGTGAGTGTGTGAGTGTGTGGACGGGGGGATATCAGAGTTTACAGACAGAAACGTGTTTAGTAAGCCAATTCAGAAAATGGGAATTCCACATTCCTGTTGTCCTAATGAGGCAAACGCTGGACGACCTCGGGCTGAGACGGCTCCGTGTGTCGTAACTTGTGTTTGCTTTGCATGAAAATGTCTCAGTGGGGTCTCTTTTGTCTTTAACCCACCCCCCAATACAAGGGCTGGGACAAAATTCTTTCCTCCTCATTCAATTATTTTGTTTTTTTGGGTGCGGATTCGATTTAAATTGCGATTCTTGTGATTGTTTCCTGTGTGATTGTAGTGCAGAAAAACACAATTGATTTTTTTCTTAATTTCAATTAGAAAAAAAATGACACATTAGCCAGACCAACATTCTGGTACTATATTGCTTGACAATACAAATAGAGAAGATAAAATAATAATAATAAAAATGATCAATAATAACAAGTATTTTTTTTGCATTTATTTGAAAAAAAGATAATTTTTTTAAACAAAAAAAAACTGTTTGAAATGGAGAAATTAAAAATAAATCCGATATTCTATTTTTAACAAAAAAAAAGGTTTAAACTGGTCAATTAAAAAACACCAATATTCATTTTTTTAACAAAAAAAAGTTAAAAATGTGAAATACAAAATATTCGATTTCTTTAAACAAAGAAATTATTTAAAAAGTGTGAAATAAAAAATCCTGATATTCAAAATTTTTTGAACAAAAACAGGTTTTCAAACTGAAAATTAAAAAAAACAGATATTCTATTTTTTTTAACAAAAAAAAATATTTTCAAATTGTGAAATAAAAAAATCTCAATATTCGATTTTTCAACTCACTTTTCCCACACCTAAAAACAGCAAGCTGCTATACAAGCTGGATTAGTTCTGCATGAACAGTTAAAGATGAGAAAGCCTCAGGTGTTGATTTCATATTAAAGACATGTCAGTGTAGCCTCCAGATGAAGCTCTGCAGCTCATGATGGGACGGGATCGGATGCATGACTCAACACGTCTGAGGTTTATAGGTCAAGGTAATCCTAAAACCTTAAGACGACAAATGAACTTCTGTTTCGGCTTTTGGAAATGGTTCACCTTCGTTCAAGAGGTTTCCTGAGGTCTAATGTCCTTTTGACCCAGCAGCCTCACGGCGGCCTCGCACGAAACCGCCAATCACAGCGGAGCGTTCGTCTCGCCGCATCATCAAACACACGAGTGTGAAGAAGTTCTCACCTCCAGGGTGAAGAGCTGCTCTTTTTATAGACTCTTCGAGCATCATTGGCAGCTGCATGAGTTTCAGTTATTACACAACCGGCTGGTCACAGGTAATCAGGTTCATTTTGAGGTTATCAGGATAATTTTTTTATATAAAAGCAGCCCAGAATCCTCACACAGCTGGAATAATGTAGCAGAAATATCGAGTCAGTGATACGAGCCGATGAAGATGGAGCTGCTAACATGTTGGTCGATAAAACTCATTTAAGTCAGAAATGGAGCAAAAATGTGTAAATTACGACGACTTTTTACAAGTAATAGAGAGATCGCCATTACAATAAGACCTTTAACTGCACTACAAGACCTCTACCTGGACTACAAGACCTCTAAAAAGGACTACAATACCTCTACCTTGACTACAAGACCTCTAC
>JBBBVT010000025.1:2224056-2235525 GCA_037177035.1 Craterocephalus eyresii
CACCAGTCCTCCCCAACAGATCATCAAACTGGGATCAGGTGAGCCTGAAGCATCCCTGGAAGCGCCGGTCATCCAGCAACTCCTATACTCCATATATTAGGGCTGGGCAATATGAACCAAACTTCAAATCTTCAAATTTTTTACTTAATTATGATTTACGATATGTATCTTTATATAAAACTTTTGGTCAAGTAAAGAAAGAAACAGTTCTAATTACAGGATCGAGTGCTAATTGCACTTTTATTAAGGATCAGTGCATTATAGAAAAATGTTTGACTGAAATGATTGTAGATGTGTATCAAAATGATAAAAAAAATTACTTTCAATGACCATAAGAAGGATACAGATGTGAAAAATGCTAAAAAAGAGATATTTTTAACTCAAAACAAGATAACTCGATATAAACGATATTCCCTTATTCTATATACTGTGTGACAAAAACTCGATATATTTGAAAATCTCGATATATTGCCCAGCTCTAATATATATATGACTGGTGCATCATATGCTTGGATAGATTGAAGGTGACTCTGTATATAGAAACCAGTCTAAACCAGTCTAAACCAGTCTGAGGAGGACCTGATGCTCAAAAAGACACGCCCGACAACTACAATTTTTTTCTGGGACTTCTTTTGTGTCCATATCGATGCATTTTCTTCCTGCTTATTGTTTCTGGGCTCCAGCGCCGAGTCTTGTGGATCTCAGGATGCGTGGCTTTTTTTCTGTGAAAGTGCTCACCTTTCCTGTGTTCTTTATGAGCTTTTTTTGTCTGCACAGCAGCTAAAAACATTTTATCTCTGACTCATGATCAGTTGACTTTTCTGTCTGCAGAGCTGCTCACTGTTTTCAGTCTCATGTATCTGGATCTGTAGGAGGTAATCTGTGTGTTCGGTCTTCCCTTGTAGTTTTCCTTTCGTGCGACAGAAACTGCTGCAGGCTGCACTTTAAACTCTGCTGCACTTATTTATCTGCAGGTGTAGCCCAGAGTTAGTTTCACTTTTAAAGTCTCTTTTCTATTTTTAAACCAGCAACATGGCCTTTTAGCCATAATAATAACAATTATTAAATTCAGAGGAAATGTGCTAAATGTATTTAATACTGGGGAGATTTCAGATAAAGAGAAAAAGGCTTCTAATTAATTTATTTGTTAAAAAAGATGGCAAGAATAAAGCTATGTTAGAATTCTAAATTACTTTCAAGCCAATTCAATAAAAAAATAATTTAGCTGAAGAACGGTTTGACCACAAATAAAAGTACCATCCAGGAAACACTTTAAATTCAAACATAACATAGACAACACTCAAAAATGACAATATCCCAGGGAGGTAAAATATCTCTAATTGTGATGATCATAATAATGATAATAATAATAATGATGATGTAATGATAAGAATGATAAGAATGATGATGATAATAGAAGTAAGAGAAAAAGAAAAGACTGTCTGGGAAAAAGAAACAAAAAAAACAAAACAAAAAGTATATCTCAACTGTTGATGTCAGCAAAGTGAATGTTGTTTATTCTCTAAAGGGCTCTATTTTGGTTAAAGCCCAACTTTAAAATGATGCCAAAGACAACCTTGTTAAACATTGACACATGAGTGTAAATCAGGATATGCACCTGCATCGAGATGTCCCTTTCTAAAGGGGAAAGGGGAACTTTTATCAGCTAACTATTATGCAGCTGCTAGCCGGGAAGGGTTATCATGGCAAGAATAAAGCTATGTTAGAATTCTAAATTACTGCTAGCCGGGAAGGGTTATCATACCAAAATATCAACTACAGACATGATGCTTTTCAAAAATCTTGACTGGTTTGCATCTTTCTTATTAAAATGAGGAAATATTCTTATATTTGAGCGTTTTTTTGTTGTTCATACAAACTTCTTCTTGTGCGGACGACTTATTTACAGTGAAATCTTTTATTATTTGCTTTTCTTCATTCAGATTCCTTCCTTTTCCATACTTCTCATTGAAATGCTCAGATCCTGACAGACTTTGTAGTTTCCTGTTTTCTACTGCACATGGAGAGTAAAAATAGAACAAAAAGTATGCGTATGTGACACTCGATGCTTGTGTTTCAGGGATTTTTTCCCTCGGCCTACTGGGATCTATCGTGGAGGCACAAGCAGCACATTGTTGTTTCACTCCCTTTTTTTCTCCTCCACATTTTTTCCTGGAAACTCCTCGTGCTCATCCTCTCACAATGCGGGGGTGTGGTCTCTGCCCTCGAACCTGATGCAAACACGTCATAGATCTAGAGCAGATAGAGAGGAGTCGGAAATCTTTCTCATTATGATGAATAGATAGATGAGAAGATAAAGACGTATATTTTTACATTTATTTTTAACTTTTTTGTTGATTCAATTTATTTCGTTTCATTACTTTTCTTTTTTTTTCTTTCTTTTTACTTTGCTTTTAACTTTTCATAACTGTTATGTGAAAAACAATGAAACTAAATAAAAAAAATGAATCAAGAATAATTGTTTAAAAGATCTGCAGGATTGGCCGGACCACATACAACAAAGAAATCGCTCGACAGTTTGAGTTTAAACACAGCTACATGAAATTCTTGACATTCTTGGATGCAAAACCCTGAACATGATTTAATCGGTTTCATCCACCAATGAAACTTGGAATGAAAATCCCTCATTAATCCCTCAGAGTCAGGGTCAAATAGTCTGTGGATCACTGGTTCCCAAAATTTTTTAGCCATGACCCCCAAAATGACATATAATGGTGTTCATGACTCTCTCTTTTGCGATAATAATTAATTATGTATCAGACGGGTCATCCTGCAGGATCCTATAAATATATGGCTTGAAAAAAGTCTGTCTTCATATATTAGGAAAATTAATGTGGATTTATGCATTAATGTGTTAAAGAAATAAGGTTTTAAATTTAGATTTATCTCATGGTTAATGGTTTAATGTTGACAGTCATGATAAAAATCCCAAATTTATTTGAAAAATATAGTTTTTAATTATCTGGCGACCCCCTGAAATGATCTCATGACCCATAGCCATGCTTCCTCTGTTCGGCTTATTGGATGGTACCGTGGCTCAAAAAACCCGACTCTGGGCCTGATGTTGAACTTTTCAGTCCATCCAGCTCATTGAAGCCCGGCTGCATGCACACAGCTCGCCCTGACGCCCCAAACTTTGGGTTTTCACACTTTGCTTGTGCAGAGTTGTCGCTGTTGTAAGTGCTACTTTGGATTCAACACTTATCCTTATCAGATTGACTTGCTCGTAAGTTTGAAGTTAGCTTTACATCAGGCAGGTCTAAACTGGCATTAATCAACGACTGGACCCAGTGTTGAGATTTCTGCGCTTTCCTCTTTGCAGGGACTTTTTATTTCAGGCGTTGAAGTTCAAAAGCAAAGCAAAGTTCAAAAGTGCAGCAAAGGTAAAAAAATATCATCTCAGAAAAGTTTAGAAAGAGTTACAAGTGTGAACATTGTTGGTGTAAGGAAACTTCCTGTTTTCTGCAGGAGTTAGCGGTTTATCTGTAAGACATAGAAAACCCCCTACTTATTTTTGGTTTAAGCATACAGACAATTGTGTGTTAAAGGTCACACCAATTCCTGACAGAAGGTAAATATGAGTAAATACTTAACTGAGTATAAATGATAATAAATTAATTTCTCCAACACTTTACTTCCTTGGTAGCTTAATTCAAGAGTTTGCAACTGGGGTTCAGTCTTTGTGAAAAGAGAAATAACTCAGCAGCTCTGAGAAATGGGAGCATTTACGGTTTGAAGAGGCCAATGTGAAGCAGTACCAACAAAAAAGGTTGGAAAATGTGGGAAAGGCAGTAAATAAAGCCCATATTTAGTTTCAGCTGTTCCAATGAAGAAACCTGCAACAGTATTAACTAGAGATTGATACAATACCATTAATTTCTGGCACTTTTTAAACGATACTGATACTTTTTTGTCCCTTAAACGAAAATCTTAATTGTAGAGTATGCGTCAATATCTTTATTACAATCATGAAATATAAATAAACTCAATAATGCAAAAATTTGAAAGAAATCCTTTTAAAAAACAGTAAATTTTCCTGACAAGTAAATGAAATAAAACAAATAATAAAAAATTAGATTGATTAAAATGAATATTTTCAAAATAATAAAACTACAGATTAATATATCACTATTCACATTAAATATGGTTATATAATGAATATAATCAAACATAATGTGCAGTAACACTCATTAAACCAGTAAAATATCAAAACCTCACTATCATGTGTTTAATATGAAGGAAAAAACAGTAAGTGAAAGGAAACACGCTGTGAAAACAGGATTTACCAGGTGGGAAATGGTTGTAGAGAAAATTAAAAAGAGCACTGTGGTGAAGCAGATGCAATAAAGCAGAAGTGATGGGTGACAGAAAGCTGCTGTTATGAGGGAGAAAAAAAGTGAAGGGGCAATAAGAAGATAGTTTTCTTATTTTTATGAAGGAAATATGGAAACTCTAATCCAGAATTTAGAAAATAAAATGAAAGAAACAACAACAGGAGGAGGATGAGATGTTTAATAGATACCAGAAGAACAGAATAAGTGAAATAAGTGAAATAAAAGATACACAGAAAATTTCCATCTTTATGCAACTCTGACCAGCAAGTTTCTCGCAGGAAATTAGACAATTCCCTGTTTTTATAGATATAGATAGATGTGTATATATATATGTATATTGGTGGGTAGGAATTAATAATTTTAACGATTACAGTTCCATTATCGATATCACTTAATGATTTTTAACAGAAAAAAACAACAATAACAAATGAATAATTGATTTAATATTCATTTCCTGTGTGGCCATGGTATGAGCAGGATAAAGTCCTCTGAGGTCTCCATCATGAGAAATTAATGGACTTTACGGACTCCGCTTCATGACGCATGGTTCTGATAACAGACCATACGTAAACAAATTGTTTTAGGTATTTTGTAAACAAAATGTTTCAACATGTTGCATCTCACCCCGTTATTGACCTTTTTGGTGAAATATCTCCCCATGTTAGACACTTAACCCTTGACGGCATGTTGGAAGTGTCATGAGCCAAATATGGAGCGTGCCGTGTGCGTTACGTCATCACGCTAATGTTGCAGACGCTACGTGCAAACGCTGTCCGTGGTGCTGAAACAATACGCTTTATACGTCACATTTACAAAATCAGATTACCTCACTTCAGCGATCGGCTTCTTTATCATTGTATTTTGAAACACATTTGGATATTTTAAAAAAACATAAAGCAGCATCAAGAATCTAACTTTCCGATCATACCGACAACAGTTGCTACATCCCATCATTTTGCGCCTAAAACATTACCAAACTACGCAAACTTACTTTTCAATTTAATGAAATAAAAGGATAACAGTGCGTGCTAAACTTTAACAAAACACACTGGAAAAACAGCCCATGTTTAGTTTTAAACGTCGATGTTTTTGAGAGCTTAAACATGAAAAAGAAAATGAAAGTGAGAGGCAATAGTTCATAGTTTCAATGGTTATGATTGGTTTGGTGTTATGGCCGACAGTAACTGGTTTTGAGTGAAAAAATGCCTGATTGGGAGCAACCGCTCGTCCTTTTCATACCCAGCCATCATCAATCATCTCCAGACCCCATCGTGAATAATATATAAGCTTATTTTTCAAATAAATTCGGGATTTTTTATCAAGGCTGTCAAAATTAAACCATTAAGGAAGCTAAAAGTCAAATTTAGATATTTAACGCCTTAATTCTGTAACACATTGATGCATAAATCCACATTCATCTTCAAGCTGTATATTTAGAGGACCGTCTGATATATAGTATATGTCATCTTGGGGGTCGTCGTGGCTCAAAAAGTTTGGGAACCAGTGATCTTCGGGTCAAGCTTTGGTGAAGTTAAACATTTTCTTTAAAAAGAAAAGGGTGAGAGAGAGGAAGTAAAAAACATGGACCGGGGGAGATGCCCTGTCTCATTCCTTTTGGGTTAAATAAACTTTATAATTCAGGTTTAATCCACCAAAATACATATTAACCCACATTTCTCAGGTTTGTTTAGAGTCCTGCGTAAAAAGTGGAGCTACATCTATCATCCATGAGGCTGCATCTCAGTCTCCTCCCCTCTGATGACAGCACTCGGACTGGTCAACCACAGTTTACCTAAAGGGTCGTTCCCCCCGCCTCACATGTCCACATCTTCCCAAAAAGCAGCACTTGGTGGGGATTTAACTCTGTGGGGACGTAAGGCTGAGATGGATCAAATGGTTTACGGTAACCACGACCTCAAACTTCTCCCAGTTTCGGTCTGTGGGTGCAGGTGGCACAGACGCTGCTGCAGGCATGTGTTGCTCCACAGGTGCAGAGTTTCCTCATGTGGGAAGATTTGCAAGAAGCTGCTCGATGGAGGATAAAGCCAGGCTTCCTCTCACTTTCATTCTAATAGACTTTTCTAGATTAGATGATGCGATGATGCATTGTGCGTCTCAGTGTGAAAACAAAGAGATGAACATTCACCCAGTTAAGTTTCTGTTTTGTTTCTTCATTTCTTTGTGTGCCGGCAGATGTGTTTTTCAGCAGGTCCCACCTTCAGCTGCAGATCTGTTCTGGGTGACGTAGCTCTGTGCTCCCACCTCTTCATTTCCCTGCACTTTGGTCCAGGGCAGACACTGCGTTTCTGAACTGTGAACACACCGCTTCTCCTCCGCACAGTCGACCTGTAAGAAAGTTAAAGATGGGGAAAATTAACGGATGCCTCAAATGCCTTTTTATCTTCTTCAATGTGCTGTTCGCTGTGAGTAGAAACACTTTTTATGGGATTTTTAAAGACTTCTTTCTGTTTTTTTTAAGTTAATTGAGGAAAGAAAAAAAAAATTTAGTATTCAATTTTTAGGAAAAACTGATCTAATAAGATGCGAGTAAAAGACAAAAAATGGTTGGATTTGTAGTTTCATCACAAAAAGGCAAGAAAAAATCTGATAAAAGAAAAAAAGTTTCAGTGAGAAAATGAGGGAAACTGATGATATAAACGTGGAAATGTTTAACGCTGAAAGTGTTAAATCTGTTTTAAGTAAATCAAGAGTAATAAATATAACTGTGTATATTTTATTTACTGTTGCTCAGAAGTTGGTCACTTCCAGTAAAAAGAGAAAAAAGGGTGTGTATCTTGTTGCAGGCCTCCCATTGACCCCCCCTCATTACTGCGCTCATGAATTTGATTGTTGTAGGCTGTGTATGAGTTTTAGCTCTGATGGAGCTGAAGAGGAAAAAAGCCACAGTTAATGTGAAGAGGAAGGAGTGTCCGGAGGCTGTTTGCAGTCTGGAAGAGTAAAAAGTTAAAATTAATAGAATAATGTAAAAAAGACTACATTTTTGTCTTTTATGCACAAAGTTTTTTAAAAATAAATTTGTATTTTTGTTAAATCTGCAGCACTTGTTTACATCAACTGCAACATCAAAGATTTAAGTTTTTAAATTTTTCATTTTTTTGTTTGCTGCGTGATTTGTGTGGGGCTTGCAGAAGATGTAGCGCATGGACTCAGCTTGCATATTTAGCTCTTTGTCTCCCTCGTGTGTCTCTGTGATGACACAACAGGCAGGATGACACATGTCTGGATACAATTATAAACCCTCAGATTTAGATACAGCTGTTAACCAAAAGTTAACCAAAGACAAAAATGTTTATTTATAATTATTGACAGTATTTTTCTAAACAACTGTTTAACATATCATTTGATAATGATGATAATGATGATGATAATAATAATAATAATAATAAATAAATAAATGAATAGATTAAAATCCTATCGATTCAATTGAATTAAAATAATGATATAATGATAATAATAATAATAATAAAAAAACAAATTAAAATCCTATAAATGAAATTGACTTAAAATAAATTTAAGATTTGTTTTAAATTTAAATTAAAAATTTGCTGAAAATTTTAATTAAAATTATAACTTCATATAAGAATAAAGAAAACTACAGTTTAATAAAATTTAATTTATTTAAAAAATAAAATTAAAGAGAGAAATATAAAAAAAAATATGTTATCCATTCCTGGAGGGAAAATAATAATAAAAATAACTAATACATCCTGTATGAACTTTGTGACCCAATAATGCTTTCATGTGTAAGTACTCTTGAAAATTGAAAATTTTACGTCAAACAGAAACTTGGGTGGGTGGTTGAGGGGGTGTTATGCGTTGTTACTAAGCTCTGTTTTGTCTCCAGATCATCGGATGCATGCTGATGTATCTGGCTGTGAAAGCGACTGCCATCACCCTCTCGGTAAGAACCCCGTTGTTGGATCTTTTACGTTTTTCAAATGATCCTTCATGAGATGCAACTCAAACGTCAACCCCCGCCTCCAGCTCTCATTGGCTGGTCCGAGCAAAGAAAAAAATGGCTGCCCTGCTGCTTGGTTTTGCAGAGGAAAAGACCGAGGGACAGCTGTTTTACATCAAATCCACAAAAATTCCAAACATGGAACGCCAGGCCCCTCAAGGAATCCATCGGCCAAACAAACCAAGTTTCCCAGCAGTAGGAGTGTCTTTGAATGTGATTTAACCACAAAACGAGCCAACTTCTGGGAAAAAAAGCCTTTTGTTCATCAGAGAGTCTTTATTAAGTTCTCCTTTTGAGACATTTGTTCAGAGTTACGAAAGAACGGAGATCGGTCGTGTCACATAATCCGCGTTAAACAAGCTGAAGTGAAGGATGTGAAGTGTTGGGAAGAGACGGGCCGCCGGCCAGATGTGTTGGAGGCACTCGTTCCTGTATTTGATGCATAACAGACGCAGATGGAGGTTCCTGCTCCCTCCACCCACAGGAAAACTCTGAGAGCTTCAAATGCTGCAGTGAGAGAGACAAAACGATTCATCCGGACTTATTTGTTTCTACATAATCAACTTTACATTTCCACTCTTGTTGGACATTTTCCAAAACAACTAATCAAATTTCCACCCTGGATTCAGACATCCAGTCCCCATTATGCTGGGTGTAATGCTGTTAAATGGCTGAAAAATTATCCCCACATGGATGTCGGCCCGGACTAAGAGGAGATGGTGTTTGTCCCAATTTGTGAAGTTCTTTTCTAATAACTCATTTATACAAAACATAGTCACCCAGAAGGTTAACCTGCCTTACCAGTTAGTCCGGATGGTTTTGCCTCATAATGACCAGAATCTAGCTTGACAGAGAAGATGAAGGATGAGTTTTCTTTCATGAGATGTAGATAATAAATTAAGTGCAATTGAAAGTGTATAAAAAGTATTTAATGGTTCTGTTAGTGCCATTATGTTGTTGAAATTCTTTGCAGTTATTGATGTTTTCTTTGTGATCTTGCAGGAAATTTGCTGTAATTTTTCAAGAACCACAATTTTATTTCCATTTTTAGGTTATAAGCATAAGAATTTTTTTTTTTTTTTTTTTTTACAAAAAGATTATAGATTTATTTTCGTTTTTGGGGTGTAGATAATATATAAAGCCCATAGAAAAGTAGATTTTTTATTTAATAAAATATTTAATGGTTCTTCTAGTGTTATAATGTTGTGGAAATTCTACGCAATCATTCCTTAAAAAATGGAAAAAACCTGCATTTGCAATAATGTCTTTATTTTAAAACATTAATTGGTTCCTTAACATTTTTAGCCGATGTCATTAAGTGCTTGGGCTGGATGTTACTGCAAATTTTGGTACTGATCTGATAAAAAGCAAAAGCAGGAAAAGTACTGCTGTTATACCAATACCATTACCATTACTGATGTCGATACCAATACCGATACTGATAATGATACAGTGAATTGAAATTTCACAATCATTGAACGATTTTCCATTAACTATTAATCATGATTATGATAATTATAAAATACAAACTAAATTGCAAAACAGATCAATTTCAGCTTTGGTTTTTGTAAGCAATATGAAATAACACCAACGAAGTAACAAAAGAAAATTACTCTTTTATTCCCTTTTATCACATAATTGTTTGAGAAAATAACTGCGAAACAAAAGCAGAACCTACAACTAGTTTGGCTCTCAATCACAATCTTTGGCTTTTATTCCCCAGAGCCCCGTCTAAGAAAACTATCAGCCCCATCGCATTGGAATCGGATAATTCTGAACGCTATCAATATTTGGGTCGATCTAACCAATCCCACTAACTGCTGCTTAGCTTCTGATTTTAACCACAAGTTCTATATGTGGTATCATATTATGAGATATCCTAAAAACAGAACAGTTTCTCCGTTCCTTTACCTTTATCTCTGTTTTCCTTTATCTTCCTGGTATAAAACACTACCACCAGCAGTCTCAGTTTAGTTCTCGACTTCGTGATTTTTCAGCGTTTGTCATTCTGTCTTGCCTGAGCAGATGTCATCCTTTGGAGTTCCGAGCTTGGGCTGGCTTTGGGTCATCGCCATCGGAGTCCTCGGCATCTCCTGCCTGGGAATCTTTGCTGCCGCCTCTGAGAAAAGCCTCGTCCTGAAAATAGTACGTAAACAAAAATTGTTTTGTTCGTGATTTGTCAGCAAACGACTGATGCTAACGATGGTTTCTGTGCAGTTTGCAGGTTTCATGGTGATAGGAATGCTCATCATGCTAATCTTTGGGATTGCTGTGGCTGTCATAAGGAGCCGGGTAACGTCTTAAACACGTTTGGAAAGTCTAATAACTAGACCAGGGCTACACCGGTCCTGCGATCTTTGTTCTGTGCTCCAACACACCTGATTCCAGTGAATTGGTCAATGTTCAAATCTTCACAGCCTCTTGGATCCAGTTAGTTTGAGTCAGGGGTGTTGGAACAAGGAAACATTGCTAACCTTCAGGGCTTGTGCATTAGCTTCACATTCACATAGATTTGAGTCGGGACGATGCATAGAATTGCCAGCGAAGGGAAGTTGAACCCATTGGTAAGGCCATGCAGTTGGGTTTGGTGGAAAATGTTGCTAATATGCCTTTAGTACACATTTAGTGAAGTTTTACCTCTGCTTTAAGGTATCCTTTCATCCTCGCATGTATTCGGGGTCGCATTGTCTCATTGGTGTTGTTTCTCTCTTCGTAGGTGGCCGAGGGCTTCAGGTCCGTCTCCTCTGAATACACGAAGCCCATAATGGAGGATGAGGAGGCTCGAGCCATGATTGACGGACTGCAGAGAACTGTAATGCTCTTTGTACTCTTCGCCTGTATCTAGCTGGTCACATTCACCCAGGTGTTTACATAAAATGGCTGTTAACATTTCTGCAGGATTTATGAGCAAGTTGTGTTTTCTCATTGGTTGCAGGTCAAATGCTGTGGAATCTCGAGTGCCGAGGACTGGGGTAATAATATCCCTGATTCCTGTGAATGCTCGGCTAATGGGTATAACTCTGGATGTAAAGCCCGACCACCGGTACGTCTGAGAGAATGATGTTATTAAAGAAGCTTTTAATAACTACATAAATAAACAGATAAAATGGAAAAAAGATGTGCTCCAGATGCAAA
>JBBBVT010000025.1:2275579-2286917 GCA_037177035.1 Craterocephalus eyresii
TGAAAATCATCGGGGAATTACATCTAAACGGGGTCTTATCACGCCTCAGGGGGAGAATCTTGTTGCGCCTTAATGTCTGCTGTCTTTCTCTTCAGTTTTTCTTTTCATCTTTTACCCCTCCTGCTTCTTCTTTATTCCATAACTCTTCCTTTTCTTTCTGTCCCTATCCTCCTGATGTGATGTAAACCTGTAATTCTCCTCAATCAACTCCATCTCCTCCTCTTTTCTCCTAATCCTCCTTCAGCAGTGATAAAAATTTTATTCCTTCTCCATCTCCTCGTCTTCCAGGGCTAATAAAACCCTCCCATCTTTAATCCCCTCTCCATAATTCCTGCTTCACTTTCTTCTTAGAATAAACTTTCCTGCTTTGCCTCTTCAACTTTTTCCTCCGCTGTGATTAAATGATTATTATCCTTTTGTCTCCTTCTCCTCCTCTTCACCTGACAGGGATGAAGGATGTTTTGCCTCCTCAAACCGGCGTTTATCTCAGACATTCAGCTCATTTCAATTACTCTTCGGTGGCCGTTGTTCGTTCCGATGGAGGAAAACAGGCGGCGTTAATATGGACACACACCGAGATAGGACTCCAATTTATTCACAGGTGGCCCATCAGCTGAGAAAAGAGGCTTATCAATAACCATTACTTTGACCATTTTCATGACCGGCCTCATGTAATAGTATATTGATTAATTCCTTCTTCCTGAAAGTTTAGAGTAATGACTTTGAGGTGAGACTGTATTTGTCTGTTTTTCACCTGAAGTTATAAAGATAAATGATGGACGTAAACATGGCAGCCGGATTTAGGAGGAAGACAGGGGCGCTGGCAATCTTAACGATTCCTTCCTGGAAAAGTTTCGTAAAACCTAACAAATACTTTTGTAAATTTATCTGGACCTGTACTGAACTACAAAGGTACCAGCTCTGGTTTAGTTCTGTGGAAGTCAAAAATTGATGTTTAAAGACCGTTATCTAGTTGGAATAGTGTGTAATTACACAGACTGTTGTAATATATGATACTACTAGCCCTGTTACTTGTTTTTGTAAAAAAAATGTAATTCTATATTCGAAAAAAAATACAATGCAAAGGTTAAAATATGTGATGCAACTCAAAGCAGACAAAAACTGCTTCCAAGAGTAGCATCAGTAACAGTGAGAGAATGGGAGTTTTTTGCACTAATGGGACAGTTATGACATTTGTTTTACAGTTACAGATTTAATTTTTTACCCCAGTATCCCCAAGTTATAAGAATGAAATCATAAACCAGTATGAAAAAGATTGAATATAACAGGAGTTAAGTATAGAAATAAATATCATTCTTAATTTTCTTCTATTTTGAGGTATTATTCACGTTGTAATGTTTTGCTTGTTTGATTTTGTTTTATTTTGTACAGAATGGTGTTAGAATATGCTTTTTGGTTGTAAGTGCCCACTTGCATGTGTCTATAAGAATTAATTCTTCTTGCCTTTTCAGGCACGGTTGAGGTTAAAATAAACACAAGATTATCAATGTGTAGGAAAATAACATTAAAAAATAATGTAACATTTCTAAATTACATTTCTATAGTGTCTACAAAGTTGTTTATTGCTGTTCTCTGGGCATTTTCAGTAGATATTTATGAAATTCAATTTAGTTTTATTTTCTATTTTTCTTTATGATTCTATAAAACTTATGTCATTAATGTGACACCAGTGCATCATGAATATTATGAAAGCCCAGGTTGTCCTAAAAAGAAAGATGTATAATACTTGATTGTGCATCATAAGATGACTGTTTTATTATCAATAATACACAAGAAGTACCAGGTGAAGAAAATCCCCCAAAATGCCCCCAGGCTCTGAAGGGTTAAATTGGCTTTATTTTCTCTATCTCTTCGCTTCTATTGTTTATCAAGATGCTTGGTGCTGTCGGGAAGAGAAATTGCATCAGGGGAATAATTGTTCTGCTTTCAGGGAAAATAAAACAAAGAACACATCATAACTCATGCTAATGGGCAGACTCTTGTGGGGAAGCTTTCCTACCAATGTGTCACGCAAATGGGCAACTATATGTTGTTGCATTTTACTGCCACTTGGGGGCAGTGTCAATAGGCTGCGCTGTGGGTGCCTTAGCTTTCCTTTGCTGCAGAAAAGAAATCTTTGTGGTTGAATGCAGCTAAGAGTAAATAATAAAGACTGATGTCACCGCCTCTGCTCCTTTATTTAGTTTTTTTGGCACCTTTTGGGTTATGAAATCTTTTTTTAAGCCTCTCTTGGCACGGCAGGCTTATGCAACACATTTCATGTACAATACAATTCAAAGTGCTTTACATAAAACATTAAAGCATTACAGCAGGGTGCAGAGGTAATTTAAAATGAAAAGCAAGAGAAAGGGAGAATGGATTCAGTGATTTGGATGGTTGTGGGAATACTTGCAGCAATACAGTGCATCTCAGGAACCCATCAGCCGTTGTTGTTTATGGACGCATCTATCAATCATCAGGGTATGAACAATCCAAGGAACGCTCCCAAATTCATCTCAAAAACACAATGACACATCATTTTCATACATAAAGTGTCCATCAGAGTCCAGGTCTGAACCCCACTAAGAAGGCTTTGTGTCCGACTCTCCCGTCACTGCAGATAAAAATGAGTGCAACTCTAGATGGAAATAAATGTGGCCTTACAGAGGAATATTAAAACAATGCTGCACAGATTGAAGCTGAAGATTGTCCAACAAAGTATCAGCGTGACCAGTGGAGTCATGGTTCCTATAGAAGTGGGTTTACTCTCAATTTTTTTACCTTTTTAGAGAAAAAAGTAGCCCGGAAACCCATCATTGTAGGAACAGTGACATATAAGACAACTAAAAATGCATTGATATTTGCTTGTTGTCATAATTCCTGCTGCTTCATCTCAGGGAGGAAGAATTCTGATAATGCTAAACCAGTGTTGGCCTGTATACTGGTGAGAGACAACTATGCATTCTGAGTAAACTTGATGGAAAAAGGAACGTGTCATACATGAACCCAAGGTCACAAAATATCATGTTAATATTGGGTCCCTGCATATTTATATCTCCCCATCCTCCAGTTCGGTGGTGTGACTTTGTGATGCTGGTGCTACATGGGGACCTTGGCAAACTTTAAGCAGTGTATCATTGCAGACATTTTTGTCCATTTAGGCAAATTTTTACTGTGAATCTGGCCGTTATTTTGACTGTTAGTGCATATTGTACCTTTCTTTGTTTTTTAAAATTCTATCCACAAATTTTACAATTCTATTTTTATTTTATTGATTAGCAATTTAATGCCTCAACCTGCCATGGGCCTGATTTTAGTTGTGAATAGTAAAAATGTTTGATTTTTTCCCCTCAAAAATCTACCAAAAACATCACAGAATGCTTGATTATATTCTGTAATAGTTATAAGATTTTTTAAATATATATAAACATATATATAAATATTTAAATACAAATATATATAAAGAACCAAAATGGCTGGTAGCAGCCCTGGTGGCGAACCCAATGCTGACTACCCTGGGCTTTCTTTTAGGATGGGCAAAGCTTTCCTGGTATTTAAAATTTATTTGAATGTGTTTCATTCATGATTACACGATTTTGCATAGAAGTGTTTTTTTTTCTGTCTGCAGAGACAAATTAGATCATCCTTCATTTAAAGTTTGTATCAAATTATCAAACAGATTGACAAAGTTTAAGTGGATTTAGAGTCTCCTGTGTCTCTGTACTTGCTTGAGTGTTTCTACTTTTTCTAGGCATCAGCACAGCAGACTCTGAGGACATTTCTGGCTTAATGTCATTACCAGATGCAGCCTGGGAATTATGGCCCAGGTAATTGAGTCATTAGTGTCCCAGTTTACACTCAATCACTTACCTAATCAGTCCTGGATGTCTAATCGTCTCCTGACAGACTTCTGTCTAAATAAAGTCTGATCCGAGATGAGTTCGGGCTGAAACATCCGGACTTTCTGCCTTTTGATGGACTTTTCCTGGATCGTACAATGGTCCCGATGAATCGGAAGGTCTGGTCTCATGCGGTCGAGGTCAGGAAACAAACGAATGTCCTCACAAGCATGTTGAATCGGCGCGAGTGTTGCAGTGGAGCTACTGCCGGCTGTTGTGCTCTGTTAAATGGGGAGGCTCTGTAGCGTAAATGAAGCAGCCCCTGGCTGCTCCGGGATCAGATGGTGTGTTGGGTTTGTCCTTATGCTGCAGCCTTAAGGGCACCTGGAGCCGGGTGGAGCTACTAATGGAGGAGGAGGAACTCGGCATCTGTGGCCTCTCTTGCTCTCCCACTTTTCTTTTCTGCATGCTTTTCTCAGTCCATTCTGTTGTCTGAATTAAGGAGTTTAAATTAGATTTTTCCTGCTAAAGTTTGTGTCTCTCATCTGTCTCGTTTTGGTGAAGGTATTTTCACATTCAGTTCTGTCAGTTTCTGTCTTTTTCATATGATCCAGGTTGGTTCAGCAGAAGTGTTAATGCATTCAGATTTACCACCCTGCTGCTCCAGCTAGCTCTTTCAGAGGGATTTTCCTAACTATCATAGCTTCTGATGGTGTCTCCAACTAGGCTGCAGAGTTCTGGCCCTCCTCACATGAAGCAACGTACATTATATCTGATTTTTTCTCTTTAGGTCCACCTATTGACCACATTTCTTTAAGGCTTAACAACCCAGACATGCTTTGGTTTCCTTGGGTTGCTGATTGTTTAATTCCTTAAAAACCTAACAACAATTTTTTTTTTGAGAATCAGAATACTTAGTTAAGGTGCAAGGTGTAACTTTATATATAAAAGCATAAAAATAACTAAATATACTCCTGTACTAACATTAAAAAAAGAGTTAGAAGTCCTTCGGCTGTTTAGTTCTTGGTTGTACACATTTATATACATACATATATTTGGGCAAACCTTTACAGCCACAATTTTTAAAAAAAGGGTGATAATGTGTAAAATGTAAATAAAACTAGTCTAATCAACTTTCCCCGTAAAACTTAAATATCATGCCAGATGTTGAAACTGAGATGTTCATTTCATGGAAAATATGAGCTCATTTGTTATCTGGTGGCAGCAACACCTCTGTATAAAGCTGGAAAAGGCTGGAAAAGTCACTGGTACCAACTGGAGGAGCATTTGATAACTAATTAGGTTAACTAGCAACAGGTCACACCAACCTTGTGTACTTTATTATTAAGTTTTATTTATCAAGCACTTTAAAAGAAGCACGACTGAAACAAAATGCTGCACATAACTAATTATTAAGGACAGTAAAGCTATGTTAAATTAATAAAAACATCAGACTTGTGTATAAAAACAGCACAAGAGCTCAAATCCAACAAGAGCTCAAATAACAAATCTAAAAGACCAAAGACCAAAAATGTAATAAAGCTATTTCCAGTAGTTTAGATAAAAACTGTCTTGTGGAGAAGCAGCAACATAGCAAGAGTTTAAAAAAGACATGAAACTGTTAAATTACATTAAATCTGCAGTTTTTCTCGTCATAAACTGATGATAACTCCAGAGTCCTTACTGTACAAACGACAAGTTCACTCAGCATTGACACTAAATGAAATCCAGTTACCAAGAGTCTGCATGAGAGAAGTTGTACAAAATGTATTAAAGAGAGGAATGAAATGGTCTGGTGAGATTTCTTAGAGAGGGAGGGAAAATAAAACGGTGTCTTACATGTCATGAGCATGTAGAGCTCCAGCTGCTCTAAATACAATGTATACCACATCACATGAGCAGTTCTGTGATTACAAAAGCATAGAAAGCATAATAAAGGATTAACAAAGACATTTTTTTCCTAAAGACGTTTTGGAAATTAGTTAATTGTTTATCTCCTTTTTGTTTTGTTTTTTACTAACAATTTAGCAGGACCTACAATAATAACATGTATGTAACCTAAACTTTAGATAAGTTAATCTGTATAGCTAACGTCCTAATGTCTCTATAAAGGAAATGTATTTAATCCTTTACTATGCCTTCTATGCTTGTTTGCATTGAATGTGTCTTAATCTAATGCTTATTGACTATTTTAGTAGTACCGTTGTTTTAATACTCTTGTTTTATCTTGTAAAGCTTCTTTGAGCTTCTGTAAAAGCGCTCTATACTGTAGATAGAATCCATTCTTATTATATTATAGCTCATTTTCTGTGCAAAACACTTTAAAGGGCTTTACATAAAACATGAAATATTAGGAGGTACAAAGAAAAAACACAATAAAATACCAATGAACCACGGTGTCAGATAGAGGCTTATCGTTATGTTTATATTTGCAGGTTAAAGACTGTTGGAGCTGGATGCAGACGGAGGACTCACCTGGATTATCTGCGAGGGAACTTCCTGTCTGACTCCATGTGGCCTTCAGGGTAGGATGAACAAGCATTAGGACTCACGATTCAATTAAACTTAGAGTTTTGGAGTGACGACTTGATTCAAACTTGATCTCAGATCGCATTCAGTTCTCTTTTAGTAACAAAACTTGCAGATTAACTCCTCACCTCTATAAGCAGGAAAGAGTTCTGAGGATTTGTTTCATTAGTTGAAAGAAAACTGATTATTTTCATTGTCAAAAAAGTTGTCACTTAGAAATAATCAAGCAAAAAAGTCTTTTATAAAATTTATTCTTGTAAATTTTTAAACAATTCAGAGTCTTGAACAACAGGAATCTCGATTCTGATGAAAAATTATTTTTTTGGGCACCATTACCAAACATCTTAGTAAATGAGTCGATACGGGATTATGCTCAATCTCAGCCTCCAATATGTTTTCATCGGATTTATGTGGTTCCTGTCCCCACGTAACTCTCGGTCGCTTGGAATTACAAAGTAACTTGAACGCATCCTGAAACGGTATCTATGCAGTCAGAGAAATCTAAAATGGCTCATAGTCTCAGGTTTTGGTTAGAAGCCATCCAGACTCATGATTCAGACTTACGAGGCTGTTAAGGAATTTAAGATCTGTGTCCTGTATCTAGTAAATCTAAAAATGCAGGATTGTAAAAAATGGACAAACTATAAAAAGTTTATCAAGTTCTGAAAGAAACTGAGTTTACCGGCCGGCTGCTTAGAGAAGAATCGGTATAAAGTATTATTTCTGAAGTTTGTAGCAAGTCGAATTTTCATTTTCATATGTGCTTTTGTGTTGATCACATCAGCTAAAATAAGCGATGAAGCGAAATTCAGTCTTTTTTTTATCCCATTCCCTCTTCTGTCTGACTCCACAACTGGTTCCAATGGTTTCTTCCTTGCAGCTGTGGGCTGCAAGCTACTAGCTTTTCCTTTATTTTATTGTATATTTATTGTTACATGATTCTTATAGAACATGTTTTGAAACCCACAGATGCTCTAAACCGATAATTTACTCTGATTGGTTTATTTCTTAAAGGTGACAGCTACGAGTTTAACTCCTCCCTGCCACCAGGTGGGGGAATCACAGTCGTTCATTCTCGTTCCAACCATTCTCGTTCCAACCTTAAGTTCAACAGTATTTAGCATTAGCGAGCTGTCTATAATTTGGAGAACAGGCTCCAAGACTGAAAATTTTCATCAACCATCTTGCAGAACTTCAAAGCTAAACTGTTTGTGTAAAAGATGCATCTGCCTCAAATCCACAAAACCTGCTTTGGCATCACTTCCTGATGCTACTCCGACAGTGTGATCGAGTATTTGACATGAACACCGTTAAAGGGAAGTTAACATGTTAACTTTAGCAGCCCTACATACAACAGATAATAAAACATAGAAACATGTCTGATGTCTGAATTTAGACCTGAATGACTGAGATTTTTTTCTAACCCTGCAGTATGAAAACTTTCAGACTTTGCTACAGATGGCTTACGCTGCACTAGATCTTGTAACCTGCACTCCTCTGACCTGTTTATTGAATGCTACAAGCCTGGTTTTATCTATTTGAATTATTCTCATGATCTTTTATAGCTTCCAAATACTGCATCAGTCCTGAGTACATGATTCGTTCCTTCGTAAAAACGTGCACACAAACATTGTGATAACGATGCTCTGACTGAATTCAGCACTTTTAGTTGTTTCTGTCCAAGTATCATTAGGTGAGACGCCCAATCAGGAGGAGAGCTTGTTAGTGCAGACAGAGCTGGATCCACAGGGGGTCGTTATAATTAGCTCTGATTTAAAATCTTTCAGCTGCACTCCCAGTTTGTTACCAGAGTGAAGACCAGTCTGATCAGTCCTGCTGTGAAAACATCACCTGATGCAAACTTCGAGATGCAACTTTTAAAAACACAACAAACTCGGTCGGGCGCCTGCCGATGACGCAGTTTAACTATGAGACATGATTGCACGTATAAACAGCATTTATCATAATTATTAGGGTCTAATTTAATCAATAAATGAAGTAATTGTTTACATTTGCTGCATCATGAGTGAGTTTTCCAGACAGGTTTTATCTTCCTCTGCTGTTTTTGTTTGCGTCTCAAAGCCCGGGACGCTCCGCTGGCGACACACCGAGGTTGTAGTTTGCAGCTTTATGTGAAAATGAGAATTAATCCTGTTAATGTGACACATTTAAACATACTTATGACAGGTTTGTGTGAATTACATGCAAATAAAAAGTGACAGCTGAGAAGAATGTTTAATCTGCAGGTCTGACAGATTAATCACCAGCAGATAATGAAAAGTATGAATCACAGCAGGATTACCTTGATGATGGCGCTCTGTGTTTCTGTCGAAGCCGAGCTGCTTGTCCATCAGTCTGGGATGGATTGAAAACAGATGAGCATGTGCAGGGGGTTAAAGTTTAGCTAAACTTTAAGTTGCTTTTACACTTCAGGAAACTAAATGTAACAAAACTGGGATTTTTTAACCACATTTGTAAGGAGTCTCTCTCATGATGCTACTATAGTTTATATGAATTTTCTTCTACCCTGTAAATTCTAACTCATTCTGGCTACTTAAAAAATTATGCAAATTTGCTGCGTTGAAAAAAATCGTGATTTGTTAACTTGTGTGACGTGAGTTCAACTTAAATATTTTTGGTTAATTGAACTTTTCTAAGCTTGATCAGTTTGATTTTACTGGATGTTCATGAGGGTGTGCAAGAAACTTGTTTAAATTAATTTCACATAAATTAGAAGCTATGCTTCAGGAAATGTTTCATTTCAAGTTAATCTTAAAGTAATTGATGAAGTCAATATGTGACTTGTTTTTCATCAAGACATGGTGGATCTTCTGCTGTAACTATTGTCAGACTCCTTACATAACTAACAAACTGGCTTTTAACACAGGAATGAGCAGGAACATGTTTATACACTAAAACTATGCTGAATGGTGGATTATTGCAGATTTAGTTCAACATGGAGACCAGAACATGATTTTCTGTCTGTTAGCTGCAGAACTGGAAGGAGGAAAAACAAAAAGTTCTTTAAAAATTATTTTTGCTTTTTAAAGTGTAATTTAGCTATTAATAATTTGCCAAAGTAAAAGTAAAAGGTCAGGTTTCATACAGTGAATTATCTCTGAAAAGTTGTTTATAGAAGGGAAGCATTGTGGGAAATTCTGTAAATAAATAATTAAAAACATAAATAAATAATATAATATATATAATAATATAATATAATAATATATATAATATAATATAATATTTAAATAAAATAAATAAACTTTATTTTAAATAATCTACAGTCTGTATGTTCTCTTAAACCCACTTCATAAATTATTCTTGTGTTTTTCAGCAAGTAAAACAAGGGGGAAGTACTACTTTTATAAATATTGGCCCACACTACCAAAAAAATAGGTCAAATCATCAGTTTTTTTAGTAATTAATGATAACCTAACAAAACCCAAACAATGAATATGATAGATAATGATGATTACACTTCAAAATATTAAACATGGAGCTCAGACTGGGAACACCAGTATAACTACCAGTTTGTAGTACTAGTAGTAGTTTTGTAAAAAAAAGAAAAGAAGAAGGTAGCAACATGTATCGTAGGAGATCGGTCTGCAATAAATGAGAAACTTACAAACATGTTGGGCTCATTTTTTCTCACCCTTGCAATTAAATGACTCATTGCTTATTGCCTCGTATTGATAATAAAAGTTTGTCTGTTGTCAGGGTCGTATATTGCACACAAGCTGTAAGAGTTTAAATAAAACTATTTTAAGTTCAACCAACTCAAATATTTAAGCAATTAATGAGAAATTCCAACACGGTGAGCTGGAATTCGTCTTCTTTAAAGTCTGTTCCTGTTATTCTAGTTAATATAAAAGATGTTTGCGACTCAAAAGTTTTAAAGGGTTGTTTTTATTTTATTTTCACGTCTTGGATTGGAGGGGAGAACGATGCCAGTTAAAAGCTTGAAAAGTTGAGGACAGGCCGGGTGAGCTGTCCTTGGAGACAAGGAGGGATTTAATGGGTGAGCAGGAGGAAGGAGGGTTCAGCAGCGAACGTGGCTGAAAGTGAGAACGGCTGTTTGGTTAGACGGTGCTTGAAAATGAGAACAGGCTGGTAGACGAGTTAACATCTGAAAATGAAAATGTAACGTCATACAATCCTCACATGCAACGGTGCAAATCAAAACAATGTCATTTTGGCATGAATGCGCTGCGTATCTTCGTATTCAAGATTTTCTAAACATTATATCTTATTTATTTTACGTTTTTATTATAATTCCTAACGACCAACTTTCATTGAACAAGTTCATACTGCAGGAAGACTCCTGATCTAAACCCAGTTGAAAAAAATCTCATATCTGTTTTTTTACATCCATATACATATGCGTATCGCTTTATAATATTGCCGAAGTACGATCAATTAAAACCTTACTGCAAATTCCGACATAGTTGTTTTTATTCACGAACATGTGTAGTCCAGTTAAACACCGCATTTTGCCGTCTTGGGTAAAAAGCTACGTTATCGTAAAGTTTTTAACAAAAGCTCAACATCATTTTAACATTATTTAAGAAAATTAAAAATCAATCGAAATTTAAATAAAAATGAAATAAATGTGTTTGGTAGCAGGCTTTCCTGACAATATGGCTGCATAAAAAAAGAGTCACATGACGTCTGGAGATCTGCAGTGGGACTGGACTTTACCAGCCTTGATACAAAGTGTTTGTTATGTAATAATAATGTTCAGAATTCAGTAGAAATAATGTTTTATTTGTTTTTAATTAGAAATCTAACAATTTTTTCTACTTTACTGTGACCAGAAATGGGCATCTTTAGTTTAGCAGCCTACATCCATGTCAGATTTGATGCCAGCTCCTCCTTTATGATTAACATAAATAAATAAATAAATAAATGAATAGATAAATAAATAAATAATAAACAAATAAATAAGATATTCTATAAACAATAAATACTAT
>JBBBVT010000025.1:2290110-2302526 GCA_037177035.1 Craterocephalus eyresii
ATCTTTAGTTTAGCAGCCTACATCCATGTCAGATTTGATGCCAGCTCCTCCTTTATGATTAACATAAATAAATAAATGAATAGATAAATAAATAAATAATAAACAAATAAATAAGATATTCTATAAACAATAAATACTATTGAAATGAAATAAACGTTATTTTGAATAAAATATAGTCTGTATTTTCTCTTAAACCCACTTCATGAATTATTCTTAAAGCGTTCTTCAGCAAAAAAAACAAGGGGGAAGTACTAATTTAATAAGTTTTGCCTTTAAGTAAGATAAGATAAGTAGTATCTTTAGATTAGCAGCCTTCATCTGTGTAATATTAAGATTGTATGGCTTTTTTAAAAAATTTGTTAGCGGCTGGAGTTACACAGAAAGTACGGGGTGCAGTTATAACTTAATGTGTCAGTGTCGCATACCCCTGAAATGATCTTTGCACCCCCAGGTTTAGGAGAGGCAGCTTCTCTCCACCTCCCTGTTAGCTTATGAAGACTTTTTTATTCTGGTTCATCTCTGCAGCATCGGTTTCTCTAATGTTGAAGTATATGTGGAAAGCCAGGGATCTGGGGAAAACCTTTCGCATCTCTCAGCTCTTGCCTCAGCGGGATGAGAATAGTTTTCAGTGTTAAAGGGCATCTTATGCAAATGTCAGAGCTCGAATTTCTCAACATTGTCTGGCGTTAATAAGAAAAAATGGCTGTAAAGTCAGCAAACTGATTCACTAATGTCAACTCCTCATCAATATTAATGTCGACGTAGCAAACATAAGCCAACACTTGACAGCACGAGCTGCTGATTGTACCGAACCTCAGCCAGCTCCATTATTATTATTCCACGTCTCCGCTGCTGGAGGGGGAATGTGGTGTTCCTTCTGTCCGTGGTGAGTTATTCAGATGTGTGGATGAAACTCTGAATAACTTTCTTTAGCTTGAAAATCATTTTTAAGACTTCAGTCATGGAACTTATTATGTGTAGATAAAAATTTTACCACTCTGAAAAATGTCTAAATGTTCTCGTAGAACAGAATACAGAGGTTAAAGAAATGTCCCAGATGTAAAGAAACAACTAGAATTTCCTTGTTTGCATTTTTTGACTTTACATTCAGATTCCTGAGGTTAAGTTTATCTGTGGAGCCAGTCAAATGGCTTTTTTTTATTAATCTGGACAAAACTTTACCTGTAAATCATCTTTTAGCCTCTTGCACCTGAACACTGAAGCCTGGAGGGTAATGCAGGCAGGGTTTTCAGACCTAAGGAGGGATTTCAGTACTAAAGTCAACAGGCTGCCTTTAGAAGTATCTCCTATCAGACATTGGTTTTTCCAAAATATAACATGCACATTTCATTCATGAAACATGATGGATTAAACAGAGATGCTGTACATTTTATGAGCATGAAGCTCATCCATCTTTCAGGAGACGTTTGGTAGAGTATGAGTAAGACTTGCCGATGGGTCATTATGGTTCATGCTCCATGAAAAGACTGAAACTGGCTGAGCTCTTCAGTCACCGACAACATGATTGCTCACATTCAGAATAAAGGAGTCACTCTTTGAAATGTCTGCTGTACAGCCGTGTTTGAAGCGCCGTATAAGTTACCTGGTGTCCTTGTAAAAGATACTAAACCGTCATATGACCCCGTTGCAACACGAGACTGAAGGGTTTACAATTTCCATCTGATTGTAAAGGAAACGTCTCAAAAGTTGCCTCGTAGAAACATTCGTTATGGTTATTTTGCATCAGCAGCTCTGAAGTGAATAAACTCGTCTGAGGTCCTGAAACCAGAAAACATCTTGGTTATCATAGTTTTTTCTGTCACAAGCTTTACACCTGTCCTTTTCTTCCATAACACAAAAATTAATATACCTTTTTTCCATTTCTCAGACATTTTTCATTCAGATGATGGTGAATAGAAAATCTAAGTTGCCAGGATGGACATGAACTGCATAGCTCCATTTGCCCTTTGACATCATTCAGCCGTACAGTGCATGGACCAATATTTAATGTATGCGCGAGTTAAGGCTTACTAAACTTTTTCTTTTGCAAAAGCTACATGTTTTGATTGGAAAATAATAACAAATATACAAAAATATGAATAAAAAGAAAAAAACCAAAAAGGAAAACACTAAAGTACAAAAGAAGTGGGTGGAAGCTCATCTGATCCATAATTAGAATTAATTACTAAACATTACATCATCTTTCAATAAAAAAGTAGCAACAGTATTCAGTAGAAATATTTCATAGCCTTTTTAAAGCATAAGAACATGATTAAAAATATTATTTTGTAGCATTTGATTACATTTTTTGATATTTTGATATTTTATATATTTTCAGCTGCCAAAACGTTGGCTATAAGGTAATGATTAGATTTTGGTTGAAAACTCCATCAATTCTTTGAATTTGGGAGCCCTGGTCATTGTTTTGTTTTTAAATAAAACACTATCATAAACGCTTGATGCTGCGTTCTCGGCTTCATTTTGCTTCAATCTATGCTTTTGAATGCAGTTTTTTTAAGCTTACACCTCAGAAATGGTTGAGGGAAAACTAAGCTGAAAGGGAATAAACCCATTGAAAGTTGATTCACATGGAGACCAATGCAAGACGCTGGACAAAACCTTATCAAACAATGGGAAAATAAAGTGGAATAAAATATGATTTTATGATATGGAGTGAAATTTAAGTCAATAGATTGAAAATACCAATAATATTGAATTAAAAGCTTAGCTAGAACGGTAATTCGCTAGGTTTCTCTTGAAAATATCAGGTCTCATCTTCTCTCAGATAATCTGTAAAAGCTAAAAGACGGCTTTACATACCGTTTTATCCCCACATTAATAAACCAGACCAACCCTGATGACCTGAAGGTAAGTCAGATTAATACTTAAAACTTATAAAAGTAATTTAAAATCAATTCAGACAAAAAAAGTTTCTCACTGATCCTCCCCATAGCTGCAGAGTAATCAGAGAATTTCTGTATGGAGGTGTGCAGAGGGAAGATAAATCTTGCTGCACATCTCAGACACACCAGCGCTCAGTCTGCTGTCTCCTTATAAACCCACCTGGCTGTGGAGGAACCCACCTGGATTTTATGGAGCTTCTCACATAACAGATCAGCTGAATTGTATCAAAAGCACTTTAGAAATAAAACAACATTTTCCTTATCGTGCCGCCTGATTGGTCTGGATGAGAGGGGGCTCGCTGGAGCAGGTAGATGATGTCGTCTTCAACCCCGAGCCCATTAACAGAAGGAAGTTGTAATGGTGTTTATTGAGGTGAGGAAAGAACAGTTTGCAGGACTTTAATGTGAGACGTAGAGCAGCTGGTTTGGAGTCATTTACAGCAGATGGATGAGATTTCTTTTAGGCAGGTGTCTCCCGCAGCGCAGCAACTTTAAATTAGTCATGTTTAAAGCTGCAGGCATGGAAGAGACCTTAACCGTTATCCCATGCTGTGAGGTGGCTTCTTCATAAAGTGCTCTGAAGCTCGCTGCCGTTCATTAAACATAAATATTTTTATCTTTTAGTGCAGAATAGAATCTTACCTCAGTCTGACTTTCGTTACTTTGCAATCAATACATTTCAGAGTAACCAGAGATGAGATTCAGAGATTATATAATGGGTATATCTTGCATTTCATTGGAGAAGTTGCTCCGAGGATTTTAGATAAAGCATAAATTTTACGCTAACTTATATGTGAATTTTCAGGGAACTTGAATAACCTCATAGAGTGGCTTGGAAGCTAAATTCATCCTGATGTGTCCATTTTATATGCATGATTACGTCATGATATCATGTAGCCTATGCACATTAACCCTTCAGAGTCTGAGGGCATTTTGGGGGTTTTTCGTCGCCTGGTATTTCTTGTGTATTGTTGTTAATAAAACAGTAATCTAATAATTCACAATCAAGTATTATATCTCTGTTTTCAGGACAACCTGGGCTTTCATAATATTCATGATGCACTGGTGTCACATGAATGACATAAAAATTATGGAATCATAAAGAGAAAGGAAAGAATAAAACAGAAAATTACATCCACTGAAAATACCCAGTGACCTGCAATAAACATGTAGACACTATAGAAATGCAATTTAGAGTCTTGGGGATACTAGAGTAGAAGATTAAACCTGTGACTATAATACAAATGTCAAAATTGTCCCATAAGTGCAAAAAACTCCCATTCACCCACTTTTTCAGTCTGCTATGAGCTATATCACATATTTTACCCTTTGCAGTGTTTTTTTCTAATATAGAATTAAAGAAATTGCACAAAAATAAGTAACATGGCTAGTAGTAGCATATATTACCGTAATGTGTGTAATTACACACTATTCCAGTCTTTAAACATCAATTATTGCATCACTGCACAGTTTCATTCATGGAGACGCATTGCGGACAGAAAAGTGAAGCATTAATGATCTTTGGTGCACCATGTGACGGAAAAGAAGCTCTGTGATTGGATATTTCACCTCATGTGATACCGTTGGATTGGACACTGACTTTCTAACACTCATAGCTTCTGTACACACAGACAGAGATACCAGTAACGCGTTAGAAAGTAACGAGTTACAGTAATCTGACTACAAATATCAATAATTTGTAATCTAACGCGTTACAATGTCCGATTAAGTAATTACATTAGCATTACTCATGTTCCATATCATGCGTTACTTTACACCACTTTAATCAAAGAAATACTGCTCACTTACGTCTCAAATTGGCTCGTTAGAAGTCAATCTGATTACGCAATGGTTCCGTCGAAAATAGTGTCTATATTTAACTCAAAACACCTTCTCAGTCACGGTGGTACAGATATCTTATGAACTCATAAGCATGCAGTTGCATTTTCTCCGATGAAACTCGACCTTTTTTAATGAAAAAAACAAGAATTTGCAAATGACTTTAGAAAAAAATATGACATAGAAACTTACTGCCCTGGTGCATGATGGGAAGTCCGCCTCGTCCACTTCCTCATCAGATCTTTTTCCAAACCAATAATAAGATAGAATTATTTTAACTAAGTCCGTTACTCAGGTATATGAAGGTAGGGCTGAAGCACTGGTTGAATGATTTACACAGTTAAGAAGAGACTGACTCTATGTTCATAGAAGGTTAAAAACAAGTAAAAGTTATAAGTTGCAAAACATTGTGAAGTCACCGCTGTAACTAATGCACTTTCATTAAAGCATATGCAAAAAAAATCTGTTGTTATTTTTATGTTTGGGGGTTTTAACTAATAAAGTAACTAGTAATCTAAATTAGTTACTCCTAAACCTTAGTAATCAGTAAAGTAATTGGATTACTTTTTAATGAACTAATCAGTAATCTGTGGCATCACTGCATACAGACATACCGGAACTACTATATCGGCCTAAAGCTTGAAGTGTTTTCTTTGCAGAGAAAAAAGAAGTCGCTACTATCCAGAGATACGCGGTTTTGTCCAACACATGTTGACTTTGGAAGGTTAATACAGCGCCGAACCGAAGGCTAAAAGTGTGAGAAAGCCCAGGTGAAATATATTTTATCTGAAATATTAAACACGTGTTGGGCTTATGGAGGAATTTACTCCAATTCAGAGAAACTGTGTCTCAAAATGATAAAATTTTTGACTTGAATTCATTGGTATGAAGCAGCGTTAGTCTTCCTCGCACTTCAGAGCTGAAGTTAGACATCCTGCAAAGGGAGCGATGGATGTTTACAAGGAAGCGTGTTACAGTATATTTGTCAACAAGGAGAAGAGCATCTCGCCTCGTCTGCCCTGAAAGTGCGACCTGAATCTTTTATCAGCCTTTTGACACAATAAAATGTTCATCAGGAGAGAAAAAAAACGTGGATTTATAGAAGAACGCGATGGAAGAGCGTCGCTCTGACATGAACTATTCACATCGGAGGCATTTATATGACAGAACGACTGAGGATGAGTTGAAAATGGCAAGACTGACACCAATCTGTCAGATGTCCCACACACACAAACACAATCCTACAATAATGAAGATGAAATGAAGACGAGGAGGAGGAGGAGTGGAGGAAGAATGGAACAGAGAGGAGGAAGACGGTCTGTCACTTATTGACAAATTATGTTTTCGGTCTGATTTAACTGCAGGGCTGCTTTCCTTCAGGCTGATCAGTCCTGAGGTTTTTAATTTATCTTGTTTATCTCATTGTCCCCCCCCCCCCATCGCTCTGCGTTCACATTAAACTCTGCGTCTGTGCAAGTGTAGGTGAGCCTCCGTGACAGCTCTTAGATCTAATGAAGCAGCTCACAGCAGATATAAATATCACTTCAAGTTTATTAAGAAGCGGCGGCGCGTTTGTGTGCAAAGGAAAAGTCGGATTACAGATCGTCTGCAGGAATGTCGTCATGTTTTAAAGCAGTGCTGCCAGATTTAGATGCAAATCCGACACAATACGCACATGAATATTAACGCGCGTCACCACAGAGAGCAGTGTCAATGCTCAGAAGGAATGAATAAATGATCCACTTTGCTTGTCGGTTCTGGATCTCTTCATGAAAGCCATCATGTTCTTAGATGATGGTCTCCAGGGATGTAAATAAATTCTGCCCATGCAACTTCTGATATGCTTGTAATGGAGGAGAAAACGTCTATTAATATCCATTTTCCTACAAAAACAAAGTTTACTGTTAATTCAACCTTCCTGAGCTGTTTCTTTTGGGTGGGAGGTTATCCAGGGTGGCCCAGTCCTCCCAGGCCCTCCATGGCTGTGGGGGCTCTTCCCGTATGGAGCTCAAATCAGGACATTAGTTTTCTGTAACACTAACAAATAGGGACGTCCGTTTCAGATGTTGTCCTTATCTTCATACTTCGACGATCTTTCAGACACCGGATGGTGGCAGTAATGCATCGTTACGAGGTTCTTACGAACCTCGAAACCACCTCAGTTTTCTCAGATACTGTGTGGCTGAACCTTTAAGTGAAACTTTCAACTTAAAGGTTCTGTGTCCATTTCTGCTTTAAATTTGCCGGTGAAGCTGGATTTGCAGATGAAAGTGGCATGAGCATTAACAGGGGAGGAGGAAAAAGTTTGAATCATTTTCTTTTCAGAATTGTTGAAATGCCAGATTGTAATTGAGAACAAAATCGGATAAATTGCCCAGCCCTATCCCACATGTGAACATTTATTTTTTTATTTTTACTTTTATTTATTTTTTTATCCCACATGTATGGTAGAGTTTCGGATAGATAAAGTTGTCCGTCTTGGATTCCTCAGGGATACATTTGCACTGGGATGGGTGCAGTCCTGCTGGTTTTGGATGTTTCCTGCTTGGGTAGAACTGTTAAGAAGTGCCTTATGTAGCAAGGAAACATCTAAAACCTGCAGGACTGCAGCCCTCGTGGGACCAAACTGAAAAACTCTGGTTTAAGGTGCTGCAATGCTCCACTCAACCCGCTTGAAATGTTGTGGTAGAGCTGTGCAGACATTAATCCTGTAAACCTCAATGTGAGAGAACGACAATTCGCGCTCAATTCATAACAGAACTTTCCAAGAGTTTCTGACACATTAGAGGAAGGAGGTTGTGTGTCATGAGACAGAAAATGATCCTGGGACTAAAGTGCAATCTGTCAGCAACACCCCTGAAACAAAGAGCATTTTTCTGCTGCCTTAATGTGCTCGTGTTGCACTTGAAACATGCTGTAATCAGATGTAATGTACAGGAACAGGATGCAAAACGCTGGAAATGAGTGGAAGGAAGGCCTTCGTGTGAGGACTCCCTGTTGATTTACAGCAGTATCAGTGATGAGGTGCATCGGCAGGGCGTGAGACTTATTTACTGGTGCTGTTTTAGTTTGGCTAAAATGCAAGAAAGACACAAAGATGCATCTACGACAATGGCATTAAAAGCTTAAAGATTAAAAGCGAGTAGAAAAAGCAAATATGCTTTTGTCTCTGCTTCTCTGTGAATCCTCTGTGTTCCGGCTTATTTCTTAATGGTGATTAAAATATTCCTTTGAACTTCTCTTTAGCTGCAAAAGACAATAGCTGCGCTTCCGTGACACTATATCTCAAAATAAAACGCAAAATAAGTACGATTGCAGTTTGCAGGCATTTCCACTGACTGGTGTTTAATGCATAATTCTCGTAAAATCTCGTACTGTGAGACTCCACTTTGAGGAAGTTTTATGTTGTGGAATATTTACTGTTAATCCAAGATGGCGGTTATATTTTACTGTTTAACCTCCTGAGTCCTAGCATCCCCACACAAAGACATCACATATTTATAATGCTAGATTCTGAGTAACGGGAACTTTTGAAACACCTACATTGTAATTTGGTGGTGTCAGAAAAGATTTTAATATTCAGTTTAAGATTATTTTTTATATCTACATATATAATAAGGTTGGGATGATATGCTTTCCTTCCATTTAAATTCCTTGATGATTTTTTTGGGTGACGATTTAATTTAAATTGCAATCTCATGATTCTTCAATATTCCAGATTTTTGTGGAGAAAAACAAAAAATTTCACAAAAAATGTTTTTGCCAGTATTTTTTGTATTATTTATTGATTAGGAAAAAAGTATTTTTCCCTAATTATTGTTATTATTTCAATTAGGAAAAAACAACACACTAGCCAGACCAACATTCTACTGCTATAATGCCTGACAAGACAAATAAAAAAAGATAAATAAAAATAATAATAAAAATTAAAGTAAAAAAATATTTTTGTATTTATTTGAAAAAAAAAATCGCTTTTACAATTGTGAAATAAAAAAATCCCGCTATTCAATTTTTGAACAAAATCATTGATTTTAAAATTGCAAATTAAGAAAATCATTTAAAAAAATCTATTCAATTTTCCTATTGCTTGAAATATAATAACATATGTATCTTAATTAAATATAAGGATTATCCAAAATCATACATTTCTATTTATTGGTCCATCCTGACGCTGATTGCCAGAAGAAATCTCTAACGTAAGTCCCATTAAAGCTGGGGTGTCAGGGGTTTAATTATTTGTTAAAAGATGAGCCTCCTACTCGGGTCATACACTATGCACCATCTTTACTTAAAACAAACTTGTCATGTGACCCCGCAACGTCACATAACGTGTAATGTTTCCGTTACACTTTTGCAAAATAATTGCATATCAGTACGTCTGAAAAACCTCCTTATGAGAGTAATATTTGAGAGGTTTTTTGAAATGTTACTATTACCAGATTTTCATTGGGATATTTATTTCTAGGGACACTGACTTGAGTCAGTGTTGCCCATGAAGCGGGTCAGCACTGTAAGTAAAGAAGCCTGATGCCCAACGATGAAAGGAGGGTAATAATCAGGTTCTGGTTGAACCCTACTGTCATATCAAGCAATTCTTGACAGACGTTCTTATGAATGCAGACAGACGAGTCCTTTCATGGATTAAAAGTGTCCATCAGACCTTCCTGTGGTAGAGATGATGCAACAAAAAGCAATACAATCCAACCTCAGGAGCACATATACTTTTATATATGCATGAAAAGGAAGGAAAGGTTGTTTTTTTTTGTTTCAGGTAGGTGGTGGGAAGCCATTACTCTAAAAACAGAAAATTACATCCTCTTGCTCTGATAATCTCTGACTGTCACAGTTTGTCTTTGATGTGCAGATGACTGACATCTGTTTTAGTGCACAGATGGATGTAAAAGCACCACTGTGTTTCTGGATGAGTTAAATGTGTTTATAAGCTTTTCATACCTTTTTGATACGACGAGTTCTGGCATAAATACGCTGCTGACCGCTGTGTTGCACCAGCTCTCCCTTTGAATGTTCTTCTGACTGTCAGCTGCAGAACATTTCAAGCAATCCTTTGTAGTTCTGATCAATTCATAATGTGCCAAATGTTTTCAGCGGGTTATTTAGCATCCTTGCCTGAAAGAGGCCCTGTCGGGATGGCATTTATTTTATTATTTAACCTTTACGTAACCAGAAAAAGCCTCATTGAAATTATTTTTGTAGCCAAGACAGCAGCTGAATAACTCCACTTTAAAACTGGCTGAGGTTTTAAAAACTAAGTTAAACATGGAAAAACAAGTTAAAGATCCCCAAATCCAGCAGAACATCCACAAACGGATGTAACTGCCTCCAAATCATCCAACATTTTCTTAAAAGCATCCAGTGAGACCATGTTTCAAGTCTTTGCATCCCCCTTGATTTCTTGCCAGATAGCAGAATAGTTGTCAAGCCTCATTTATGCTCCGTTCCCGGCAAAGGAAGCAGAGTACAAGAAATCCCTTTTTCCCATCTTCTTTTGTACCGTTGGGACTGAAAAAATAAAAACTCCTGAAGAAAGACTCTTAAGGACCTGATCTCTGCAGATGGAGAAAAGTTGATAGGTAGGAAGGAAGCAGACTAATAACAGCTGTGTAAATAAGAATAAGCTGCAGTGATGAATAAGTGAGCTAGACTCTGAGACGATGCATGCATGTTTGAACATCTAAGGTAAAAGCTGTTTGGTCATTCAGCATTAACGGCTCCTGCAGAGGATATAAGTACATGCTCATCCCGATATGAATTCCCCTGCATTTCCTGCCAGACAGCAGCGTAGTTCTTCAGTCTCTTTATATCACTTTACATTCATAAATAGGTAAGATTGCTTCAAACATAGTCTCTGTCCATATACTCCCATGCATGTTTTACACTGGCATAACCAGAAATTTATCCACTAGAGGAGGGGTGCCCAAGGCCAGCCATGGAGAGGTACTATCCTGCTACTTTCAGATGCATCCTTTCTTGAACATATCAAAGCTGCTTCCATGTTTCTTCCCAAATAGTCACATATAGGCTTTATGGCTCAACACTGCCCCTGCAGCTTCTGATGGTGAAACTGCATTTGCAACATCTGGGATGGACTGAAATATGAAAGTAAAAGGATTAAATTATTACTTTAGCTGTGCTTTTTGTAAATATTTGGTATCTGAATCACTACAAACTCAAAACCTTTCAGATACAATCCTGTTACAGTTTGAGGCTCACAAAGTTTATATATCTATCTATTTATCTATCTATACACAACTGACAGGATCCTTGTGCCATTGGATTTGTTTTTATTTATCTAAATTATTCAACAGATATTAAAAGCAATGGAATCTTTTTATTCAAAAATGAAATTATGGTTGTGAAATATCAAGTTTGACTTGCCATTTTTCTTAATAGTTTAAATTTACCTTCAGCAGGTTAAATATGTTAGATTATATCGGACGATAAATCATTGAAACACGTAAAACCTGCAGGAATGAGGACCTTAAGAACCGGGTGAGGTGGCTCTGGCATCTGGTTAGGACGCTTCCTAGACTCCTCCCGAACGAGTGGGAAGAAATGGCCATCCTCAGATATGTGGATGGATGCATGAGTTGATGCAAACCTTCAACATAATGGCTGGAAACTGAAGAAACAAAGAGCTACGATGATCTGGTCCACAGTTTTCCAGCTGTTGCTGGACGCTGATAGGGCTGTGCAAGAGTGGACAAAAATTCCTCGACAACCATGACAAGGTTAAAAAGAAAAACAGTTACTGCTGCCGAAGGAGCTTTTATGACCTGCTGGATCATGAGAAAGATTTAGTTTTGCACACTGCTTCTGCTGTGAACCATCTGAGGTTGTTTGTACCTCGATATAAGAGCCGGTCAGGACCAGATCTCATCACATTGTGTCCTGGTTTATAAAGACGGATTTAAAAGGGGTTTACTCTCTTTTTCACTTGGAGGCTCAGGCAACCTGGATTTAGAGTGGAGTGTGTGGGAGGTAGGCTGTGGCATCTCCTGCAACCTTGTAAGTGTATAGAAGCAATCACATTTTTGAATCAGCTCTAAATGCCATCAAAATTGAAAAACTTATCCACAATTTCCTGTTCTCAAAGCCCAAGGACAGAGACCGAGCAAGTGAAACTAAATGAAATGTAAGGCTCCCATCAAACAAAGAAAAGTGCAGATAAATGAACAGTGGTTTGTGTGAAGATGCTGAAAGAACTCATGGTGGTGCTTCCAGAAAGTCTAAAGTTTATTAAAAGATCTGATTAAATCACTGAAAAGTAAACGAAAGTGAAGCTGAATGCTGAAGATGCTGAATGCTCAGAATGCTGAACATCGTATAGGTATATGTGTGTACATATATAAAATCTTCCCTTGGACACCACATGGGGTCCCATAGTAACAGAAAAATGTGTGTCATCAGCGTAAAAGTGAATAGAATATTCCACATCCAGACTTTTCAGTCACATTGGAGCTAAAATACCCGAACATGTGGTTGTAAGTAATTAGATTTGTATAAATCCCACATTATGTATCATCTGCATATATATCCATGCATCTTCATTTATCATATCCAACACCATCCCTTTACGAGCATCTTTCCCAGCATCATTTCCTTCATCATCCAAGCATCTTACCCAGCATCATCCTAGCATCAGATGTTCTCCTG
>JBBBVT010000025.1:2353305-2365662 GCA_037177035.1 Craterocephalus eyresii
CTTGCTTTGTCGTACGTGTAGCTCGGTCCTGGGATCACTGACCAAATCAAACTGGAATTAATTTTATTGATTCAATATGCTTCATATCTACGAGAAAAAACTCCCTAAGCTGTTGGATCGATTATTGTCGAGAAGAAATTACTTTCTATCTAATCAGGAAAAAATCTAATAAAAAACAACCCATCTTCCACCACTAGAATACAATGTTACAACGGTTACCAGATGCACAACCAATAGTTTGTTTTATTGTAAGTGTATAGACACTTTAATTACTAAACTGAGCTGAGAATGAAAATTAAGGGGTGATTAGAAGAATCATTAAAAACTGACGTAACACTAAAACTCTCAACTTTGGTCTGTATTATTGGTTCTGATATTAATAAGTTCTGAATAAATACATATATTGTTAAAATATTATCCATTAAAACTCAGCTAGACGTCCCCAAGTGCTATCACTTAAATCATCACCATATTCTCAGGAACACCAGTGTGAAACCCTGAATAGCTTACCCTTCAGTAACCTACGTAGGTTTTCCAGACATCTCTGTCCCATAGGAGGTTTACAATCCAGCTGCAAATTGGAGTGTTTATTCAAATATGCTGCATTTTCTCCATTAAAAGATTACTATCACCACTAAGAGACCTGTATTTTGATGTCAAAATTGTGATGAAAGAGCTTCCTTTCAAATTTTCCACCAATTAGATGGTTTACCATGATGGGAAAGCTAAAAGAAAAAAGGTCTATGTGTGTCTGAAAGGAAGAAAAATAATCTTATTCGCGTGGCATAAAGCCAAGAAGATGTTTTTGAAGCACGGTGGCGCTAAAAGGCATCACTTAAACCTCATAATCTGACAACTGAGAAAGATGAAGATACTCCTTGTAGAAATAGAAATAGAGATGGAGATGGAAATAAAAAACCAGTGTGATATCAGAATTCTCTTGGTTCAAAATGAATCCACTAGGGGGCAGAAGACAATCACCAGAATTTGTACGACAGGGTTTCCAGCCAAGTTTCTACCATATGGTGATGCAAGACGTCTCTGAAACTCAATCAAATGATACATTAGGCATTAAAAGGTTAACATAAAGTAAAACCTTCAATAGTAAAACCTGAATTAAACCCAGGACAAGACTAACTTAGATCATTTTACACCATGACTCAGAAAGATTTATTAGTCTGCTTTAAGACTTGAAAAATGAATAAATATCAATTATTATGAATAAAAAATAATGGAAGAAACACTACATATATGAAATTTTGTGTAAAACACTTCAGAAAATCTAACAGATACAAATCTGTACAAAATGACACGATGGAAGTTTGTTCATGCATTAACTGTATGCTTAACTCAGTGTCATTAAAGGAAAAAACAGCAGAGAGTAAAGGGAACATAACTCAAATACAGTTAGAAAAAAAAAACTTTATTGTCACTGTGTTTGATATGCTGTCAGATAAAAAAAAATACATCAAAGAAGAAATTTAACGATTTTAATACGTCAGTGATGGCTTATAGCTTGCACAGGGGTCATAACCTTTGCTAACAGGTCTTTTCAGCATTTAAATGATTGAAACTCCAAATGTTTAAGTAATATAGTCCAGGAGTGTGAGTAAAATGAAATAGGTCCCAAAACTGAGCCTTGCAGCACACCATACCAATGTTTTGGTCTTTTACCATTATGGCCCATCTTGTGCCGTAGTCTAACCTACTGGTTCCCAAACCTTTAGCCACCACCAAAATGTCATATATTAGTGTTGGTGACCTTCCCTTCTATAATGACAATTATTAATTAAATATCAGAAGAGTCGATATGCAGGATCCTCTAAATGTAAAGCTTGAAAACGGTTTTTAACCTCCTGACCCCAGCTTTACTTTGACTTACATTAGAGATTTCCTTTAGCTATTGGGGTTAGAAAGGACCAATAAATATAAATGTATGGTTTTGAATGATCCTTATTTTTATGGATATACATATTTTATTATATAGTAATTATATAGTAGATAAAAAAATGTGATTAAATTGGAAAACAAAATCTCTTCCGACATCATCATCATTGCAGTTTAAGTGTTTCACTGGTTCCTTCTACATAGAATTTAGTAAGATGGTCCATGGGAACCACTGGTCTAAGAAACTGCTCTTACAGATTATCTAATTCAAACACGGACCAATCAGCAGCAGGCTGTGTGTTAAACATGTTACCATGGTGATCCATCCAGCTTAAAAAAACACCTTTTTGACTCTAAGAACAGTGACTTTAAGCTCAGTAAGCATCAGAAGCCCATTAATCCCAGCTGGTATTCCAGCCTTTAGATCAGCAGGAAGGTTACCCCAGCAGGATTCCTCTAATACACTTTGCACAATGGCAGCTCTGGGTTTATTTTCAGTCGGGCTGTGATAGCAGCCTTTGAAGCTGTTAATGCAAAACACGGACTCTTGTTTTGCACAAACCGAATCCCTTGAAAATGAGCTGTGAGGAGAAAAGGTTACTGCAACACATAGAACCACCAAAATGGTCCATTAGGGCCTGAATTGGACTGGAAATGTCTCCCGCAGCAGCTTGTTTGGCAATGGTTTGCCCTGCAGGCCAGGCTCCGCAGAAGACAGATTAATCTCACGTTGATCAAACGTTTTAGCTTCTCTTTCAGTCATAGAGACGCTCAGATGAAGACGTTACAATCCAAACACGATGGGAGGAGAGTCTCCCGTCACAGCCTCCGTCAGCCAGCGCACATCAAACGGCGTCAGTTAGCGAGCGCGCTCCGGCCGCTGACCGCAGGACGCTCTGCCAGTCTGCATCTCGGCCTCTTTCATGTGCAGCGACTATGAATCATGAATGGATTTATTCTTTCAAGGAATTTTGAAATATTGATGTTTGGATCTCGGGCTGCTCTCCCTCCTACATGCTCACTGCTATATATATATTTTTTTTTTAATTTCTCTTCTGCTGCTGCTAGATTGGTGTCAAGTGCAGAGAGCACACACTCACACACACACACTCTTTCTTCCTAACAAGTGATTCGCATTCATTACATTTTCTACCCACAGTGTGTGTTCTCGGCTCTTGACACCAATCTTCCCCGAGGCAGAAGAGTGTGCCGCCCACTTAGATCTCTCTCCATCTTTCTCTCGCCGCTTTCTTCCACCTTTATCCAGTTGGCTGCAGTGCGATCCTAATTGGCCGTGGAAAGTCAGAGCGGCAGTGTGTTCGATGGGGCGTGTGCGTTGACCATTAAAGTTCTTCTCCTGCCATCGATTCGCACGCTGCAAAAAATAATTGCTGTTCATCAGAATTACTCATTCAAAGGTTTTTTTTTTATGCCACAAAAATAATCCTGTGATGCCTTAAAGTGGCTCAGATGTAATTCTACACCTTTGCCTCATTTAGTATGTGTGGATCTATGAATATGCAAATGAGTTGCTGCTTCTGTCTCCAGCGCTCGCCTGCAGCTGGATTATAACCGCTCACCTTCCACTCTGTGAAACTAGTCTGCACAGCACAATGGCAAGTTGTAATATGGAAGAAATTCAGGCATTAATGTTGAAACCGGTTGAGAGGAAATAAATAAATAAAAGGGCCAGCGGGGTCGGCGCCATAAAATACTCATGCACTGAGTTGGAAGAAGTCTCCAACAGCAGCCTTTGTCCTGACTGTGATAGCAAGCGGATGTAGCTAATGCTAATCATGCCTAATCCTGCAAGTTTGTAGAATTTCTCAGGGACTTATCTCCTGTGTTCAATTCAGCTTTATCTGTACAGCAACAATCACCAGAAGCTAATCTCAGGGAATTTTATAGATACTTATCAATGCAAGCCTCTTTGGTATCAATTAAAATAAATCTACATGATGGAAGACCAAGAGGGTCATAAAAAATGTACATTACTAAATATAATTTCAGATTATTCATTTAAAGCATTTTGTAATTATTGGAAAACAATTAAAGAGGAATGCATATTGCAATTAATTCAAGTCCTATTTCTAAAAAGAGAACTAAATTACAGAATTCATAGATTTAGTTAGAAATACTTTTCCATATTGTACATTTAAAAAAGTAAATCCTGTGTGTCAATCATTTCTGCGCTTCATTTGGCTACTGCTGGACCCTGAAACTGAATTCAACCAATCACATCTGCTCCTTGTGGTGCTCCAGGTCTCTCATTGGTTAGTTTCTCTTCAACTTACAAGCTCTGAAAATGATTTATATGTTTTATATTTTCTTTTAAAATGTTCCAGAGAAGCATCGGAGTGGTACTGATATATCAGTGATGCTGGAGAACGCATCATGGGTTTCCATCATGGACCCCAGTGGGGCTCCTAAATGTGGAAGCGCTTTCCAAACGGAGATCCAGAGATCATGAAATTAAAAAGGATAACATGACAGAAGCTGTCACAGCAAGACATGCAAGCATTTTCAGGGTGATCCTTTCACCCCTTTACCTCCACGGTCCACCCATCCTGCATTTCTGTTGAGGCAGAATTGTCTTCAAACACAGAGAATCTGACTGGATGTGAATCTATGAGACAAATCCAGTGGTAAAGGCTGTAAAGCTCACAGTCCAACGTCTTTGTTTGGTCTCTGAAAGTTTCGCCTACCCTCTGAGCTTGAAGCCAAGAAACATTCCTGCCAGTTTGGTTTGGAGGAGCTTGTCTGGGCTCCGGAGTCCTGACCCGGCCTTGTCAAGCACCGGAGGGAGCGAAGGCCTGACATCAGCCTGACCTCGCTGCTGCAGAGGCCAATCACATGCCAGCGTTGGCAGCTGAGCTCGCTGCTTCCCAGATACTCTGCAAGAAACAACCTGAATCTCTGTGAGCAGGTCTGAGGAGTATTTCTCATCATTCTTCACTTGTAAAGTTGAATTATCTTTATATTTCACCTCCATACACTCACCAGCCGCTCCGTTTCAACTGTGTGTTTATCTAAAAATCAAAAAATCAACACATTTAGATTCCCCCTTCACTACTGAGTGTCGCCCCAAATGAAGTCCCACTTAGACAGGAGAGGGAGGGTGCATGCTTTCCTTTCACCTCCACCTGAAAAGGAAAGCACTTGATGCCTATTTGCTGCTCTGTTTTTATTCCCCGCTGTCCCTGAGGCATCATAAAAATGTTTCAGCCCTGATACTATTGGATGTTTCCAATCAAATAAATGAAATAATGCTGATATTTATCAGTCAATAAAACATCTTTTATTTTTAGAGCCCCTTTCATGCATCCCCATCCCCTGGTCATACATATGTACACACTGAATTGATGTTTTTTGGGGGTCAAAATGATTGAGAGACTGAGGAACATCAATGAGGAAAAACTAGAGATAATATAAAAAGACAAAAGAGACATAAAATATGAGACTAATGGAAACATAAAACAATGATATACCATAAAACAGAATATAAAAAAACAATAACAAAAACAGAACGTAAAAAAAGGGTTGATAAAATCATTGAATGCCATAAAAATTGAAAAAAATCACTTAAAAGCCAAGTAATTATGCTTTCATCACATCAAACATTAGGATGGAAGAAGATTCTTTTGTTGCATTTTATTCCCCTAAACCTGCAGGATACGTGCAGAGCTCTGTCTCCTCGTTCAGCTGCTGAAAGCGCATCAATCGATGGAGGGTTGGTGTGTAAGGGTGGTTTAGGATGGTGCAGTCATGGTGAAGATCACTTCCTGAAGTTCAACCTGAGCATCAGAATGAGGCAGAAATGGGGTTTATGGTAGCTGGTCTGGGTGTTTTCTGGGATTTTCACCCACAACCATCTCTACGGTTTCCAGAGAATGGGCTGAAGAAGAGAAATTATTTTAGCAGCATGGTTCAACCAGCACAATATGGAACAAAATAATAAACTACATGGATCAGTATCTGCTTTCAACATGGCCAACAAGAAGATGGTTAGAGTCAAAAAGGGCATTCTCTGAATTACAGCAGAACCAGCACGTAGCAACTTTTCAGAAGTGATTATCCTTAGTTATGTTCCATCCTTTGGGTGTTAATTGAGTGAAATGCAGGAGGAAAGGAGAATAATAGAGATGGATGAACTGTCAGAGGAAAGAAAGAGAAAGTGAGAGCACGTCCCTGAAATGAAAGTGAAGTTGTTACCACAGTAACACAACAGATTTATTTTTACATCTAAACGTTTGTGTTCATACTGTATGAAGTTGTTTTTTTCCTCAAGGATAAATAACTATATACCAATTTTTTCCAAATTTTTTGCATGAATAACTTAATGGAAGTAAATTTAAAAAGCTTGAATGTTGGAAATTTTACATTTTACATGTTTACATTTTATATTTTTAGATCTTTCCATCATTTAAACATAATATTTTTGCTGAACATCTGAGAGTCTGCCTCTCTAAGGTGCTCTTTTTCTACACCACTGAGTGGCCTCGCCCCGCCTAACCTATTTGAGCATCCCCTACTCAACTTGTCAGCCCTCTAAATCATCTGACCAGCTGCTCCTGCAGGTACCGACGTCCAGGTGGGGACGGGAACTTTTCTATCTTGCCTTTGCAACTGTGACAGGCCACATCACTATCCACTTTTAAAACTTGTCTTTAAAATCCATTTTCATTCATGATTTTACTTGTGTAAAGCACTTTGTTCAGGTGCAGTAAGACGCCACTATTAGTAGAAGTGCACATAGTGATGAATCAATGAGTAAATAATGACCATTGCCAGGTATTCTGGATTTTAAGGTAACACAGACTCTGCTGCTCCTCTGTCCAGATGATGTCTATTGTTGTGCTAATTGGCCTGAACTTTAACCCCTGTGTGCCTCTCCTCCACCAGTGTTCATGCTTTTAATAGCTAGCAGCACCCTCTGAGTGTACACCTTTGATTCCTGAGTTGAATTAATTCACATTAAAGTCAAATCAACCTTTAGAAGATGGAACATTTAAGTGAAGAACACTTACATGCATCTATGATTATAACCCAATTACAGCAGCTCTGAAGTGCCAAGCGCTGTATAATACGCAATTAATCCTCTACTGCCCAACTGTGCGTGACTTTTCTTTGCTATTAGTTTAGCAAATGATGGTGTTGTAATTTCAAGGCAGGCATTGAACGCAGGGAGGTTTCCAGGGAGATAATCACAGCTGGCAGAGAGGGTAAATAAATGAAACCGATCAGGGTGGAATGATCCGTCTGTCCTGGGAACAGGATACAACATAAGGAACTAAGATAAGGACGCACGAGTGGCCGAACACAAAGGAGTCAGGAAAGGAATGCTGTAATTAATGATGAATGTTGTGTAGTGGAGATAAAAGTGTTGCATATCCAAAACTAAACACAAATCTGACAACAGCCTGAAAGGCTCCATGACTTCAGTAAAGCTCATCTGTATTTGTACCTCAGCAATTTACAACGGTCATCTCCAGCACTTCCACAGACTCAGTCCAATCCAGTGCAATTATAGCCCAGATATAGCCCAATTCAAGTCTAGTTATAGTCCAATTATAGTCAGTTACAATCCAGTTACAGACCAGTTATAGTCCAGTTATTGTCCAATTATAGTCCAGTTACAGTCCAATTGTAGTCCAGTTACAGTACAGATAAAATCCAGTTACAGTCCAATTGTAATCTACTTATAGTCAAATTATAGCCCAATTAGAGTCCAATTAAAGTCCAGTTATAGTTCAGTTATTGTCCAATTATAGTTCAGTTATAGTCTGAATATAGTCCAGTTACAGTCCAGTTACAGTAGAGAAATATTCAAGTTATAGTCCAATTATAGTCCAGTTTATAGTCCAGTTACAGTCCAATTATAATCTAGTTATTGTCAAATTATAGTCCAATTATTGTCCAATTAAAGTCCAGTTATTGTCCAATTATAGTTCAGTTATAGTCCAATTATAGTCCAGTTATAGTCTGATTATATTCCAGTTATAGTCCAATTAAAATTCAATTAAAGTCCTGTTACAGTCCAATTAAAGTCCAATTAAAGTGAAGCTGTTGTCCAATTATAGTCCAGTTACAGTACAGATATATTCCAGTTATAGTCCAAATGTAGTCCAGTATAGTCCAGTTATAGTCAAATTGTGCTCATGTTCTTGCACATCGGCCGCATATACCACCTCCGAGGCTGGCGTGAGCTTTTTTATTTTTGTTTCAACAGTAAAAGCAAAATCATTCTTCTTCTTCGAAGGCAAAGTTCCATGTTCAACATGAGATCTTTATTTAGCAGTAAAAAGTCTGGAAAAACAACGACCCGGCAGCTTCACATTATCAGAGTACAGGTGCTGCAAACTCCCCCTAGTGGTGGCCTCCAGTATAAAACGTTTTGGCCATGTTGTGCCAGCCTTAAGGATGCATAAACATTCAAATCCTGGTCCATTTGCTAATGAATTTGATTTTGTTCATGGAATTGTGAAAGCACAAACAAGCCCTGATTCTGGTCGTGAGAAATGTTGCTGAGCGATCTCGATCAACCCAAGACTTCTAGGATCTGATGCAGTTCCATGTTTCACTAAAAACGGACGTTTTTCCTGCATTAACATGCTATATCTGTTGATATATTCATTTTCCATCAGTCCATCATCATTCCATCATTTCCAATATATTTCCATGGTGACTGGGATTAACAGCTGGAGCTTTTACAAGCATTTTTACCTAAAAGAAACCTAAAAATAGACCGATAATTAAAAAAAAGAGTTTTAAGGGTTAAGGACTGTAATTGGATGGCATGTAATGTTAGATGACACTCTGCAACAGTCAGTTCCTGCTCGAATTAGCACCTTCAAGTTTGAGGTGGAGTGTGACTGAGCTGGAGCTGGTACCTTAAGCAGAGTTTTAACACCTCAGGGTCTTGTTAATCAGTCAAGGTGGGACAGGATGGGAGTCTGATTGGCAGAAGGGGCTGGTGTTTGGTGGGTGATGAATGAGATTGTGACTTCTTTTGCAGGATTCCTGGAGACGTCTTCATGGATGAAATGCTGATATGCTTATTTTGCATAAAGAAGGGGCAGATAAGGTAGTTTGGGTATCTATGATGCTGAATGGTTCCTGAGGAGGATGAATTATTTTGACATATTACAGCAAGACTTGCTGGAAAGACCATATCTCTCAGAGGATCCCCTAGCTACAGCAGAAATAGATAAAGACCCAAAATATATGGATGCGATGCCTTTTGGTTCCCTAAGATAAAAAATCTCATGTTTGGAACAAATCTTTGCGTTTCGCTTGAAAAAGCTCATTTATTTACAGTGGTTCATACAGAAGAAAGTGTCCTGAAATCCATCCTACCAGGAAATTTAGGACATTTTTACAGTATTTGCATTAAATTGCAGAGGCCAGCCAACATGTCAGTAAACATTATGTTCTACTGCACATCCTGTCAGAAAAACTCTGATTAAACCATGTATGGTGGCAACATGTCCCTTCAGATGTTGTAAAATATATTTCTAAATAAATGCAACTTACTGTCCAGTGTGACTTAAATGCTTAATGACGCATTTTTTAACTGGTGCAACTTATAATCCGGACAAAACGGTGATAATTATTTTGATAAAAAATGGACGAGGATGCAGGATTTTTCTGTTTCTCCTCTAGATTTTTATCTTTTCTTCCATCTAAGGACATTTCTAAGTAAAAGTACAAGGTGGTAAATTCCACGCTTTGCCTGAAAATATTCCTGCGCACAAAATATGCACATAAGTGTGTGTAAGGCGGCTTGATAAATGAGAGCCCTGGGGAACAGCCTGAAACCCAAAGTTAAAGGCTGACTTAATGCCTATGACTTTAACAAGAGAATGCCCACACTCGGACAGGCAGCGTCTCACGTCAGCCATCCTCTTCCTCAAACTGGACAGATATGTTGAGCACTGAAGCATCTGGCAGATAAAAATGAGCTGTTAGCTTCACTGAACATGATCTGAAGCTGACAGCACACACAGCTATGTGAGGTGGTTTAAAACGAGGTTTTTACAGCTGAAAACCTTCATACATGAACACACACACACCATGAGACAGATGGGCGGGAACATGCCTGTCACTGTAAAATTAACAGCTCATTTAATGGTCAATGAAACACTCGGCAGCCTGAGTCAATAGCCAATCAAACAAACTGGATGTCACCTTGGTAACAAGGGAGGAACACCTGATCTCTGACTCCTGGAAAAGAAAAATTTGTTCTTGTCCACTAAGCGTCTTGGAACTTTTCGTATTTTCATTGTATTTCGAGACAATTAGTTTAGGTCAGGCGTTCTCAAACGGTCTGGGGGGCGAAGACCCTCCATCGTTGGAAATTAAAATGCTAATTATGCAGTTAAATTACTTAAAATCCCCTTCAAACCCAGATTGCAGCCAATTATTGAAATTATGTAACACAAAAATAAAATGTTTTTGTCACCTGTATAATGGGTAGGACAGAAAAAACATCCAATCATTTTACCTGCCCCTTTCTAAATGAATGGATGGTTATATGTACAGTAGGGCTGGGGTGATACGTTTTACTCCTGATTCGATTCCTTCAGAATTTTTGGGTACAGATTCGATATAAATTGTGATTCTTGTGTTTCTTCGATATTGCAGTTTTTTGTGGAGAAAAACAAACCTTTTGCCGCCCCCTCCCCCCCAAATTTTAATTAGGAAAAAACAACACAGCAGCCAAACTAACATTCTGCTGCTTTAATGCACAACAAGACAAGTAAAAAAAATAAATAAAAATAGTAATAAAGTTAAATGAAACAAAATATTTTAAAACATTTTTTATTTGGAAAAAAAGATTTTTTTGAACAAAAACAAAATTTTAAAATTTTGAAATAAAAATTCCTAGTATTCAATTTTTTTTAGCCAACAATTTTTCTTTATTGCGAAAAAAAAATTCCTGATATTCGATTTTTTTTTATTCAATTTTCCGCCAACTCTTGTAGCTATTTGGTAGAGAAGTGCTGAATGAGCGTTCGAGAGAGGCTGTTATTTCCAGACGTGTCCACGGAGATTACCTGAATGTGTGAAGGTCATAAACACACATTTGTTCAGTTATGATGCTTCACAAATTATGAATCTGACTCTTATTACTGTTGGAAAGTCAGATGGACGAGAGTATAAAGATTATCCTGCAGCAGACCAGTTCAGCTGCTGGGATGGATCCAGTCTGTGGCCCAACAGGGTGTTGCTGAAATGTGCAAGTTCTTCCCTGGAAGAGACGATGTCTGACTCCTCCGTTTTCATTTCAGAGCATTTAACTGAGCTCTGGTCCAGAGAAAACAGTGATGTTTCTGGATTCTGTCCACATCTTTCTTCTTCTCTGCATCATAGGGCTTTAACTATGTTTGTGGAGTTCAGGCTGATTTACTGGAAGTCTTCCTGAGTCCATGCACTGGTTTCCAAAAGATAATCATGTCTGATTTAAATTTTAGGGCTCCAAGATCCCCACCATTTAAACCATTCAAATTTTATGGTCCTAAAATTTCTTCCAGTTTTAGGTTGAGGAATATTTTTCTGCAACTTTTCAGACTTAGTTTTTCTCAGACTGTTGAAACTCGGTCTATCTTTCCTCCTCTGCATCTCTGAAAGTCTCATTTTCCACCAGTCGGAGCTAATTAACCAGATTAGCTGTCAAATACAAAACCAGCCTCTTTTCAAGTTGCTCTCATTCTTACATCTCACTGATGTGTTGCTCAGATTCTCCATATGGTAAAATGCATCATATGTTGTTTATGTTATACTGGCAATAAAATGGGAAGTTTTAGTTTGTAAAATCATTGCATTCTGGTGGTACGGACATTTTGCACACGCAGCGTCCCAACCTTTTGGGAATCAGTAGCCTTTAAATGAAGGTTCTCCAGTATTCCAAAGATCTGGAGAACCAGTACACCCAGTAATGGCCCAGTAGAGTCAGAGAAGGTAAAACAGCTGGAGTGAAAAACCATCAGCGCACCCATCAGTCGCTATAAATAAAACAAAAAAAAAGACACAACCTGGACCTGAAAGCACTCCGTGTGCGCGCGCGCATGGGGTTAGACTTGTGTTTGATCATTGATTTGCTTCTCTGCGGTTTGGACTTGGTTCAGTAGAAATAAATAGAATTTAAATGGAGTTTTGACGGTGCCCCCCCCCCTTTCCCTCTCTCACTCAGTTAGCGCGTGCATCTCGGTATGAGCAGCAGCTCGTGCTCAGGCACAAGCGCACAGCGCGAGCGCACTCACAGCTGAGCGGAGCGGGCACCGCGACACACTCTTCCTCAAAAACCCCATCCTCCTCTCCGGCGGATGGAGGGATGCTGAGCACGAGAGCCTCTTCATCACTGTCACCAGCATCAGCGCCATCGTCATCATCATCATCATCATCATCATCATCATCATCATCATAATCATCATCATCAGGAGCAGAGGGGGAGAGAGAGGAGCCCTCCGC